>MU825397.1:1450517-1604006 GCA_029204205.1 Desmophyllum pertusum
CAAAGCAGTTGCCGTGTGCAGTGCAATCTAGTTTCGCAGCACTGTTGTTTAACATAGCATACATATAGGTAGGTAAAGTCTTCACGAGCCTAGTTGCCCACAACTGCCGGAGCTTATCCCGGTTTCTGTAAGTATTTCTACTCCCCTGGATGGGATGCTAGTCCATCGCAGGTTTCTCCCAACATTTTTTTGCCGGTACCCATTTATACTCCTGGGTGGAGATAGGCACTATGAGAGTAAAGTATCTTGCCCAAGAATAAAACACAGCCACCCCGGCCAGGGCTAAATATTCTTGTGTTTTTATCTAATAGGAATAGTACTAAGTCGAAGTGGCCAACCGGCCCCTGTTAAGCAGCCAGCTACTGTAAATAAAACCCCGCGCGTATTACATTACACTCAAATTTTCGAAGAAATGAAGACTAGTGGGAAACGGAAGTAACGACGACTAATAAAAGATAACCTTTCTATCCGCTTGTGATGTGCCTTCCTGTAGCACCAAAAAACTACTACGAAACACAACAACAATAACAAAATGGCGGCACCAAATGATATGTAGGCAATCTTTATATTGGAGACCGCATTTTCTTGTGTTGGTATGTTGGAGGCCCCACATTTTCTTGTGTTGGTGTATTGGAGACCGCATTTTCTTGTGTTGTTATTTCTTCTTTGTTCACTGGGAAAAAAGATGGAAAATAATGCAAACTGAAGCTTATATATATAATAAACAACAACACCATATCAATATTCATGTTTGCTAACTTGATAACCACCCATATCCAGTTGGGAGAACCATTGCCTCTCTTGTTTCCGGTTCTTATTATCCAATCAGGAATATCATCGCGAGCAATCGGTAGTATTCCGAAACCAGTCACACCAGCATGACACAATAAAGAACGAAAATCGTGCGGTCAATCGGTAAACATTTTTGTGAGTCAATTGTTTACTCACGTGACTTGGGCGTTTCCATGGCAACCATGTTTTAACAAAGTATTCTCTACAAATTTAATTTGGTATTTTATTTTCAGCTTTATTTTGGGTTTTAATAACTTAACATATATTTTACACCCTTTATGTCTTGTAATTTTTTCAAATTTAGCTGACATGTTTGAAAAATCTTGAAACCGAAGATGGCAGCTCCAAGAATAGCATTCTCGTCCCCAGAGGCCACGATCCTTTTTGTCAGCACCAAGAATCGAGACCTCTGGCCGGTCCCAATTTGTTGAGCATGCTCAGATTACTCGTTTCTGTATTCTCGGCCAATCAGATTTGTCAGATTTGACGGTTAGTCCGAGAATCGCGGAATCCGGTTTTGTAACCGGCCAGAGGTCTCGATTCTTGGTGCTGACAAAAAGGATCGTGGCCTCTGGGGACGAGAATGCCAAGATAGCGGATTTTAATACGTATTACGTCATTTAGTCGGGATATTTATGTCATAATTGCCACGTGACTATCACTAAAATAAACATTGTTGGATACTTTGCACACCACACAAGTTTCATTGCAATATCGTGAATGATTTAGGGCCCAGGCAGAAATGAAAATATAATTATTTGAAAGCACCTATCGGGTGCGCATCGTATCAAAACTATAGGATTTGAAAAAGACGCTATATCAAAACAAGAATTGAAGAGGACCCGACAAAGAAATAAATTCAAACTAAATACACATCTCTATATTTACCTTCATTGCATATATTTTCGCTACAGCATCGCACTTTACATGCTCCACTGGAAGTAATGCACTCGTCAAAGAATTTTGCAGTGTTATTGCAATAGTTATTATTGGTGCATCCATGCTGGAAAGCGCCTCGTAACACTGGACCCACCATCCTGCGAGGTCTGCTGCATCGAGGCATAGTAACAGCGATCAGCCATGGAACTCTTGCAGGTGACTTCCTGGCGATGTGCCTTACATTCCTCGTGAGAAACCGTGCTGCTGCATTTAAAACAACTGAGCCCCGATTCTAGGAAAACAAAACAAGTCGATGAATTAATCTACATTCACAGAAATAGCCTTGAATGCCTTGATTTACTATTTTCCTATTGAGGTGGCCATAAATTCCATTATAACATACTCACCACAGGATATTGTATTTTTTTACAATCTGATTGGTATATCGAGGTATATGAGGAATTTTTGTACCATTACTACCTTATATGGGGAGCCTATTCTGGGGCACGTGCAAGTGCACTGCAAAATCATGTTTTTCAAAATAGTAAATATCCCATTTTTCCTCTGTTTGTTCCTTCGTTTTCCCCCTGGTAATTTAATCGCTATATATATGAGTAGTTTATGCACGACTCGATTTCGTGGAATAATTGTTAAATGTCCATGGCAACCATATTTTGACAGGCATGTTTTAATGATATTGTTTAACCTTTTTTGCTGTCACTTTTATATTTTAGATGATTTTAGCATCATTTTATTGGTTTCTTTAACTATCGGACGTACACGGGGGCAGGGGATCACCCGCACAATCTTGAAAAGAGGATTTACTCTGTGATGCTCAAACTTTCAGTAGCTGTTCATTCATCCCTCCCGGACATTTTGTCTGCCGTTTTGACGTTTCCATGACAACCGCTTAATTACATACAAGTTTTACTCAATTTGGAATTTTCAGATATATTTCTTCGTTTTAATGATATTTTTCCAGCAATTTTGTCTAGCAATATTGCAGTATTAGTACATTTTATCATCCCATTATTGTTTTGGAATAATTTTGCATCGATTTATGTTTTTGTCTGTTGTCATGAGTAAATAGTGAAATCCAGTATGGTGGGATTTAATAACGTCATTTGACGTCAAAACTAACAAAACGTAACTACTAAAGGCATAATACTTTAGATGTGTCTTACAATGACGAAAACCCAATGGGGGGACGAGGGTTCCGTCAATAAAATAAATTATGTAAGTTAGCTTGTAAATTACATGCCTTTGTTACACATGTCATCACTGCAGCATTCCACAAATGGTTTCTCCGCTGTTTCTGTGCACTCGTGGGTTTTGGCGCATCCTTTATAGTATGTTACGGTTTTGTCGTCGCCCTTGGTAGAATATGCGGTTTTAACACAGCGGGTCATTGGTGATGTGCAGTTCACTCTTGTTTGGTTCTTTGCGCAGTCAGCAAATGATATGTTGCTTGAACACTGATAACAAGAGATGTCTGCAAAAAGTAGGTTGTTATACTGATTTTCATCAATTAAAAAAATTGTTAGTTATTGTCAAAAACAAATTAGCCCATAAGCCTCGAGCTACTGCTACGCTGTTCTTGTTCTCCAAACCCTTCAGCTTGCAACAATAACTAGGCAAAAGCATGCTAAGCATGGTCAATTTTTTACTATGTTAACTGGTACAAATGTAAAAGTACGCTTTCTCCTTTTTTGATTTGGTACATTATCAGCACATGCGTAGCAGTCGCACATTCACACACACGGTTACGCACGCACGCACGCACGCACGCACGCACGCACGCACGCACGCACGCACGCACGCACGCACGCACGCACGCACGCACGCACGCACGCACACACTGCCTCTCGCCCACCCACATGCACACCCGATATTGTCTCTTTGGTGTAAGCAATGTTCAGCTTACCTTTATTACAAAGTTGATAAGAGCAGCATTCCAAAGAATGTTTCTCCTTTTGTCTACATTTATTAGCTGAGATACATCCTTTGTAGAAAAATGTTACTTGTTTGTTTTTGTCCATTGTTGTATTCTTTTGTTTGAAACAGTGGCTCCTTGGTGACGTACAGTTGACCACCTTTTGTTTCTTTGTGCAGTCGACAAGTGACGTGTTGCTTGAACACTGATAACAGGAGAAGCCTTACAAAATAAGAACAGTGTGTCTCATGGTACGTTACTTATTGTTATATACCATTTCTCACTCGATTCATACTAGTCGGGTAATCTCTATTTCCTGTATTTGCATTAATATTTTCGTCTTTACTTCTTTCAGCAAACTGACTAAACTGATCGAGTGGGATGTGAATGTGAAACTGACCGAGTTAGATGTCCTTGGCCATTAAATGGACCTGATTCGGTATTACAGTTTGGTCTAAGATTTGACTTTGAAAGGAACCGCATGACATCATCTCCACCACTAGGCTAGGAGGATTTGGGTTTTCTATGGAAAAGCGTTCACTTGTATGAAAAATTGGATACAAATATCAGCATTTTGGGGTTCCATTTCCCGCGCGCCACCATTTTGCATTATATTTGACGTATTATGGTTGCCACTATTGTCAGAAAACAATAGCTATTTTGTGTATAACAGAATGGGCGACCATGAAACGTCATAAAATCGTATATGGAGGTACGCGGGATAATTGTAGCGACAGTTTCTTCCGTTAACGCTGAAATAATTTTACGTGGTCAGTTTCAACAAATTTTCGGTTTAGATTATTTTCTCATCAATTTAATGGTAACTTATTCCAACAGTGGCGGATTCCTTTAAATGATTTCATTCTCGCCTTCTCCGTCCCAACCTTATCTACTTTAGAACGGTCGCCTCAGCTCGAACTTGACTTGACATTACAAAACTTTGTCAACCAACTTTACAAGTCTGGCTACCAGCTAAAAGACACTATTATCACCAAAAAGTGGAATAAGTGTTCTGAAGTTTTTTCAGGTTTGATTTCTTTTTGTATGTTCAATATTGGCACAGACAAAACTAATGACCTTAAAATGACTAATGACCTCAATATAATTATAATTTTTGTATATCGTCCCTGGAGAACATCTTGCACACAAACTTTTGGAAGAGGGTCAATTTTTTTCATTTCAAACTTTGTTTGATTTAATATTACAAAAAGTTAGTCTTTGGCTTAATTTCTGGCTCTTTCTCGATAATTCTTGTACCTTAATTTTTACCTTACGATAATTGAATTTATTATAATAGACACGAGTGTTTTACTGGAAAATAGACCACTCGTAAAATTCATACGAAACTACATCCTTGACCCGAGTGGCGTATTTTCCATATCTTCACTAGTGAGGATATCGATGACGTAATTTCCCGCTTTTGCACGGTTGTTTGTGCAAGCTGCCAAACGCCGGTTGAAAAATGGCGAGCGATAGATTGGTGAATTCACTGAAGCCGATACATGAAATCGTTCACTGAGGAGGAGGAAAACTTGACGCTGTAACAGGAAGAAGAAGACTTCATATGACTTAAAATTAATCAAGGAGTTCCTTGAAAGTGAAGACGAAAGGAGAGGAATTCAAAAACGGTCCAGCCATCGAGCTGCAAGAGTTCGTGATAAAGTTTGTGCTTTTGTTGTTTGTCTATATAATAAAAAGAAACTTACACGGTGGCTTGAAGATCAGTATGCGCTCATTCGTAAAATATTGTTTTTACCACTCGAAAATAAAATTCATATTCGCGCCGCCCTGTAATATCCTCTATTTATATGTTCTTTTTTTAATTGAAATTTCACTTCCCTCTCCCGACCAGAAATATAATTTCCTATTTGTGAAAGTAAGCTAACACATACCATTGGCTGGTTTCTCGCAGATGTAACTTTCCGATCCAAACAGCTTCTATCATTCCACAAACCAAAGAATTTCCTAGTAGCCCCAACTTCCCCACAGTCCTCATTATTCCAAATATTCTGGTTGTCAGGATTGTTAGGTTCCCAATTAGTGAAATTGACGGTACTATTATCCACCTCCCATCTATATGTCCCTTCGTGTTCAATGTCATTTAGGCCGATCCACAAAACTACAAAACAAAAAAAACAGATTCAGTAAGAAATTGTTAAGTATAATTTATCGTAGGACGTTTTCAGGTGTGTGGTTAAAAAAATACCAGAACATTAAAGTGAAGTGCTGTATATTTTTGTACCGGGTTGACTAATGTGCGAGCCTGCAAGTCGGAGCCGCAAGCCACGTGCCTATCATGTCGAGTTTCTTAGGAATTATTCTCTCTCTTTCTCTTTGCTCTATCTCGCTCAGTTTCAGTCACGGGCTTATTCTTCTTCTTCATCGTCCAAGTAGTTTGAAATATCTCCCTCGAAAGAGAGCAAATCTTGAGTGGCAAAAACTACCTCAGGTTTTCTGCTAACTCGGTATACAAAGAGGTTATTCAGTGGAAAGTTGTATAATACGGCTGGGTAGTACACGCGTGCCGAGTCAGTTTTTATTTTTTCGAACCTTTAGGCGAGAAAAAATAAACATTGACGAGTAAAAATGCCCAGTCGTATTACACAAATTCCCGCTGAATAAATTGTTTAAAATACGACATAATTCTTTCCTAAAATATAGGCTTCCAACTGTGTTTTCCGTAGCGCGCGGTCAGGGGAATAAGACGAGTGTAATACGGTCTCATATTTGCACCCGTCTTGGTGCGTATTCGCACTCTAAAATGCTATGTTGTATAATAATTATGCATAGACTAAAACACGCGTACATTAAAAAAAATAGACAACCAAACCTCGTGTGCAAATAAAAATATATTTCTCAAAATACATGTAGCTACGTCAGCCTCGTACCCAGACGTCTCTCTTATTTCCAAGAAAATGGCTCGCGCTTCGGGCTCGTGCCCAGTCGCTCATCCAATCGCAAAAACAAATGCGAAGTGCCTGAGGAGGAGGCTGTAGCTACGTGATTTTGAACAATGGAGGGCAATGTAATAAACTGCCGACAAAAAGAATTTACATAGATCAGTTTGCGAGACACTATATCCTAGAAAACACTCGCGACCATGGTCTACCCCTTACTTGATTTCCCAACTATAATGTTTGCTCGGTAAAATGCCCAGCATTCATATTTAACTTGGAAAGTAAGGTTACACCTACTCAGCGAATTCAATCGGGTAATTTTTTTCGGAGTAACCATGGACGTTTTATGCTTTGCTCCCTCGTTTCAGTACTGTACGTTGCAGTGATGCTTGAGCCTGGTTTTCACTAGCGACGCAAGCACAAGCACAAGCGCAAGCAACATACGCAGACGCAGTAACGTGTTGATTTGTCGTAAACAAAAGGCACTGATGATCAACGCTTTACTGTGTGTCTGCGTATGTTGCTTGCGCTTGTGCTTGCGTCGCTAGTGAAACCAGGCTTTAGCTTTCCCGTGGCTTAAGTGATCATGTTGTAATTTCTAATACGCCCAAAACAGAATTCAATGAATGTATTAAAATATATACATATATGAGATAAAGGGCCCTCTACGACATCAATAATTTTGGTCACATGACAATTGCAACACAGGCATGCAAAAAAATATAAAACAAGTCAATGTTAGTCGCGACACGGAGTTATGGGTAAAACCTGCGTCTATTCTTGAGCAATATCGCTGGTCGCGCTGAAACTGTGCTCAGCCACCATAACAGCAACAACTCAGGTTTTAGCTTAGAAATTGACTTCCAATGTCCTTTCTAAAGTATTCTGGAGCTCCTAATTACTCTAATTAGATATGATCATGTACCTTTCACTGCATCTACGTTTCGCCTTATACTTACGTCGTATAATAGTACCAATTCAGTTATAACGCAGGAAGACTTCAATGAAATTTTGCTCAGATTGATCATCTATCTTCAACAAGTAGCCTCCAGATACATGACAGTCTTGTTTTGCATTTAGCCATGTCTTTCCGTCTTTACTTGCCTTGTAGCATGACAAGCCATGAAGAAACCAGCCATCTGGACATGAAAATTTGCCTAAAGGAATGTACAGAGACAATTATGAAGCATGCTTTGCAATATGTGGTGCAGACTTGTGCCGCATAACGATATGGAATTTGACGATCTTATGTCATTGACGTGAACGTCGGTGATCCCGAACTACAAAAGTTCAGTGAAAACTGCTTTTAAATATGACGAAACCTGCTAGCCTTTTACACTTCACCAGCTTCTCTATGTAATCGTACAAATATAAGTAACCTCAAGGAAATATTAGTGTATGAGACAGACTGTAAGAAGAACACAAAGCCAGCAGGGGACTTAATTAGCCCAGGAGATCGTGAATATTACCTTTAAGAGGCTGTGCACCTTAAAACCGACCAATGATTTTGGCTCGAAAAATAGTTTGGGCTGATTTTAATATTATAAGTACAGGTTACCAAACTATAAATAAAAAATGTATTTCTTTTGTTTCAGTATCCTTTATTTATAAAAATATTGACTCGCGAAGTTTGGTCGGCCAGCGAGGAAAAATCGAGCCTAAACAAGCCGTTTCGAAAAGCGCCTTAAAATTTATTCTCGCAACGTGAATTGGACTAAAACCACCATCAAAGTAAAGAAAAATGCTTATTGGTGGAATCTGGTAGGATAACGATCAAAATATTTAAAAGTAAAACGTCCAAATTATTATTTGACTATACCACACTAAATCTGCAATAGCGATAGAACCAATTTTCAGAAAATTATTTCTCAAAAGTGGCACCAGATCTAAAGTTCTAATACGCTAATATCAAACAAGATAAAGATAAACTTTCATTTTACGGCACAAAATGTTGCGGCCCGTGCGAATTCACTGTGTAATAACTCGTTAAAGTTACTGTAATTACCGTCATTTCTTCAATATGCAAATTACTTACGGTTTATCGCAGGCATCTTAACTGCCGGTTTCAGACTTCTACAAATCACACCAACCATCCTGAATATAGGAAAGGCTTATAAGAAAAGCACAGAAGACAAATGAATGCACAGAAAGCCGAAATTTTTGAAGTTTACCTGCCATTGAAGAGATATTGAAGTCCAAAGTTTCGCTCGCGTGACTCCGTGTTCGATACAGTAACGCCAACGGAATGTTTAAGATTAAAAACGACAAAGGAAGGCCTCGAATTTAACGTTCCAAATGTTAGGAAACTTCAACTTCAACCTATTTGCCCTCAACAGCAAGAAAGTAGCGAATCCAAGTTGAAATTCACCTCGATCGAATGGTTCAAATGACTGTTTTATACAGCGAAGTAACTTGACACCGATATACCAATGTCACGGGTCACCGCTGACCTGCAGGTCAAAACCTTTTAAAAAGTTCAGCGGCTTTTTCTTAGCTTTTATTCAAATCGTGATCTGGATATAAATCTGGATATAAAAATGTCTCAAGTTTGCTTTTTGTATAACAGGCTTTGTTGAGTGCGGATCCTCGCGTGGACGTACGGAAACGGTGTTTTTGTACGAGTGCCGTGATATCAGTGTTCATTTAAAAAAGTTTTTTTATTGTTTGTCACGCTGCAATCTCAGAGTGTGTCATATACTTCAATGAGCTGATTTTGCTGGCACATCGCTTGATAAAGTTAAAGCAATGCGTGTCTTAGCCTGCAGTACAGGTGGTTTGGTTTTTTTCATGTAACGCGCTCGCCGAAAACATCTCGCGCTCTGCGCTCACAGATAAAAAACCCAAACCGCCTGTACTGCAGGCTATGCGTGTCTGCGCTCGCATGTCTTAGGAAAGTACTGGGAGGCTTCAAGGTCGTGCCAGTATCCGATACATGGAGGTTCATCTACAAAGGCCAGTGGGCGGGACGTGATCAATGTTGCTATGGCAAAGGAAGTATATCAGCTATTTGGGATACAGTGTGTGTGCGTGTGTCCATTGGCTCGCGTAAGAAATGTTTGATAGTTTGTCCAAATTAAAAATCTGATGCGAGGGTGTGCACTCAATAAAGCCGATTTTATACATTGTCCGTTGGAAATAAAGGGAAAATGTTTCTACTAAATAGAAAACAGTTTTCTTTTGTTCAATGTTTTATAAAAGACGGAGTTCATCAGAATACTGCTTTTCGACATATAATTAACAAATAAAGAAGCCAAAACCATGTATTATACTGTCATAAAACACGACGGGAATTTGAGAACACGAGAGAAATTTAGAAAACACGAGCCGCAGGCGAGTGTTTTCTAAATTTCTCAAGTGTTCTCAAATTTCCTTCGTGTTTTATGACAGTATAATACATGGTTTTGGCTTCTTTATGTGCTTTAAAATATAGATTTACGCGCGCGAAACGATAAAACACGCTTTTCTATGTTATATTTTAACAAATAAATAAGCCTCAACTGTGCTCTGTTCTGTTATAAAGCACGCAGGAAGCGGCGCGAGCACGAAAGAAGTGTAGGGGGAAACACGAGCCGATAGGCGAGTGTTTCTCCCTACTTCTTGAGTGCTCCGCCGCTTCCTGAGTGCTTTATAACAGAACAGAGCACAGTTGAGGCTTATTTATTTGTTTTGTGATAAAAAAAAATCCATGATTTCCTCACAATTGTACCTTTATTTTCCGAAACAAACATTCCATTTTACATCGAGAACAAACTGAACGTCGTCAGCACCCGTGCTTTGTACTCTGATAAAGCACGCTAATTCGAGCCAATCACAGCGCTTGTAAGAATGCTTCAAATGATTTGATTGGTCAACGAGACAAAAGCTGTCAAAACATCAAAAACTGAAATGAGCAAGAACTCAATTCGAATGCAAAACGAGTCCTTCAATGTTCACTTTTCAGTCCTTAAAAAAGCTAAAAATCTGAAGTTTTTCAATGAAATACGGCCGAATTGTGGCCCATGAAAACCTGCAAGTTTCCAACATGACAATTGGAAAACAAACTGCTTAAATCTTGCGGTTGAACCTTCACAAAACTGCTGCGCTATGTTTTGTGAACGAAGATCGTCGCTTGTATTTACGGCAGCAAGAGGAGGATTGCCCGAACTGGTGGCAATGTTAGAAAGACTGGACTGTTTTGGCCTTCCACTCAGAGCATCGGAGAGGATATTCAAGCAAGCTTTCAATTGATCGCTAAAATGACGAGCGTTGTATTAATAACTCTTCAGGCTTGCTTCGCTGCGATGACCATCGTGCCGAGATCGATGCTGCGAGATGGAGACCAGTGATCGCAGTTGCACGAACACTATGGAGAAGACAATTTGGAAATTTCCTTCATCATTCCTCCGAGGTTGTTAACACAGAGAGGTTTATTTTCGTACCAAACTCGATCTTCAACTCTGCGGATTGCGTAAGCATTCATGAGCTCCGTGCTTTGTACTCTCATAAAGCACGCTGTTTAAACCAATCAGAGCGCGTGTTATATTGACACTTTATTATAAACTCTGATAAAACATGGTTTTTAACCAATCAGAGCGCGCGCAGTTTTCAGTCTATATTTTAATAAAGTATAATACCTGGTTTTGGCTTCTAGTATAGATTTAACGGGCGTATAACAACGAAAAAGACGGCTTTTCTATGTTTTATACAGTATTACTCCGATAAAACATTGTTCCTTAACCGCTCAGTCATAGCGAGCGCAGCTTTCAATCTATATTTAAAATCTGGATATAAAAATATCTCAAGCTTGCTCTTTGTATAAAACTGATCGGCTTTATTGAGTGCAGACCCTCGCATCAGATTTTTAATTTGGACAAACTATCAAACATTTCTTACGCGAGCCAATGGACACACACACACACGCTGTATCCCAAATAGCTGATATACTTCCTTTGCCATAGCAACATTGATCACGTCCCGCCCACTGGCCTTTGTAGATGAACCTCCATGTATCGGATACTGGCACGACCTTGAAGGCCTCCCAGTACTTTCCTAAGACATGCGAGCGCAGACACGCATAGCCTGCAGTACAGGCGGTTTGGGTTTTTTATCGGTGAGCGTAGAGCGCGAGATGTTTTCGGATGTTTTCGGCGAGCGCGTTACATGAAAAAAAACGCGCGCTCGCCGAAAAAAACCCAAACCACCTGTACTGCAGGCTAAGACACGCATTGTTTTAACTTTATCAAGCGATGTGCCAACAAAATCAGCTCATTGAAGTATGACACACTCTTTGAGATTGCAGCGTGACAAACAATAAAAACTTTTTAAATGAACACTGATATCACGGCACTCGCACAAAAACGCCATTTCCGTACGTCCACGCGAGGATCCGCACTCAACAAAGACTGTTATACAAAAAGCAAACTTGAGACATTTTTATATCCAGATTTATATCCAGATCACGATTTGAATAAAAGCTAAGAAAAAGCCGCTGAACTTTTTAAAAGGTTTTGACCTGCAGGTCAGCGGTGACCCCATCCTCGGAGACCCAGGGGCAGATAGTGGGGCGAGCGAAAAAAATCGGCAAAGAAAAGTAGGAGCGAACGAAAATAGCCCCTGGGGTCGATTTCTTACCGCACTAGTTCCAACGGCTAATTAAATGCCGCTTCCTGATTGGGCAGAAAAACCTTTGTATTATTCTGCCCAATCGACGAGCAGATAGGTCTGCGGTCCGTTTCGAGTGTTCTAACACGAAGCCTAAGAAGGCTGTAGTTCGATCGCCATATTTGTCTTGTTCGTTCATCAAGATGATTTTGCTCGGGAAGGAAAGTTTCAGTTACAGCTTGTCTCAAGGCCGAAAAAGTAGGAAAATCGATTGTCATGTCCGCAAGGAAACCGTCGGAAAATCCACACTTTGGATCGATCGCAGGTATCGTAATACTAGCTTGCTTTAAAAATATGCGAGTGCTAGTTTAATATGCGACTCGCCGATCTGATGTTTACACTCTCGTTCTTTCATGGAAACGTAACGTAACTTTCCCTAGCCTGAGTAATTATTTTTCTTCTTCAAAGATGAGAAAATAGAAGAATTGTTATCTTTAGTATTAAACATTAAAACATGGAAAGGCATACTTCGTTCAGTGTTATTTCTTTTGATGATGTGATAGTATTTTTATTTAAGAAAATATATTTTTAGTGGGAATGGGGGTAGAAAGAGAGAGAAAGAGGGGTGGAGGGAGAATGTTAGAAGAACAATACAGATATAATAGTAGTTGATACAAACAATAAGCGAACAATAATTGTTTGTATATCAACTACTATTATATATCTGTCAATTATTGACCCCATATACCTCTGTTATTATTTTATGGTTTTCCATGATCATCCCATATAATATTTAATTCTACATTTTACATGTATAAAATATATAAAACTAACTGTCTGATATAATTTCTTGAGTACCCCCTTTTGAATGGCTGTTTCTTGTATGACCTTTACCAAGTGACTGTCTCCTATACGATTGCCTAATATATGTAGTTTAGTCAAGATATGATTGCCAGCTTTTGTTCTTCCAAGCCAAGACATTAAACATGGTAGAGACAATACCATTAAAAAAATTATGTTATGTTATTTAATGATGGGAAGACATTTTTATTGATGTTTAGATAATTTAATTTTGTAAAATATTTTTTTAATGGAGGGGGATGGAGAGAGGAAGGAAGGGGTAATCTAGAAAAGGGAGGGATGAGGAGAGTTGAGCGCGAGCACGACGCGTGAGGAGAGAGAGCGGGAAGTGCACTCAAACTACTCACCTCATCCCTCCCCTAGAAAGAATCAAGTGACAACTGATGATCTCATACATGTACAATGCCCCATAAACTTAACATATGGTAATACATGCAGGATATCATTAGTACTCAATAATATGTTACAAGAAACATCTGACTGTATATTAAAGAGTAGAATGTAATCTGAGAAAATGAAAAAATATACAGCTGTCTCATGATTATTCTATTTACTTACTTACTTAAGCCTGTTTACTCTGCGGTGGAGCATAGGCTGCCGACAATCACGATTGTTTAATGTCCCTTCAGATTGATTGCCTCGTGTAACTGTCTCCTGGTGATTCTGGACAGCCTTTCGTGAATGATTGTCTCTTGTGTGATTGTCACATGTTTAGCGCCAATATGACTGACAGCTTTTTTCTACTTTTATGATTAGATAGTTTCACTGGAAAAGACCAACACTAAAGTATTGTTATCAGCTCTAGCATTGATACATGGGGATTTTTTATTTTTGTTTAGGTTGACTTAAATCAGAAAACTACGGCAGTCCCATGATCTTTCTTCTAACTATAATTTGAACTCCGGAATATATTTCTTGTGACTGTCTCTCGCTGAATCCTAAAAGATCCTTCTGACTAATTAATAAATGTATCTTGTTTAGCTAAGATATGACTTAGATAAACAGGGTTTGTTTCAATGAGGTACATGTATGTAGCACTGGGGTTTACGTAATCTATAATAATAGGCTTATTATGATGACTATATAATTATTTTATTTTAATTTATTTTGGCTTCCAAAAATTAAAATCTATTTATTATTTTTAACAGACTTATTTTGATTGAAATGTAAATTTAAAAAAAATATTGTTTTATAATACAGAATGTATGTTTTGATTATGAGTTACATGTAATCAGCATATCAGTGAAAAATAATTTGATTACAGAGGAAGTCGGGTCACTGGACGCAAAGACCCAGCAACCCTAGGGGGTGATTACATGGCGAATTTCAGCCCGGGCTGAAATTCCAGCCCGGTTAGGGGGCTGAGATTTCAGCCCGGCTTCCGAAACAAATCCTCTTGAAATGAAGTTTTACATGGACAAGGTTTCAGCCCGGTTTGAGAAACCGGGCTGGAATTTTCAGCCCGGCCAAACAGGCTAAAAAAAACCATGTAATCGGAATGGAATTTTCAGCCCGGGCTGAAAAGTGATCTTGGCCATGCGCAGTGATTGTGTTTTGGCTAAATTGTAGAATGTAGACTGTTCGCAGCCTCTCTATTTTCTCGACGCTTAGCTAACAGAAAATAGAATGCCCAGCAACATATTTGCATGTCATTGAATAAGAATGGTCCTTTTGTTTTTATATACACATGCAGCTGGTATGTAAATAATAAGTTGCCGGGTATTGTAAAATCGCTCCTGTGTTTTTAAACAAAATGGAAAAAAGGTTCCAGTGGAACAAGGGAGATAAAATCGAAAATCTTATTCGATGTGTCGCGAATTTCAAATCGAAAATGGAATACAACAACAGCTTCGTACTTCAAACGTTCAGCCGATATGTAAATAAGTTGCCAGTTATTCAAATCGCCCCTCATTCTCTGATGACTCTTCCCGTGCAAAATTATTTCAAATTTGGTGCCCGGGCTGAAATTCGTCATGTAATCGCAACAAAATTGCAGCCCCCTAACCGGGCTGAAATTTCAGCCCAGGCTGAAATTTGCCATGTAATCACCCCCTAACTTGATACATGTTGATAGCTATTAAAAATTAGTTTAATTTTTTTGGCCAAAACTTTAACAAGGTGGCATGGCCACACCAAAACACTAAGGCCTGGTTTAAACATCACATTTTACCTGTGCCAAATCTAATACCTATTTCAATGGTTATCGAAATATAATATGGAGTTAACAATTTATTTTTTATATTAATCACACGATATATTGGAGACATATTCACACGATAAATTAGAGACATAATTCATAATATAGTGTACATGTAAGAGACTTGATTCCAATAAGAAATAACAATTTTTATTTGCATGTATTTTTGATGGCTTTGATTACTGTATTAAATTGCCCTGAATTCTTTATTGACATGTATCTACGGTGACTTTAATTATAGCCTTAATTCTTTGGATAGCAGGACCATTTGTGCTGCGAGTTTTTTTGTTTTACTAATAATTAATCTTGCAGTAAGCTACAGTAAGCAATTTTTTTTTCATTCCATTCAATGGTTCTCTGAAGCGCTGGATTCCTTCTGTTGTCGCGGGCCTGACTGGCCCGTGCCTGAAATAATTACTCAGGCTAGGGAAAGTTTCGGTTACAGGAGTGTCCATGTTTCCATGAAAGAACGAGAGTGTAAACATCAGATCGGCGAGTCGCATATTAAACTAGCACTCGCATATTTTTAAAGCAAGCTAGTATTACGATACCTGCGATCGATCCAAAGTGTGGATTTTCCGACGGTTTCCTTGCGGACATGACAATCGATTTTCCTACTTTTTCGGCCTTGAGACAAGCTGTAACTGAAACTTTCCTTCCCGAGCAAAATCATCTTGATGAACGAACAAGACAAATATGGCGATCGAACTACAGCCTTCTTAGGCTTCGTGTTAGAACACTCGAAACGGACCGCAGACCTATCTGCTCGTCGATTGGGCAGAATAATACAAAGGTTTTTCTGCCCAATCAGGAAGCGGCATTTAATTAGCCGTTGGAACTAGTGCGGTAAGAAATCGACCCCAGGGGCTATTTTCGTTCGCTCCTACTTTTCTTTGCCGATTTTTTTCGCTCGCCCCCACTATCTGCCCCTGGGTCTCCGAGGATGCGGTGACCCGTGACATTGGTATATCGGTGTCAAGCTACTTCGCGTGTCAGACCATTCGATCGAGGTGAATTTCAACTTGGATTCGCTACTTTCTTGCTGTTGAGGGCAAATAGGTTGAAGTTTAAGTTTCCTAACATTTGAAACGTTAAATTCGAGGCCTTCCTTTGTCGTTTTCAATCTGAAACATTCCGTTGGCGTTTACTGTATCGAACACGGAGTCACGCGAGCGAAACTTTGGACTTCAATATCTCTTCAATGGCAGGTAAACTTCAAAAATTTCGGCTTTCTGTGCATTCATTTGTCTTCTGTGCTTTTCTTATAAGCCTTTCCTATATTCAGGATGGTTGGTGTGATTTGTAGAAGTCTGAAACCGGCAGTTAAGATGCCTGCGATAAACCGTAAGTAATTTGCATATTGAAGAAATGACGGTAATTACAGTAACTTTAACGAGTTATTACACAGTGAATTCGCACGGGCCGCAACATTTGTTGCCGTAAAATGAAAGTTTATCTTTATCTTGTTTGATATAAGCGTATTAGAACTTTAGATCTGGTGCCACTTTTGAGAAATAATTTTCTGAAAATCGGTCCTATCGCTATTGCAGATTTAGTGTGGTATAGTCAAATAATAATTTGGACGTTTTACTTTTAAATATTTTGATCGTTATCCTACTAGATTCCGTCAATTAGCATTTTTCTTTACTTTGATGGTGGTTTTAGTCCAATTCACGTTGCGAGAATAAATTTCGAGGCACTTTTCGAAACGGCTTGTTTAGGCTCGATTTTGTCCTCGCCGGCCGACCAAACTTCGCGAGTCAATATTTTTATAAATAAAGGATACTGAAACAAAAGAAATACATTTTTATTTATAGTTTGGTAACCTGTACTTATAATATTAAAATCAGCCCAAACTATTTTTCGAGCCAAAATCATTGGTCGGTTTTAAGGTGCACAGCCTCTTAAAGGGGCACTGTCACGGATTCGCATGCGCGAAAACTGCTCACTTCCTGTCGACCATAAATTATTTGGCCGCCATTCCATAATGACGGTTAGTGAAAATATTTGCATGTATTTTGTTTCTAATCACGATTTTGTAAAACAGATAAAGTCGTAATATTACTGTAACAGCGTGCGCTGTTCGCATACGTATTTCCGAAACATGATTTGCATACAAAATATTTTTGCAACGGCCGTAACGCAACGCACTTTCGACAGCCAAGCTTAGATTTATCCATTCGTACATAAGTTTTCAACGGATAACCGTTGCCGTTTGAACGGCTCAATATTTTTTCTCAACGGATAACCTGGCTTAGCTTCGAACGGGTGAAGATTTTTTTCTGAACGGGTAGCAGCAGCCGTTGGAACGGCTGAATATTTTTTTCGAACGGCGCGACACATTTGTTGTTGAGGAGACGAGTGATCGAAACAGATGTGACCTCAGCTGTGACCTCTCACGCGAAAACGTACAACACGGCTTTCCGTTCGAAAGGCTAAAAGCCGTTCACTACCCGAACGGTTAGCAAGCCGAACGGCTGCTACTAACCGTTCGAAAAAAAATGTTCGAACTGCTGCCGGTATCGTATCACTGTATCCTTCGTAACCTGCAACGAATTTCGCTTCAAGCCATGTTTTGAAACTGTTATCTTCAAGATAAATGCGTTTATGGGGTTTTGTCCACTCTCTCTTGGCTCTTGTCGGGGTATTGAATATTCTTTTTCGCCCAGAATTGCTACGCTTTCCACCGTGTCCGCCGCCGCCACTAGTCGACGCCATTTTGGATTTGGCAACTCAAACTTGAAAAAGTTAGCCCAACCTTTTCAAGTTCGACTCGCGAGACTGGCGCATGCGTCCTTGTGACAGTGCCCCTTTAAATAAACATAGTTTGGAGGCCGCCATTATAAGAATTATTAACCACGACGAGAGCTGGGTTCTACATTTCTTGCTTCGCTCTGATTGATGTTTGTTATGTCGCTAGGTCATTACACAATGAATGCCCATGTTTTCATTTTGTGTCGTGTTGTTGATATATCACCTGTAACTAGCGTTTACATAAAGCCATATATCACATACCAGCAATAAACAAGAGACAAATCTCCCAATACACATGATGACATTCAGTAGATGTTCATTCCTGTAACTAGCGTTTACATAAAGCCATATATCGCATACCAGCAATAAACAAGAGACAAATCTCCCAATACACATGATGACATTCAGTAGATGTTCATTCCTGTAACTAGCGTTTACATAAAGCCATATATCACATACCAGCAATAAACAAGAGACAAATCTCTCAATACACATGATGACATTCAGTAGATGTTCATTCATCCCTCTCAGACGTGTTGATGTGAAAACTGTTTGTCCGCAGTTTTTGAAGTTTGCCATGGCAACCGCGTTATGACATACAGTTTTACCCAAATTTTCAAATTTTCAGATAATTATTCTTCCAGCTTTCTTACACAACATTGCAGTAGTAGTAAATTTTAACATCCCAATCTTTTGGAATAATTTTGCTTTTACTTTTACTGACTGTCTTGAGAAATTAGTGCAATCCAATATGGCGAATTTAATGACGTCATTTGTCGTCATAAAAAGCAAATAATTATAACCATCTTAAAGGGACATAGTCTCCTACGCAGCCGTTATTTGTGTCGTCACGCAACGCTTCTCCCCACTTAGTGGGGAGAAGTGTTGCGTGACGACACAAATAACGGCTGCGTAGGAGACTAAAAGGGACACTGTCCCGGCATATTTGCTAAAAACTGTTATAAATGCACGAAATGGTCCCTAAATCTATGGAATAAGAACTTAATAAACTCTAACTAAATGATAAAAAGCAATTTCTTCAAGAAATTCCATACTGCAACAAAATTTTTGCAAAATTTCAAAGATTTCCGAGACAAATTTGAAACTTTGAAAAACTGACATCCTGACGTTTTTAAAAAAATCCATATTGCAATCCATTTCCATCCTCGCTGTTGTTTGTCATCCTCACTTCCTAATGGGTTCCTGTCATTTGTCGAGTGCTATTCTACAGAATCAAACCAATATTGTACAACTTCCTATGATCTAGATATGTTTCTGAGCTTCCCAAAATCATGCTAAAATCAGGACAGTGTCCCTTTAACTTGTAGAGCAAGCTCAAGGCTATCTACAAAGAAGGGCATAATGGTTTCGTTGGGTCTGATAACAAATTCCTTCAGCCATGACAATATTTCATATATCATGTAACTAATTAAGTAACGAATTTTAAAACTAAACTATAAAATAATAAAATAAATAAATAAAGCTGCTTTTCCAGGATGTCGTGTATAAAATTCATTCAAAAACTATGGTGATGCAATTTAGTTTTAAAATCGTTTAAGCAGAGTTGCTAGTCACAAATCGGATGGTAGGCTATTCCACAACCCGGCTCCGCTATACAAGAAACTGATTTGTTTAACAACCGGTGCGGGATCGTGGAAGAGCTACGAGATGGCATGGAAGGAGTAGCTTTCACTGATGTTCCTTTGACAGTTTATAAACAGATTAACTCCCCAACAGGCAACTATCTTTAGATACTACCCGTGTAAAAAGCTGTACCAATTATTCTATGACATCAATCATAGACTTATCGTGCGGAACACCTAACTATAAAGGTTGCATTAAACACTGTGACTAAACTTGAGTTTTCTTCGTAATATTTATTGTTTATAATTTAACCATTTTATTATCTATTCTACCAGTTTTTAGTGGTGCTTTATCAAGATGAATATAATTAGGATTGCGAAAAAAAAAATAAACGGCAACCTACCTTTAGGTCTCTCGCAGATATAGAAATTAGTCCCAGAGCACGAATCGTCATTCCATATATTGTAGTAAAGTTCAACACAGTCCTCATTCCCTTTGTTATTTGGTTCCTTATTACGCCAGTTACTGTAACTCCGAGATCTGTTAAAAGGCGTGCCATCGCTCCAAACAAATTGATCTTCTTTAAGTCGGTCATTCAACCCAATCCACTTGTCATTTCCCTTGAACATTGAAGATATTTTATTAACAAAGTCCATTTCCTTTTCATCCTCAATACTAACAAGATCTCCTTCCAATCCTAGACACACCACTCGAGCATTCTCCCAGCTAAGCTTTCTTGAGTATTGGAATCTCGTCATCATTTTGTAGCAGGAGTCTTCGAACTCGTCCCAGCCAGGAGGACAATCAAAAGCTAGAAGACAAAATGAAAATAAGTTATTCAATGCAATTTATTATGCAAATTATTTGATTTATTCAGAGCAAAAATGCATACTTTGATTGATTGATCGATCGATCTTTAAGGTCGCGCAGGACCCTTGATCATGAATAAATTCATAAGTTAAATTTCAGCAGTAGGTGTTATCTTCTAAAGCTTCAAATCTCTGCATTTTGAAAGTCGAATCCGCTGAAACTTAATGGGGATATTGGCGGATGATAGAATTGCATCATGTTTGTCGTTTTTCTGGCAGATCGCAATTTAAGGTGATATTTTAAGCTACTAAATTTAGAATTGCAGAAAATCATTCAGTTTGTGTCCAAGCTTTCAGCTTAGGAAGCGTTCTAAACTTAATGATTGTATTACCTAGTGGTGCATCATAACCTCTTTTGTGATGTGACAGAAGCAAATTTTGCAATTTCAAGACTCGTTGAAAGTTATATTTTGAAAATTAGACTTTGAAACGTTCTATCTTATTTTTGAAAGTCTTTTTTTGCAATTCCGCTTCTGTCACATCACAATACCGTACACTAAGTTTACCTCCCTCGTGTATCAATTCCTGAAATTCTATATCCGCGACGAAAGCTTGGACACGAAATTGCCGGTTTTGCCCTTTCCGAGGACTAACCGAGTCAACAAAGTGTATGACAACAAAAGTTGTGAATCTAATTATGATAATTCGGGACATTGAATTGCACGTGCCGCAAAACTAAGAACAATTACTTTCTAATTACCAATACGCCGAAAACTCAATTTTTAAATCGATTATAAATAACGTTATAAAAACACCTTCTCGTCAATATTTCGCGTACGGTCGGCATCAGTCGTCACGGTTCGTGCATAGTCTTTAAATAAATACATACATAATGAATGAGAGGTGGCTCGATGTAGTTTTTTTAGCGCTGGGGTGAGAGTTTTGAAAACAAAAATTCGACCAGAAGGCAATCTTCGATTTTTGTCATACTACACCTGACTCGTCCCCAGTCGTCTCTCTTGTCTCCTGTTAATATTAACGAGAAGAGAAGTCCTTTGTTGGGAGTCGCAAGTCGCGGGGGATGCTGGGAAGGAGGAAAGCGAAGGAGAGAAACGACTGGCAGATCCTGTGTCGAAAAGTTGTGCCAAGAGTCGAAAAGTTGCGCGAGGCCGTTTTTCTTCGATTATTTCTTTTCCATGCACTCAGAGTTGTGGAATGGCGTAGTTGACGAAGTTTCAGTGATGTCTGGCCGTTAGAAAGGCATTTTTTACGGGTGTATTTAATAGAACATCAGCGAACCGGTCAAGACGCTTACTAAAGTCGAGTTACTCGCGATGTTTACAACCCTTCGACGACATAAGCTTACAAGCAGAAACGCGCGCTGAACATTTGAAGAGAGGAAGTATGATTTTGTATTTATTGAGAGGTATGGATCCCTAAATTAAACCTTAATTTTGTATTACAATATTGATGTGTCGTCATGTAAGTGTGCGAGTCATTTTCTCTGTGTGATTTGAGTGCCGCGAATGCTACGTAATTTATATTCCTGGCCGGGTTTTGCAATTTTAGCTGAGCCGCTCGTTTCCAGAATAAATTGGCATTGCAAAGGCTACAACTTTTCGGCAATAAGTTCATTGAGAGATATAAAGGCCTGAAGTGCGGATCCTTGAAAATATGAGATTTTAAATTTAGCTGTCATGATCAGTTTGACCCCTTGACCCAAATAATCACAACACTTCCACAGGAAACTGTAGGACACCACAGAGCGAAAGGAAACAGACGTTTAACGTAGCTTTCAGTTGAAGTTTGACTTTCTCGTGTAAATGAGAAATAAATACAAGTTCGTAGACGCTTAAGGGAAGTATTTTGGAAACGATCTAGTTAGTCTGAGGTCTCTGTACCAGAAGTAAACGGCAATCGTCGTAGAACTGCGTAGAAGAGTTGTGTGGTGTGCAAATAAGACTTTGACTGTAAACAAAACCTCGCGATTGTTTACGGCAGAGCAGATTTTAGCTTCAAAGGGCGGCGGAAACCGTTCTCTTTTAATAGCGCCTATTTCATCAAAACGCCGCCATTGCTCTGTCCGCCATCTTGGAAACAGGATCTGCCAGTCGTCTCCCGCCTTTCCTCCTTCCCATCACCCCTTGCGCTCCCCTCGGCCGCGCTAAATATTAACAGGAGATAAGAGAGACGACTGGGGACGAGTCAGATACTACACCATGATGATGACAAATGATGATAGATTTATTTTACACTGGTTTCCAAACAACAGAGGTTACCATAGCAACGATTTCGGCATCCTATTGGTTTTAAACAAGGCTGATTTTCTCGAAATCTAGTCGAAAACATTGCATTCATTTTTTCATATTTTAAAGTATGCTAGTTTGCCCACCTGTAGACGAAATTTCAAGAAATTCTGTAAGGCCGTTTTTGATTAAAACTGCACTGAACTTTTTGCGGTCGTGTTTGTGTATGTCCCAGAATTTACTTCAAAATCTTTCATTAAATTAAAGCTATATGTACCTCTCCTCTGTTGAAGGATTTTTAATGATATTTAAGACTTTGTAAGGTAAATGGATCACCTCGGATGGTTACGATTTCAAAATATTCAATTTTGAAGAACTGCGCTTAGGCACCTCAGAACACGATCGAAGCGCGTAATTTACATTTAGCGGGATATTGCTAAAATGCTCTTACAGATTTTTTTTTAAATTGTTAGGTGTTAGCGTGATGGTTGCACTTGATATTCCAATCGAAAATGCCATTAAAAAATCATTGCAAGCGTTAGAAAATAACACCGAATTATAGGTAAGTTTCGCTCGCTATTGTCTTTCTCCGAACAGGGATTTTGTTTATCTCGTTTCTGGTCAGTTTCTCTCTTGATGCACGTGCAATGAATATTAATTTTATTCCAAATGCATGCCGCGTGTGGGCTGTTTTCATGTAACCTGTAGCCTGCGAGCGCAGACGTAAATACGTCTGCGCTCGCAGGCTATGTAACCTGAGTATCAGGCGAATTTTCCCGCGCTCTCTTTTACTCTTCGTCTTTACGTGGTCGCGCTGAAAAATTAAGCCTGACACAATTCTTCAACGAGATGCCTTCCGCCCCCTTTTCGTGATGGATTGACATTGATTGACATGACTTCTAAATAGCCAATCAAAATTACTTCCGATACGCGACACTCCCGAGAATGCAGGATTTCCACGCGTGGAACGAAACAGCTTTGGACGCCATTTTTGTTGTGAATGTTTCGAGAGGAAACGTTTGAAATCAAATCTTTCAATTTTCCCGGTATTTATATCTACATGGGAGATTTTGCCATTGAAAGAAGGAAGGACTATTAGATATTATGTGAGTAAACAGCACGGCAAGTGAAGGAATAGTAAGCTTATCTTCGATCGATCGATCGATCTTACCTACTCTGTGGCTGTTGCGATCGACTACAACGCGATGGCATGTGCTTCATTTTCTTTAGCAACTAATAAATAGATTGATGTGATTTTATTGTTAGATCATTGACTTGTACTGAATGGAAAAACTATTTTGCGCCCGGATTTTGCGATAGATAATTTGTAAAGCAATCATGGAAAGCATTTTAAACATATTTCAAAATAATTATTAAATGTTTATATGCCACTTTGGATCAAGGAATGTGATTTCTTGAAATATTCTTTTCCTAATCCCATTATTTTATTTGAAACATATTCCTTTCTTGGTCACGCAGTGGATTTTAGGGAATTTTAGCCAAGTATCAGAAATTTGTGTGTAATAATATTATTGCACACAAATTTCTTGTCAAATTTCTATTTTGGATGAGGGTTGACAGGATCGGACACTGCTAATGATTTAAAACAAAAATAACTTAATATGCAGTTGTAGAGCTACTCTTGCATGGTTGCTTCAGGTCTGGAAAAAGCCAGCAATTTTTTTTTCATGGTATCAGGGAAAATTCGGAGAATTTAATATCTGGTCAGATAATTCTTAATTTCTCAGGTAGGTAGACAGGAGGTTGCTACATGTTTTGATGATGAGTATTGTTGATGCAGAAGACTGTCTTATTATGGTCAAAAAAATGTTTTGTGGAAAAGAAATGAAAGCAAATTGCACATCATCAGCTTGCCCCTGGGGTAGACCCCCGGGACATCCAGGGGAATTGTAAACTTAGTTAATCTTGACCCAGTGGTAGGGGATGTTTCTCAACAAACATTCCCCCTGATATCCACCTATATATAATGGGTAAGGGACTGTGCAATAATTACCAGGAGGGGGGGGGGGGGGCATAAAGTAAAATCAAAGCAAGGATAGGGGGGGGGGGGGAGGAGGGCTCAAGGTAAAATAATTCACTCAAGTGAGGAAGGGGGCTTAACATTTTATTTCAAGTACATATTACATTGGCGAATCCATAACTATTTTTTAGGTGGGGACCGAATAATTTTCCGGCACTTCGGGCCTTCATCAGCCCTGAAAATAACACACATGCTCTTTTTCCTTCTGCTCTGGCTATGTTGTACATTGCTACGGAGGTGGTGTTTGTTCCAGACGCGATGTCCAACAATTAAACATGTAATAGCAGCTCTTCTTTCTGTTATAAAATTTTAATCTACAGGTGCGTGTAGAGAAAATGCAGGGTATTTGTATAAAGGTGTGTGTATACTGTGAGGGAGGGGGGTCGTACATAATTTCTGACTGATTCGAGGGGGGGCAATAACTAAATTCACTCCTTTAGGAGGGGGGTATTACCTAATATTGTCCTACATGAAGCCCATTTTCCACCCCCTCCCCCCCTCTCCTGATAATTATTGCACAGTCCCTAATAGAGAGGGATTTGTCTCAGTGATTCATGACCAGACGATAGTCTGGGATCATTTTAAAATTGTATTTGTAAATCAAACAGAATAACATCTTGAGACAGCTGATTTACATTGATATGTATTTGGTTTTCATCTGATATATACCGGTAATATGTCCCGGATCAGACTCGTTGTTGTCCATGATTTTACAAACTTGTGAATTCCCCCACCCTATTCATTGAACTTAAAACATCATGGACACTTTCCATTCAACCCAAAATTCCAGAAAAAAGTTGCAGAAATTTGGGTATACGGAACATTCAGGAATGTCAAACTGGAATTTTTGGTCAAATGGAATGCACCCAATAATTATATTACAATAAGTATAGTATTTTCCCCAACAAAGGGGCAATCAATCAAATCCATCTCCTTCTATTCCCTAACAAATCTAGCTTGTAACAGGCATTCGGATAATTGGGAGTGGCGAGGGGATTGGGCCCACTCTTCACGCTCTTGCGCCTACTCGTACCGCCTCTCATTATCTGAATGCCTGGAACAGGCTACAACATATCCCCCTGGTTGTCCGGGGTTGACCCCACTGCCTAGCCGATGAATTTATAATTTCATATTGAAATTTATTACGTTGGTTAATTTTCATCTGATCAGTGGTCTTATTAATATAGTCAGTGAAAAGTCCAGCAACCACCTTTTGATAAATTTCAGGTCGTTTAATAATTCGGTTTATACAATTTATACAACACCACTGTCAACAAATAAGGATTTTTCAAGGCAGTATAGCCATAACTTTGTGCAACTTGATATATCCCTTACTTTATTATTGTAGAAATATCGATTTTTTTTTTTTTCTATCCAATTTTGCTATATAAGTCGTTCTACACTGTACGTTTCAAAAGCTTAATAAGCTTATAGACATTCAATGAAAAATTTTACATAAACAAGCTTATGTCTTTGAATACTACTAAGTACATAGATGTTATTGAACTAGCGTGAGGTCCGTATTGGGAAAATATTGGTCGAGTTCTTTTTTTGCAAGTTTATGGACCGAGCCGAAGGCGAGGTCCATAAACTTGCAAAAAAGAACGAGACCAATATTTCCCAATACGGACTGAGCAAGCTAGTTCAATAAAGTTTTTATTATAATGGCTTTTTTAAAAACTTGCTGATAAATTAATGCAACCATTCTCGGCTAACGCGCGCGCGCCAAAGCTAAGCATAGTCTTGCATTTTTCAGGCCACTTTGCGAAAAGTTTAACCGAAATTGTCCGCCAGACACGAGGAAACATGTTTCTACTTAATAGAAAACAATTTGCAAAATACGGTCCGTATGACCAAAATATCGGTCCGTATTGCAAAATACGGACCGCTCAGGGAACCAATCAGAATGTTCCTTTCGTCGTGGACCAGTTTGCCATATAATAAATGTATATATTAAACACGCAGAAACAAATAAGCTTAAGCATAAGCTTAAGCTTAGTTCACTTCATTAAAATATACAATATTCTCGTTCTGCTTACTCCTTTGTCCTAAGTAGCGGCTTCCATCCACGAAACAAGGGTCAAATACAGAGGCTGTCATGTACATGTAAAGCACCCAAAACCAAATAACAGACAGCTACATGTATAGGTAATAGCTGACATTCAAGCTCAGTCGTTCGTGGACTGAAAATCCAACGTAACCTCGTAACTGTAAGCCTTGTTAACTTCCCAAAATACTCAAAAACCGAAAAAAAATCCTGAAAAGGTTGATTTCATCGACCTTTGATGAAAAAAGTTGAACAAGAACACAAGAAATGCCTCTTTCCAACATGGCGGATTTCGCTTGACTCTCCACGAAACGCGCAGTTGCTTTTACTTCCGGCGGAGCTCTATTGTTGAATCAGCCAATCAGATTCATTAAAATCACGTCCAAAATCTGGACGTGATCTGCAATTTGCAGACAATCCGTAGAAGAATTGGATCAGGCCCATTTTTAGCGGACACCCATAAAGAGAATGTAAGGAGCGCGGAAAATTGGCCTGATCGCAGGTTAGTTTTCATGCAGATCGTAGTAATATATATTTTTTACAAACATGTATATATTTATATTTATTATATGGCAAACTGGTCCACGATGAAAAGGAGCATTCTGATTGGTTCCCTGAGCGGTCCGAATTTTGCAATACGGACCGCAAAGATGGACCGCTCATGAACTCATTTCGCCGAATTCCTTTTATGAAACATTGAACAAAAGAAAACTGTTTTCTATAAGTAGAAACATTTTCTTTCATGTCTGGCGGACAATTTTGGTTAAACTTTTCGCAAAGTGGCCTGAAAAATGCAAGAATATGCTTAGCTTTGGTGCGCGCGCGTTAGCCGAGAATGGTTGCATTAATTTTGTAAAAAATATATATTACTACGATCTGCATGAAAACAGGCCACACGCGGCATGCATTTGGAATAAAATTAATATTCATTGCACGTGCATCAAGAGAGAAACTGACCAGAAACAAGATAAACAAAATCCCTGTTCGGAGAAAGACAGTAGCGAGCGAAACTTACCTATAATTCGGTGTTATTTTCTAACGCTTGCAACGATTTTTTAATGGCATTTTCGATTGGAATATCAAGTGCAACCATCACGCTAACACCTAACAATTTAAAAAAAAATCTGTAAGAGCATTTTAGCAATATCCCGCTAAATGTAAATTACGCGCTTCGATCGTGTTCTGAGGTGCCTAAGCGCAGTTCTTCAAAATTGAATATTTTGAAATCGTAACCATCCGAGGTGATCCATTTACCTTACAAAGTCTTTAATATCATTAAAAATCCTTCAACAGAGGGGAGGTACATATAGCTTTAATTTAATGAAAGATTTTGAAGTAAATTCTGGGACATACACAAACACGACCGCAAAAAGTTCAGTGCAGTTTTAATCAAAAACGGCCTTACAGAATTTCTTGAAATTTCGTCTACAGGTGGGCAAACTAGCATACTTTAAAATATGAAAAAATGAATGCAATGTTTTTGACTAGATTTCGAGAAAATCAGCCTTGTTTAAAACCAATAGGATGCCGAAATCGTTGCTATGGTAACCTCTGTTGCTTGGAAACCAGTGTAAAATAAATCTATCATCATTTGTCATCATCATGGTGTAGTATGACAAAAATCGAAGATTGCCTTCTGATCGAATTTTTGTTTTCAAAACTCTCACCCCAGCGCTAAAAAAACTAGCGATCGCAGAAAAAAAGTGTTCTGCGATCCTTGCGATCATATGGAAACCATAAAACGTTGCGATCGTTGCGACCCTTGCGATCCTTGTAATTGCGATCGCAGAGATAGAACAATTTATATCTCTGCTATCCTTTTTATATGGAAACCACTCTTGTGATCGTTGCGATTACACTAGTCGAACCTCTATTAAGGTGGCCCGCGGGTATTTATTGGGCTGACAGTTCATTTTTTAAAGCGCGTTTTTTAACAGGAAAACGTTAAGCGATGTCTTAGATTTTTCAGAATCCGATAATAGAATCCTAACATTATATAAAATTATAAATTTTGTAGCAATCAAACTCGATTTGTTCGAGTTATAACAGATTTTCCGAAGCCTTCTTTTTTTAATCAAATGCGATTATTTTTCATTTGCAACGGTGAATTTTTTCTAAAAACCTCAAACATGCTTGCAGCCAGTTAAAGTTTACTCGTAGTAAGTTACATGATAATCCTGACCGTAGATTTTCCAAACGAGCGACTTCTTAATTATGCTCTTAAAACTGCTCTATTGTTGCGTCTGTCTCAACTGCCGCATTAAAGGTTGATATCACTTAAAACGTATGTGTAAAATTCTAAAAGATCGGAGACTTACAAAAAATCTTAGCAAGCAATAAAGATGGAGGGTTTTTTGCCTAATGATTGAAAAAATCAAACAAATTATATAATTTCAACTTACAAAAAATGTCTCGATTTGTTTTGCATTATTTTCAAACAGGAGCTAGGACAGGATATTTCAAACGTCGATACCAAGTTTCAGCGTGTTTCGTTCGTACGGTGTGAAGAATTTAGAAGTCACTGGTACTTTTGCTTTCCAAGTTCTCGTCGCTTTGCAAACCCCTCATCGTATATTGAGTCGAGGCTACTCGCCTAAAACTAGGCGAGGCCGTTTGTATATATGCTGGATTTTTATCATACTTAAAAATTACGGAAAACAAATCGGTAGTTTTTTCACAAGTCGAACTAACTTGAATATCTTGAAATTCATAAATTACGCACTATAAACATCTTTTCCTTCGTTTGCTTATAGCTTTTACTGGGAATTTCCGATCTTTTCCTATTATATATTCAGCAAAGGTTTAATTTAGGTGGTATCAAGCTTTCCAACAATAGGTGCGATCTTAGCCGATTATTGAAGCGTTCTTGCAACAGCTGAAGCAAATACACGAGCATATTATTTTGAAGCTGAAATTCAGCAGTGAACTGTGCAGCAATTTCTATGCAGTCGATTTTGTTGAAACTTGTTCGCAGTAAACATTGAAGTCTTGGAAATTATTGAACGTAATAAGAAAAAAATATATCTTCGTTTTATGAAAATATTCGAGATTTCGTAAAAAACAAGGTTTTCTAATAGCGCTTGCATGGATCTCTAAATCTTAAATTTCGTTTGCCCTAAAATTAAAAGCGTTATAAAATTTGAAGATTCCTTATTTTGTATACCAAAAATTACAGAAATCGGTTGACGCTTTCATTAACATTTATCACCCGGTGATATAGTCGAAAACAAAATATCCTGGCCAACTTTGGAAATGGTTATGATCCAAATAAACAAAATGAGTGACAAATTATCCATCATTCTTCATCCTAAAAGGAAACGAGAAATACCGTAATAGAAAATCGAGTTGTAAGAACTGTTCAATGCAATAAATTTATATTTGACCACTTTCAAAATGTCAACCCTAGGAATGCTGAAATTATTAATTGTCAATATATTTTTGTGGCATAGAGCCAAAGATAATAATGATGCTATTGAGTTAGCCATGTAGGCTCAGTTTCTATCCACCTGCTTAATTAATAAATTAAAAACAAAATATACTTTCCAACTTTGGAAACGGTTATAATCCAAACAAAGAAAAGGAAAGCTCGAGAGAAACTCTATCATTATTTAAAACATAGACTGGAAAATGCGCGCGCTCTGATTGGTTAAAAACCATCTTCTATTAGGTAAATAAATCATAGAAAAGCCGTGTTTTATCGTTTCGCGCGCGTTAAATCTATATTTTAAAGCACATAAAGAAGCCAAAACCATGTATTATACTGTCATAAAACACTCCGGGAATTTGAGAACACTTGAGAAATTTAGAAAACACTCGCCTGCGGCTCATTTTCTTCTAGATTTATATATTACAACAGTTCGGAGCATGAAAAAGTTCGCTGGCTTGTCTAGAACTTTCAACCTCTCAGGGTTCTCTTCAGGACATGATAGGTGCGATCTTAGCCTGCGGTTCGTGTTTTCTAAATTTCTCTCGTGTTCTCAAATTCCCGTCGTGTTTTATGACAGTATAATACATGGTTTTGGCTTCTTTATTTGTTAATTATATAATTTACTGTGTAAAACTCGCGCTGTGATTGGTTTAGAACCGTCCTCTATTAGAGTACAGACGGACGAATGACGTCACGTGTGGCGAGAAAACACGCGCGCCCTGCCACAACACGAATTCTTCGCATCGCCGTCTCAAAACAGAGAAAACTTTTCATCAAACTGGAAATATTCCGTAGGAAATTCAATGTAGATCAATTAATACGAATTTTAAATCAGCTGTTCAAGCTTGGCTAGAACTTGGAGGAAAATCTGATGGACTTTTAGATCATTGTGAACAGAATCCGAGAAATTTAGCGGGATTATCGCTCGCCGTGAATTAAGCAACTTGCAACGGGATTTGGACTGGAATAATTCAGATTGTTTTTCCTCATATCAGGTTAGTCTCTAAATATTTGTTTTTCGAAACATTTGCTGAGTTGAGCTGTAGTTTATTTTAAGCCGTTTAGTTTTCACAAAGTTTTATTTGAGTGCATGAAAACACTAAACTCGATGTTTGTTGACATAATTTTTATCGGCTTATTTAGCGTAGATTCAAGTGAAAATCCGAAGCGAATATCTCCAAAACTATATAAAACGAATAGATTCTATTTGGCCGTGGATCTGTACTCTAATAGAGTACAGAAGACGTCAAAACGTGACAAGAACAACAGTGACCCACTTTTAAGTGGTGCACGATAGTCGCCGTTTATGTAGAGGATAATATAGCTTAGTGATAATCATGCTAACATGAGAGGTGGCAGCCATGTTTCCCAGAAACATGGCTGCCACTTCTTATGACTCAACTCATTCACGGGAGGAAACTCAAGGCGGAAAGCAATTTAAGGATTGTGGAGTCATATTATTTGGTAAATACCGTTAAGGTATGGCTCATGAATGTCTAGTTTAAGCGTGAAAGCGTATGGCGTCGTAGTACAAGATTTTTGTCCACTGGCCATAAATATTACTCGATTTTCTAATGGATTTCGTCTTAACTGCTTTATTAATGACGCTTCGGTGGCGTATCTTTGACTGTTTTCTAGCTCGTTAAATTATTCAACTCAAGCTTGCGCCAGTTATTTTGCATTCTAGACTATTAAACTTGTTCCAGTCCTCTACAGCGCACGCCAGCAGCAGTGAATTTCATGGAAACTTCCCTGTTCTCCTATTTACAGGTACGACCATATTTTTTACTGTTTCAGCTCAATTATGAGATCATCGAAAACGATAAGCAAAGATAAAATGAATTGAAGTCTTAAAACCTTGATTGTATTTGTACTGGCACTATGACATCGAAATAAATCTCCTCGCAATGAGATGTAGCCAAGGTAACTGGCCGAATCCGGCTAACAAAGTAAAATGAGAAACAATCATATAACTGACAAACATATTTGTATCCCCTTCTCCCCTTGTACGTGTACAATGCTGCCAATTCAACCTGCATCTTTTTTTACACCAGAACAACATTGATATGGTGGAGGGGGTTGGACGAATTAGATAGTAATCTAGTAATTAGATAGTGGAATTAGTCAAATTTAGGTGAGTGTGTCAAGAGTATTGTCTGCGATTGTACTAGCCTACGCCTTATTCAAAACAATAATAGGCTGTTAAAATGGACTAATACTGCAATGTTCTTTAGGAAAACTGGAAAAATTATCATTAGAACCAAGAATTATATTATATCTGGCAATTAGAAATTTGAGCAAACCTTCAACCCATTACGCGAATGCCATGGCAACGTCAAAAACAAGAAAAAAAACAGTTGTCACATAAAAATTTCAGAGAGGAATGGTTTAATAGTTACTAAACGTTTTAGTGTCCCAGAGCAAATCCTTCAAAATTGTGAAATAAAAAACCTCATGGTGGTGCTGTGTTTTTTTTACGGCGTGGCCGTGGCAGTTAAACTAATTATGTAAAAATAAATATGCTCGTGTCGCCTCAGTTCATTCTTTTTAAAGACTTGAACAACTGGTTGAGTTTTATCGTTCAGATTTAGAACTACTCTTTTAATCCTGTAATTGTAATGAATTTAAAATTCCTTTTCTTTTATCAAGAAGAGTGCACGCCGTCACTTTAACGATCCCGAACAATTGCTCTTCTCTGAAACTTCCACCTGTCATTTTTAACTAATAATTGTCTTTCCTTTTTTTTTCGGCATTGTTCCGAGGTTAAAATATTTTTAAAGTTCTAGGTTTTGGGCATACTTTACTGTGATCAATTCCTGTGAAGTTAATTCCTGTAAAGGACAGTGAAACTTCCCGAAACGTATATAACTTTTAAGTATTCACCTCGGAAAAATCAGCCGGAAAAAAGAAAAACAATTTTCAGAAATAAAAACAATTGTTTTCAGTTTAATTGTTATTTGATGTTTTCATAGAAATTATATAAACCTCTTGATGTTTCTCTCTCGCTTCAACTCGTTCATAATCATAGCGAAAAAGGTTCATCCCGTTAGAGTCTGGTTGTGTTAAATTCTTAAATTCAATTGAAAATGTAAACTATGAAACCAAGTAAAGGTCTTCCTGTTGTTTAAACCCGTCCATGATAAATAACACGTGTCACAACAAAAGAAAAGTAGATAAAAATAACTGTTTTTTAGAATAAAAGTATATGACAGGAGATAAGAAAATAATCCTTATTTTGTTGGATAAAAAATAATAACATTACACAACTTTAGTTAATTATTTAATTTGAGATGGGATCTTAATAAAATATGGAAAGAAGTCATTTTGATCACACGGAAAGTTTAATCTTTTATGAAAGCTTTTCAAAAGAGCAAGTTAAAGGATTATAGCCGATTATAATTTGCCGAGATCCATTCCTTATTGAATTGATGCAGCAGTGTATTCACTAATCATTTAGTCATTCTACTCAAATTTCCGAGTCATTCAAAATTATATTATATTAGCCACATACAGCGACATTAACTAAGCGCATATAAAACTTCCTGTTGTCGTTTATGAACGCAGGTGTAATAATTAATTTCGTTTATCATCGAAAACAAATATGCTTTCCAGTTTTGGAAATGGTTATAATCAAAACCAAAAGAAATGAAAGAGAAACTCTCCATAATTTTTCATCCGAAAAGGAAATGAGAACTGATACCAAAATAGAAAATCCTTTCTATTATAAGGACTGTTCTCTGCCTCAGTGCGACTAGTAGAATGACAGAAGATAAAAAAGCCCCATTATATGATGAAGAATAAAATGTTAACTTTTTAAAATGCAATAAATTTATCTTGTCCACTTCCACTGAAATTTTAAATTTCGCAATAAACCAAAAAAAACTGAGTTACTCATGTAGGTCCAGTTTCTAATTCACCTGCTTAATAAATGATGCACAATATTCATTTTATGTAGAGGAAATAGTATAGTATAGTGATTATCGCTTCATAAAAAAGCGCCAGCTAACAGTATTGTTAGTGCTAATAGCTAGATAACGTCACGGGAAATAGTTCGATAACTTCACGCGGTACCACATAATTAACGTACAGGTATAATTCGCGCTAGAAAAACGAGTTTAAAATTCCTCATACAATTTTTATCGCCATTTGTATAATATAAAATGTTTACTTACAGGCTGTAGATATTGTTGCCATCAAAAGAAGTAAAACGAGCGAAATACTTTTAACCATCGTATCATCCAAAAGGCAGAGATAAACGGAAGAAGAAGAAGGTTGGATGCTGTGAAAAAACACAAAATGAAACCAGATGTCTTTCTCTTAAACAAAATAAATATATATTTTAGAGCACATCAATTAATGCCGTAGTCCAGTCATGTCATTTCAGATCAAACAGCTGTTGTTAATTGAGAATTATGCGCACTGCCATCTTCCACTTCCAAACACGCGTATAAATAAAGGTCATCATCATCATCATCATCATCATCATTATGCGCGAGTCTCACGCTTATTCGACTAAAACTCAAGCATACGGACCAATTTCTCACGCCTGACTCACAAATTTGAGCTTTTGAGCCCCATTGAATTATTTTCTAGAAACATGTGACCTTGATACACTTGGAGAAAGGAATATGCCATGTAAATTACGCTTGGTTGTTGGAAATTCTCCACTTTTGAAGGGAAGATACCGGGGATTAGTTTTTGGGGGCTGGTTCCAAAACACCGGAAATCTTCGAAACATTTTCGGAAGTCTTAGGATTACTTCGGACATCTTCCGAAATTGTCGAGTCATCTTCGGAACTCGTGAAAACCCCAGGTATATAAATCTCACGCATTTGACGGCAACGAGAAAGTTTGCAGCCCATATCATTGCAGTAATCTATATTCGTTATTTTATCTTTGCGAGCGTGTTACACTCCACCATAAAATGTTAATTTTTTAAATTTTAAATTGCTAGCGCACGACAGCTGCAATGGATGAAATGGGAACGTTCCTGTTCACTGATGTGAATGTGACTGGGTCATGTTCTCAGAATGCACCCACGCGTTGCACTTACATGGGTGTGAAGGCAGAAGGAGAACGAGCCGCCCACGTGAAATGTGGAGGAGGACGGTTGAAAGGGAGATGAGGGAGAGGGTTTGAATACGTGGGCAGAGATGGCAGCTGCAGCAGCCGACAGAGCAGCACGCAGCCCAATTTTCTGCTAGGAGAGAAGGATTTTGATGCTCAATTTTATTATATTATTTCTGAGATCATCGAAAACGATAAGCAAAGATCAAATCCAGTCTTGAAAACTTCATCGAAATATTATGAAACCGACATAATTATCCTCGCTATGAGTCGTAGCCATGGTAACTGGCTGAATCCGACTAACAACGTAAATGGAAACAGCCCTACATGTACATGGTTTTAACCACGTACAAAAACCTTCATATGATAAGTATCGCCCACTACTATCCAGAGACGCTTAGAGGGTTCCAGAGAGGCTATTCGCCAACACCATTTCGATTTGCATGTTTGACACTAGCCGGCTTATTTCCTGGCAAATGAAAATTTCAAAGTGACCTTAGTTATTACTCCTTTCTTGTTCGGAAAATAGTTGATAAATTTAATTATGAAGAATTCAATCCTAAAAATGACTAAGTGACTAAATGCCTCGGTCGAGTCACTCGGTCAAACTGGTAGGACGAGAGCTGGGCCGGCGTAGAGTGTTGTTCGCGTAACGTAGCAATTCTCAAGTTTTGGCTCCGAAGGATATCATGATCAGATTGGTTTAATTTTCTGTAGCTACTTTGATTATATACTGTTTTACAAACTTGGGTCGAACTAATGTCAATTTTCCGAAAACGGTGCTCTTTTTCTAATGAGATGCGAAAACCGAATCCAATAATTGTTTTATTACACATTTAAAACACTAATCATCAGTTTGGGGTAAACTTTGCAGCGTTTTGTAGCTTTTTCTTTCACGGATTGTGCGAGAAACGTGTAATTTATTTTCCGCTGCCGTTAAGGTGGCCCGCGGATATTTATCGGGCTGACAGGTCCTTTTTTTAAACGCGCTTTTGAACCGGAAAACGTAAAGCGATTTCTATAATTTTTCAGAATCGGATAAAAGAATCCTAAAATAATATAAAATGATGAATTTTGTGGCGATCAAACTCGATTTGTTTCAGTTATAAGAGGTTTTCCGTAGCCTTCCTTTTTATTAAAATGCGATTATTTTTCATACGCCACGGTGAATTTTTTTGTAATGACCTCAAACAGCTGGCAAACAGTTTAAGTTTACTCACAGCAAGTTACATGATAATCCGTACCTTAGATTTCCCAAACGAGCGACCTCTTAATTTTGCTATTAAAACTGCTCTGCTGTAGCGTCTGTCGCAATTGCCGCATAAATGTCCATATCTATACTCACCCAGTACCCACACTTTTTAAGGTTGATATCACTTTTGGGTAAAATTCTAAGAGATCGGAGACTTACATAAAATATTAGCAGTCGATAAAGATGGAGAGTTTTTTGCTCAAATAAATTATTTGCACCTCCCAGACAGCAGCACTGCTAACCCCAGCTGGAACAAATTCTAATTTCTCGTTGCTGTGTGATAACAATGAAGCCTGGAAAAAAACCCCACTGAACTAACATTATAACTGAATTCTTGAAAAGATAATTAAACAAATTACTTGAAATCAGTGAGGAGAATTTTGTTGCTGACCATTGGCCTACTGAGGGTCTGAAGGGCTTTTATTAAAGGCATAATGGGGAAGCTGCATTTCTTGATTTGACATGAATACATTTACCTCTCTTCCCTGTATAAGATCGAAGGGAAGGTAGGGGAGAAATCCTCCGAATGAGATAAGTGCAGGTGTAACAAAAAGAGAAAAATAACGGGTGTGAGATCCTTACTCATTCTCCTGACTGCTTGTGCACTCAGTGGATTTCCCATTCTCTTTAACTCTCTTTGAGATATTGAACCTCCGAGGAAGTAGAGTACATGTATCTCGCACAGTGGTGTAATAAAGGTTAGTGTATAATGAAAAATTCATTTCTGTTCTGTATAACTCAGCGACCATTTTAAGCCATCTGATTGGTCCGCTATCTCAACAACAAAGTACACTACTGGAGTAGCTTTTAATCTTTATTAATCAGTAAGCAAATTTTGCACAACTGCTTATAACCTATTATTTAACAATACTAAACCTTATCTCACGATAGTGCTATAAAGTTGGTGCAACAATGTTATCTCTTTTGATATTATGAATACTTCAATGAGTTTTCCGTTTATATCATATGCAATAGGACCATGTGTTATATCTTAAATTTGACAAATAATTCGATGGTAAAATCTCAGAGGAATGTCAAATTGGTTGTACACGAGCCTACCTAGTGTCAGAAGAATTTTTAATCCAAATATTTTCCAAATTGGACATCAATGTAATCGTGAAATTACATGCTTTCAAATTGGCAAATTATTGGATTATTGACAAGATATGTGATATTTACCAAACAACTACAGATGATTATTAATTATAAACTACATACTAGTGAAATGTAATGCAGTTGTGCAAAAACAAAACTCTTAGCATTAAAACATGGTCCACTGTTGACACCGTAAGATGATTGTCAACAGGGATACTTAAACAAAAGCATTTTACTAGGTTTAGTATATAAAGTGGCAAACAAGCTTTGCGTAAGCTTAAACAAACGTGCCCTTATGGAGGCATAAATAATGGCTCTATATCTGGCTTAACAATGAAGACGGTTAGAATCCACATAAATGAACGCCATTTTCAATAACGAATTGTGCATATAACCTTGTTTTTATCCCTATTTTATTGTATTGTATTTTAGTTCTTTTTAATCGATTTATTGTTTTGTATTTTTATTTTACTTTACAGGGCCCCATTGAAAAACACAAATGTGACATGGGCTCCCTGTCAAAATATTATTATTATATATATATCAGCAATGGTTATCAAGAAAATTCCTTTGGCGTACTTTTTTTTATTGAGGGGCAGGGATGGCGCAGTGGCGAGAGAGCCCGACGCTACTTTAACTAAGTTTGAAATTAGCGCTGGTCTTCTTTATACCGCCAGATATAGATATGTAGTTATATGTACTGATCTACAGACAATAATCAAATATAAATTATAGGAAACTAATATACTCAAGATAAACAAACCTAACTATAATTATTCCCCACCAGGGGACTAACAACACTAACACTAAGTTAGCTAAAACCACAAAATCAACCCGTTTTGTTATATGTTTAGTTATTTCTACAATATAACGAAAAACATATATTTAAACGACTGTTCTTAGCGTGAATTTTTCTTTTCTGTTCTTGTCTTTACTTTTGCTTTGTCGAACAGTGTTTCACATGTTTAAAGACTGAACAATGATTTTTAAAACACTAATGTGATTATAGGACCTTATGGACCACATTCTGTGAATTTGTTCATAGAAGAATACAAATCAGAACTTGAGAACGGATAGATATCACTGTGCGCCGGTCCTCGAGGACTCAATCAACAGTAAGAACGGTAACAGTAACACACGTGGAATAATCAGACTGCTTCTCCGCAACAGAATGTACGATTATGTACCCTCCGTTGTTCTAGAATGTCTAACTGCTATTTTATCAGGTTTGTGCTCTAGCTGAGTTCTATGATATCTTACTCACACCTACTTAGTAAAATAGCAAGCTTTACATTTTACATTATCTATTGATTTGAACCTAACAAGGCGATTTTTTGGGGGAGTTGTTGGAGTTGACGCTTAATTGCGTTGATCACTCATTTATAATCCTTTCTAAAACTTCCAAATCGGCTTAAAAATAATGTTTTACCTTTTTAAAAATGTCTTCATTCCTTACTTCCTTTAGTTTCCTTTCTTCCTTAAACATTCACCTAGTTGCCTACTTGATTTTATTACTCAGATCTTTTGTACCTAAATAACAGGTGATATAAGATTTTTAACCTGACTAAGGTTAATCATCAAGTTTTCATGCGAGCAGGGAACAAAACTAACAACTTAATATTTGCCTTTGTCTACAGGTCTGTTATAAGGCTCTCTACCTTTCCTATTCGCTATCAGCTTGGGCGGGCACGTTGTAGTATGGGCTGGATTCATCGTGCTTGTTCACGTCGCAATATGGTACATCCCTCGTCATAATCGCTTCCAGTTTGTCAATCAACTGCGAGAAACTGGGGCGAGTAGTTGGATCTTCCGCTCCAGCATTCAGTCATCAATTCATATCTGTTATTATTAGAAGATGAAATCAATGAAATGGCTTTGTTACATTTTAAAAATAACGACACAATAAGTTAGTATTATAAATAATTAGTATAAATTGTATTTCAAAAATAAATTAAAAACAAACAGCAACAACAATTAAAAATAGTTCAGTGTTGTGATTATTTACGGTTCTCGCCTATAGCGTTTGTTTCAATCGAAGCGCGTGACTACCAGTCATAACACCATACAGCGTCCATGCTCAATGTGTTCACATGTCATCTGAAGCAAAGTCGCCAGAAAAATCTTAAAAGTTAGAATGATCTTAAAATCATCTGAAATTGTACATATAATCTGCAATGATCTGCATATCGTATGGTTTTGTTTCGTTTGGTTCCTTATCTTAACTAGTCTCGCAAGTTCATCTCATGCATGTTCATTCCATTTCATACACTACAGCGCAGCTCAGCTCAGCTCAGCTCAGCTCAGCTCAGCTCAGCTCAGCTCAGCTCAGCTCAGCACAGCTCAGCTCAGCTCAACTCAACGCAGCGCAGCTCAGCACAGCTCAGCTCAACTCAACGCAGCTAGCGTAGCGCTGCTATACGTTTGGCTAATTGGGCGCTATTAACGACTTCAGTTACTCACACGTCATCAGAGCACATTTCAGGCCTTTCCATGTGATAACCATTTTTCAGTGCTCTGCATAGTTCTGTATTACTCAATGTGGGATATGGAACACCTCCTGCATGGAATGAGAAAGTATTAAGAAGTAAACAAGTCAATAAAAAAAACGAAGCAAAAGGACATCAAAGTGAAACAAAGAATACTTCGTAGTTGGTGGATTTCATGAGAGCGTACTGTTTTTATTCATGAGCAGTTGAGAAGAATCACAAAAATAATTGCTAGTCGTCAAGCGATTGAGTTTTTATTTATTGGCAACGGCTTAATTTTATTATATGTATATATACATAATAAACACATGCAACTTTTAAAAGCAAACTAGTAATTTGCTTATTATGAAAAGTACTGAAAAATTAATTCCACAATAACCTCGGCTTCTGAATTGGATATAGTATGCATACAAAATAATGTGACTTAATTAAAAGTGGTCACACATTTCATTTAAATATTTGTTATGGATACATCTATGCATGTAAAAGCAGTAATTAATTTATTAATTACCCCAGATTTTTTAACCATGAACCTAAGAATACTAAGAACCTAAGAATTAGAAAATTAAATAATAAATAATAGTTTATCTGAACTTGTTAACGTACCCAAGGTGGCCATTTCCCACAGAAGAACTCCATAGGACCAACTGCAAGAAATGCAAGAAAATATAAAGGCATCAAGAAAGTGCTTCAAAGCGTATTTATTTCCCAAAATCTCCTGTATGGCCCATTTACATGTCTTTGAGTAGTTTAACTCTCCTAGAGAGAGGATATATTGTTTGTTTGTTTGTTGCGTTTGTTCGACATGGAAAGTTAGGTAGCCCTCCCACCCTGGCGGTAGATATTTGTTGTAATAGTAGTTTTTCACCAAAGCACTTGCTGTTAGTGGAAACGTGTTGAAACATGTGACTGTATTAACTTGGACGCTGGAAAAATTTCTCAAAACATTGAGGTACGTCACGCTTCAGTGTAACCCTTGCTGACCTGTTAAATGTTAAATAAGCCATTTTCCGCGAGTTCCTGTAACCTCTGCATCAAAACAAGTCTCCTGGCTCAAAACCTTTCATACGAAAACGAGGTTTATTAATGCCAATCAAGAATTTTAATCCTGTTCAATACGAAACACTTGAAATCTCGTTTAATACAGAACTTAGATATGATGGCCAAAAGGAAAAAAATAAAACTTAACTCGTTATATATAATTAATTAAATAGAAACCCTTGCGAGCCCAAAAATAAACTCCCTAATTAATGATAATTTAATAACCGTTTTGAGGTCAGTATAAACGTTTTATTTATTACAAAGAAAATTCTGCTCACACATCACTTTTGATGGTAAAGATGCTATCATTAATCGATTCTGGGGCCATCCATTTCAGTGGAAGCTTTTTAGTCTTCTTTGCACTGTACACATCTTCGTAGATTTGACGCATCAATCCAAAGTCTGATACTTTGACTCGATTATCACGGCCAACCAGAATATTGCGAGCTGCAAGGTCGCGATGGACGAAATCATTCTCGGCGAGGTGATTCTAATGAACCATGAAAAGAAACAATAAATAATAAAATAATAAAATAAAATATGAAATAATAAACATCAGGCATATCAGACACTTAAGTGGCTGCGGATTGAATCTGTTTACTCAAAACATTTTGATGATTTTTAGTTAAACTGCTGACATTGCAATCAGCAATAAAAGTTAAAGTCCCATTTTTGTTTGGAATAATTTTGAATTGTTGTTTGCTTTCTTTCTGACGTCTGGAGGAAATAGTGAAATCCAAGATGACCGAAGAAACAACGTCATTTGTCGATCGTTTGACGTTATATGACGTCATATCCACCAATTACCAATTAACTATATACTATTTGGATATTCGTCCGAGGGTTAAGAGCAATTACCATAATATTAAAATAAATACATACCATTCCCTTTGCAATTTGCCAAGCAAAAGAAAACAACTGATCAGTAGTGAAGCTGTCATCTTCTGCATTGTTGTCATCAAGATTCTCAGTTGAAACCAACATGTCAGTAGCTTTGCTGTTTTCCTGTGATGTTGATGGTATCACCAACAATTCGATATTTTCTTCTTATGAGAACTTTTACTCTCTTCCTGTATAAATAAATAAATAAATAAATAAATGAATGAATGAATGAATGAATGAATGAATGAATGAATGAATAAATAAATAAATTAGCACAATTAGAACATGCATGAAAAATATTTATTTTATTGCATGCACTTCTCAAGGGTAAATTGAGGTCTCTGATTGGCTATTTCTCGGCTTGAGTTTCCAGTACGGACCGTTTACCATGGTAATGGCAGTAAAATGTTAGGTTTAAAGCTCTTGTTACTGTTGTGTAAAATACATTTCCCACTTGAATCCTTAGTGCAGTAGTCGCTAGGTCAGTAGAAACAAGGACAATTTTGCAAACGACGAAAAAAATATTTCGCACCTTTATGACAGCAAACCAAAATATAACAACTTCGTGTTAATCTATTACAACACATTTGCTAGTGATTGACCTCAATCTGTTTTGTCGGACCATACCGTGTCACGTCATACCGTTGTCTAGGCTGTCTATTTTCTTAACTATAAGTTATAACATGTAAACGTGTGTATATTACTATCTTACCTCAGCATGTTTCTCAGAAGACAGCGGGCTCATGTCAAGGATGACGTCAACTCTTTATCTTGTGATGGAGTCGATTCCATCATCAAAGGGGTCTGGACTGTCAAGGTCTGATCTTCAGCAAAATTTTCCTGAAAACTTCGCTTTCTTCCTGTATTTCAAAAATGACATTTTAATATTTTGCCCAAGTCATATTTTGCTGGTCATAGTCACATCCAGAGTTGATAAAATGAGAACTTCTGGTACAATAAACAGCATGAAAAGACCAAAAAAAGCCCGGTCTGAACAGACAATAACCAGCTAGCAGATATTTCTTAACTATATTAACCCTATTCTGCCTGGGCTTTTTTTTTCGTTCGTGAGACGGTGGGGGGGGGGGGGGCAGAAAATGCTTCCCCCCCCCCCCCCCATGTATCTCGAAAATGTATTGACGCTATGAAAATGGAACTTATATGGTGTGTAAAGCATCAAAAAATGTTTATTTTAGTGACAGTCACGTGTCAATTATGACGTCATACACGCCATAATGACGTCATATGTTTAAGTTTCACAATCAAATGCTACCCTCTGTTTTGAAAAAAATCAAGAAAAATAAAAAGATGCTAAAACGGCAAAGATTTTTGCAGGATTTCATCGTAAAAAGCAAAAATTGAAGCTGAAAATTAAGCTAAAAAAACACCAAATTTGGGTTAAACGATCTGTATCTCGAAAAGTATTCGTTCTATAAAAATGGAACTAATGTGGTGTATAAAGCATTCAAACATGTTTATTTTAGTGACAATCCCGAATCAATTATGATATCGAATCACGCCAAATTAAATAACGTCACACTTTAAAAAAAAAATCCGCCATCTTGGATCCGCCATCTTGGATTTTTAAATTATTCAGAAAAGTCAGAAATTCACCAAATTGGATTTAAAAAAAAAATAAAAATTGGGGTAAAAACTTGGTTGCCAATGAAACATCAAGCCGCGTGAAAAAAACATGGACACACCAAAATGCTCCCAGATAACTTTTAGGAAAAGTCATTGCTTGAATGCTCTTTAAGTACAATAACAAAAACCGACATGTCTAAATTCCAGTTCGATCTGGAAAACATTGGAATTTCCACTGAAATTTCCATTTAGTAATTTATTTTATCAGAGGTCTATAACTAGAGGTTTCCATCTCTGGTATTGGGTCTTGGCCCATCAGATTCGCAGTTATGCTATTTTTAGACATTTTTCGCGCGAAACCAGCAGCCAATCACGTTGAACCATTTTTAACAATATGCGAGCGCTACGCGAAGGCAGAAAACTTTGCCGGCCAAGGAAAAGCGAAAAGCGATGTAATAATTGAAGGGCTGAGGGCATTACCAACCTATATTGATTTTTAGGACCTTTTTTTTTTTTCATAAGATTTGCCGCGTTTTTGGAATGTGACCTAAAAATTAGTTACCAAATATTTCCCCGTTATTTTTTTCGCTAGTTTCTCCTTCGTTTTCGAGAAATAACGTGTTGACAAACATTCGTTTTAATGGCGGTAACGCTTTGTTAAAAAAACCTTTGTTTCTTTGAACAATGAAGATCAGTGAAACGGTAAAATGGCCGTTGTTACAATGATTTACTAATGAAATCACTGCCCCTTTCAGCGTTGTGAGTTATCAAAATATTTAGGTTGTTGCAGCGGCAATGGAGATAGAAACTAAATAAGAATAATATTATCCTTTTCGTACGAAAGAGCGAGTAAGGCCTGGGAAATATTCACGTGATTCAGTAACCTCGTTATCAAATTATCGATTGATTCTGCCACGTATCGTATCGAGAAACGTATCGCAAACGTAACCTGTGGCAGAATTCAAACTCAAAAGCTCTGTTTTGGTGATCAAAGGTCATCATTAAGTCTGGAGATCGGTAACTTGACATGCTACATTCGAAGAAGTGAATGTAAGCGGCATCTCGCGCCTCCAAGAGTGCACGTTCGAAACTTGGTCGCCGAGATTGTGTCGATCCAAAGCAGAGCTAGTCTAAAAGCAGGTCAGTTCTGGGGCACAAAAATTGTATTTTTGGGAGTTAATAGTCGGGCGCAAGGCACCGGGCCTACAGAAATGTGGAAGTTTGGAGCTGCTTTTAGACTTATAAAATCTTTTGACTTGCCGGGGAGCCATATTCCGTTTCAGTTTGCTTGGCAGTTACCCAGAATGCATTGCAATATGTATCTGACGTTTAATAAGAGCTGTTGTGGGCTGTACAGAAGAAGAAATGAAGCCGAGAACGCAGCATATTCGAGGAAGAAATGATTCCTTCAATTACTCTAGCTATTAAACTGTCTCCTTTATATGGATAATAATCATAAACAATGCGAACTGGCGACCTTAGAAAGACTCTTCAAAGAGATAAACTTGCACGCAGAAAAATCCTGAACTTCGAAACTCTGAGTTGAAAATAGCCGAGGAAAAACTTAGGGGTAGTCGCGCGCGTAAAGTCGTCAGGCGCCAATGGGTTAAACGAAAAAGAAACAAACACACTGGGTTGGCTGTATTTTTAAATGAGCATGAAATGGACATCTTCAGTTGCTATGTTTTGTACGTAGAACGAACAACTTTGCCTGTTAGATTAATGAAATGAACATATTTTCGTGTTTGTTAATGAAGAACATCTTTAAACCTAACCCTAACCAAAAGCTAGCCCTAACCAAAGCTAATTAACCCTAACCAAAGCTAACCCTCACCGGAACTAACCCTAACCAAAGCTCCTGTAACGACGGGCATTTTACCGTTTGACTGATCTTCATTGTTCAAAGAAACAAAGGGTTTCTTTACAAAGCGTAACCGCCGTAAAAATGAATGTTTGTCAACACGTTATTTCTCGAAAACGAAGGAGAAACTAGCGAAAAAAATAACGGGGAAATGTTTGGTAACTAATTTTTAGGTCACATTCCAAAAAACGCGCAAATCTTATGGAAAAAAAAAAAAAAGGTCCTAAAAATCAATATAGGTTGGTAATGCCCTCAGCCCTTCAATTGTTTAAATACTTCACTAAATTTAGGTCAAACTTCGGTATACTTTTTGTAAAACTATAAATCGACTGAGTGATTTTTCAGTTCAATCTAAATGAAGCATGATTTGTATGAATTCGGCGGCAAAACTTGGCGCGGTGTCCAGTTGGCAAGTTGAATGAAAAGAAAGCAAGACAAAGTATTCTCCGCGGATTAATCTTCTCTCAATCTCTCCAAAGTTTCGTATATTCTGGAAAATTGTGCAGATGGTTTAGCTTAACATGGGAAGATTCGAAATAATTGTGGAGCCGAACATTATATTCATTTTACAAGTTGAACGGACAGCTATACGCAGCCGAAGGTTTCACTTGTTTATACGGCGGGCAAAACTTGCGCGACTACAGAATTAACGAACTGAGCTTAAAATCAAGTTCATTGAAGTAAAAGAACAAAGGAAACCCTCAATATCTACATGGATGGAAAGAAAGAGAATTTCACTGTGAAGTGATCTTTGAATGATTGACTGTCACGAATGCATGACGTTAAGTTATACGCTTAAGCTTAAGTATAAGCTTATCTGATCCATGGATACTTATTGTGCTGATTTAAAAAAACTTAATTCAGCTGGAATTGACAAGCCTCTTCGAAATACAAGGTAACAATACTGAATAGACTAAGCTTAAACTTGTGTTGTAAACAGGTTTTCATTCTTTGGACGAATTAATTGTGTCCGCGGTCTTCCCGGGCGTAAATTAATTTCAGGCTGCCTTTAGTGCTCTTTCAGTCGCATTAGTTGTACATTTTACAGGCATTTCCCATTAAATATTTCGTTCCAAACTTCGTGCATTATTTAGTAGAATTAACTTTTGTTTGATTTAGAAGGGCCAAGGTTTTTTACTTAATAAATTAAGCCATCTTTCTTGAACAAGCTAGCGCGTTCACTTGCCATATTTGTCAGGCATGGTGCGTGATTGGCTGCTGGTTTCGCGCGAAAAATGTCTACAAATAGCCTAACTGCGAATCTGATGGGCCACGCGCAATGCTAGATGGAAAACCTCTATTTATAGACCTCTGATTTTATTTATTTTCGATTTGAAACCAGTGCGGGCACTTTCTCCCCCCCCCCCCCCCCCACTCCCTCCCCCCCCCCCCCCCCCCCCAAGCCCAAGCAGAATAGGGTTAAAGCTATAACATGGAAACGTGTGTGTATGAAATCATTTCTTACTTCAGCATATTTTTTAGAAGACAGAGCCATGTCAAGGAAGACATCTTTGTTATCTTGTGGTGGAGTCGATTCCATCAACAAAGGAGTCTGGACTGTCGGGATCTGATCTTCATCGACATCTTCCTGTATTGCAAAAGTGGCATTTTGATATTTTGCACAAAATATATTTTGCACAAAATATATTTTGCTGTTTAGATCATAGTTTCATCAATATTTCTATTAGTTATATCATAATGCAATGTCTTGATTGACTTTACTAATGAATTAGTGGTTGCTACTATTATATAGAGAAAATCCATGAAAGGGATTGGATACATTACTGGTTCAGTAAACATCGTGAATCAAAAGCATATTTTAATGAGCTCGCTTATTCTCTAGCCATTCCTTACCTCAGTGATATTTACCGAGGACATTTCTCCGTCATTGTTTGAAGATGATCCTACCATCAGTGAGGCAGGGTCTGTTGATGACTGGTTGTTGTCCTCCAAATCGCTGGCTTCCTGTGTGAGACAAATGATGCAAACGTTCCACGAGATCGTAAGTAATAAAACAAAATTCACAGCATATGGTCGGATCCCAGGCTTTAGTTATATTTTAAAGTAGTCGTGCTAACTTATATAATAATAATAAACGTCTTTACCATAAAAAAATATATAATTTATTCCTGCAACTACCTTGTAGTTAGCCTGATTCTCAGACGGTCCGAATCACTCGCTCAGGCTACCTTAATTGTAGCTTGTTATAAATAACAATAAGTGAAAATACCAAGATATCAATAGGACAGTCAATACTAATGCATGTATAAATTACATGTATATAGTTTATTGCTTCACTCAAGTTGTCATTTTTTTCTCGCAATTAAAAATAAACAGCATGGTAAGATAATTTAATTGTTGTCTATATTCTGCCTGGAGGGAGGGGCGGGGGACGTCAGAGAGTGCCCGCGCTGATTTCAAACTTTCGGTTTTTATGCGATTTTCGCTTATTTCAAAATCTTTACTGTCTGTGCATCCTTTCTTCGATTTTTTCAAATCAAATTTGGAGATTTCCTGACATTTCCAAAAAAAATTTAAATCCAAGATGGCGGATTTTTTTAACGTATGACGTCATTTTGGCGTGATATGACGTCATAAGATGACACGTGATTGTCCCTAAAATAAACTTTTTTGGATGCTTTACACATCATATAAGTTTCATTTATATAGCGTGAATACTTTTGGAGGTACATAGGAAGTGGGGGGGGGGGGGGGGGGGACTTTCTGCCCTTCCCCCAGGCTCACGAACGAAAAAAAGCCCAGGAAGAATACGGTTAACGCAAGGAACTTACTTGACCAGACTTTTCTGAGGTTTGTCCTCGATCGTGCAAATTGTCTTTGTCCTCGTAGCATTTCTCTTTCTCTTTTCCCTCAGCGGTCAAATGCAGATCGATCTACAGTATAATAAACACGTTTTATAGTCAGTCTAGTGCAGTCCCTCGACGGCTCTTCTGGCTTGTTTTACTTCCGGTAGCGAGTATGTTTCATTCATTCTGTGTGTACGCCAGAATATCTATTCCGCACACAAATAAAGAAAATTGCCCTAATTCCAAAAATAAAGTACAATATCTCAAAATATTTATACACGTACTTGAATTTCTATACAACGGACGCTCAAAGCATCGGTAGTTCAGTGTATATACATGTAGATCTACTGGGCGCATGCAATTTTACGTCGACCCATTTCTCCGCGCCACGCCACCGAAAGACAGACGAGTGGTAGATGGCCTGGACTATAGTCAACTAAGCATAAGAACAGTTATATCGCAGACGACGTCCTTTAAGATTGAGAAGAACTTTTGAAACTAGGCCTTAATATTTTATTCAAAACTTTTCGTAAATTTTCGTAAATCCTCTAATTAAATCGAGTTAAAATTACTTAAAATGTCCCTTCATATCCTACCGATCTTCTCCTCTGTCGTAACCACTGCAACAGATCGCCAAACGGAACGTACTCTATCACCAGGAACTTGTGCTCCTGCAGTGTGCAACATCCAACCAAGGATACGATATTCGGGTGTGAACCCAACAACTTCATCTGTGCTATCTCAAACAAAAATTCTTCTTTTTGTTCTTCACTTGGATCATCTGACAATATAAGTAAATGATGGAAAACGTTGGCACATTGGTCACTAATAGACATTGCAACAAGTTGCTTCAACAGTCGCTGAACGACAGTCTACATCTCCTATGGGAACGTGTAATCACGTTACATTTTGACCATCAATCATACAAACCACAAAAATCATTAACCAAGAAACTGTACCTTGCAATTCTTTAACGGCAACCTCCTTGTTGGCCTTGCTTGGCTCCAGGCCCTTTCTGGTGTCAAACACTTCTATTCCCTGTCGCTTCTTCAGAGTTGCTTTGTAAACCACACCAAACGCTCCTCGCCCCAGCTCTTCCTCGTATTCTATTTGATCGGGAAGAAGTTCCCATTTGTCAAACGGAATAATTTCGCGTCGTGACCGAGTTGATCTATAGAATAACGAGAAATCAGTGATGGTCAATGCCCAAAGCAGTTGTCGTGTGCAGTGTACTCTAGTTTCGCAGCACTGTTGTTTAACATACCATACATATAGGTAAGTAAAGTCTTCACGAGCCTAGTGGCCCACAACTGTTGGAGCTTATCCCGGTTTCTGTAAGTATTGCTACTACCCTGGATGGGATGCTAGTCCATCGCAGGATCCCCCCAACATACCCATTTATACTCCTGGGTGGAGAGAGGCACTATGCGAGTAAAGTATCCTGCCCAATAATAAAACACATATTCTTGTGTTTTTCTCTAATATGAATAGTACTAAGTCGAACCCTTATTAAGCGGCTAGCTATTAAGCGGCCAACCGGTACCTATTAAGCAACCAGCTACTGTAAACACTGTGTAAATAAAACCCCGCGCGTATTAAATTACAGTAAACATTCGAATAAATGAAGACTAGTGGGAAACGGAAGTAACAACGACTAATAAAAGATAACCTTTCTATCCGCTTGCGATGTGTCTTCCTGTAGCACCAGAAAACTACTACGAAACACAGCAACAATAACAAAAAGGCGACACCAAATGATATGTAGGCAATCTTTATATCGGAGACCGCATTTTCTTGTGTTGGTGTATTGGAGACCGTATTCTCTTGTGTTGGTATTTCTCCTTTGGTCACTGGAAAAAAAAGAGGGAAATAATGAACTTGTTAAAACTTCGTTACTTTTACTAGGGGGGTTATTTTCGGCAATGCGATTTTCTGTTTTAATAACTTAACATACATTTTACATCCTTGTTTCTTTTTCAATTGTTTTCAAATCATTTCAGAGATTTTAGACATGTTTGAAAAATCTTGAAAACCAAGTTGGCCAATCCAAGATGGCGGATTTTTATATGTATGACGTCATTTTGTCGGGATATTACGTCATAATTGACACTTGAATATCACTAAAATAAACATTGTTTGGATGCTTTACACACCACACAAGATCTATTGATATTTCGTGAATACTTTAGGACCCAGGCAGAAAATGTAAACAGCATTCTTTGAAAACACGTGTTGTGTCAAAACTATAGAATTCGAAAAAGACGCTATACCAAACAAGAATTGAAAAGACCGACAAAGAAATAAAGTGAAACTGAAAATACACATCTCTATACTTATGCACCTATCAATGTTAAGCCCCAGGGTGGGAAAGGGGGGGGGGGGGGGCAACCCCAGGGGAATTGACATCGAAGGCAATTACCTGGGTCGGATTTTGACAATTTAATTGCCCCCGGAGAAGGGAATTTGACACAGCCGTGAAGAGAGCCTGAAAACGAGTACTCCGCCATCTTGGAAAATACCCAAAAAGTCCATGGGAATTTGAAACATGCTTTTCCTTGTACGATTGTTTCGCACAATGGCACAATGGAAGAAAGGAAGATGAGAAAATATACTTGAATTTCTTGTTATAAAAGGTTATTGCTTCTTTTTACTTCTGCCGGTCCTGTGAAAGGCCAAATTGTAAGGTAGATGTTTTCTCGAACACATTTAACTTCTGTAATATGTCTTAGTTTGCTACAAAAAAGGATACCCTAAGGGTGGGAATTTGATGCTCAAGTGATGCCCAGGGGTGGGGAAATTGACTCTGCATAATAGGAGTGTTCACTGTTTACAAACATTAAGTCAAATTTGTTTTGTTATTCAAATTTGCTACCTATTAAACAAAATAACTGTTTGTTTCAACAGCCAATAGTTCTCTGGTTGGCACAATAATAACAATAGGTGACGTAACGCGAAATATCGCTATACCTTCGTTGCACAGATTTCCGCTACAGCATCGCACTTTACATGCCTCACTGGAAGTAATGCACTCGTCAAAATATTTTGCAGTGTTATTGCAATAGTTATTATTGGTGCATCCATGCTGGAAGCGCTTCGTAACACTGGACCCATCCTGCGAGGTCTGCTGCATCGAGGCATAGTAACAGCGATCAGCCATGGAACTCTTGCAGGTGACTTCCTGGCGATGTGCCTGACATTCCTCGTGAGAAACCGTGCTGCTGCATTTAAAACAACTGAGCCCCGATTCTAGGAAAACAAAACAAGTCGATGAATTAATCTACATTCACAGAAATAGCCTCGAATGCCTTGATTTACTATTTTCCTATTGAGGTGGCCATAAATTCCATTATAACATACTCACCACAGGATATTGTATTTTTTTACAATCTGATTGGTATATCGAGGTATATGAGGAATTTTTGTACCATTACTACCTTATATGGGAGCCTATTCTGGGGCACGTGCAAGTGCACTGCAAAATCATGTTTTTTCAAAATAGTAAATATCCCATTTTTCCTCTGTTTGTTCCTTCGTTTTTCCCCTGGTAATTTAATCGCTATATATATGAGTAGTTATGCACGACTCGATTTCGTGGAATAATTGTTAAATGTCCATGGCAACCATATTTTGACAGGCATGTTTAACCTTTTTTGCTGTCAATTTTATATTTTAGATCATTTTAGCATCATTTTATTGGTTTCTTTAACTATCGGACGTACACGGGGGCAGGGGATCAGCCGCACAATTTTGAAAAGAGGATTTACTCTGTGATGCTAAAACTTTCAGTAGCTGTTCATTCATCCCTCCGGAAATTATTTTTTTTGCCGTTTTTGACGTTTCCATGACAACCGCTTAATTACATACAAGTTAACTCAATTTGGAATTTTCAGGTATATTTCTTCGTTTTAATGATATTTTTTTCCAGTTCTCTTAAGCAATATTGCAGTATTAGTACATTTTATCATTCCATTATTGTTTTGGAATAATTTTGAATCGATTTATTTTTTGTCTAATGTCATGAGTAAATAGTGAAAACCTGGATTAACGTCATTTGATGTCATATGACGTCAAAACTAACAAACTTAACTAACAAGCAAGCTTAATAAGACTATAAGAAATATACTAAAGGCATAATACTTTAGATGTGTCTCAGACAATAACGGAAACCCATGGTGGGGGGGGGGGGGGGGGTTCCATCAATAAAATAAACTATGTAAGTTAACTTGTACATGCCTTTGTTACACATGTCGTCACTGCAGCATTCCACAAATGGTTTCTCCGCTGTTTCTGTGCACTCGTCAGTTCTGGCGCATCCTTTATAGTATGTTACGGTTTTGCCGTCGCCCTTGGTCGTGTATGTGTTTTTAACACAGCGGGTCATTGGTGATGTGCAGTTCACTCTTGTTTGTTTCCTTGCGCAGTCAGCGAACGATATGTTGCTTGAACACTGATAACAAGATATGTCTGCAAAAGGGAGATTGTAATATTGATTTTCAACGGTTCATAAAATGTTATAAGTTATTGTTATAAAAATATTAGCCCATGGTTGCACTCGAAAAGTTGGAAGCGCACTCAGTGAAGCTTAGGTTTTTGTCGGCTGCAGCTCGAGCTACTGCTACGCTAGCGCTATTCTTGTTCTCCCGCAAACCCTTCAGCTTGCAACAGTAACTAGATAAACAGACGCTAAGCTAGCATGGTCAATTTTTGACTATGTTAACTGGTAGAAACTGGGGGGTAAAAGTGAGCTTTCTCATTTTGTTTATTTGGTACATTATCAGCACATGCGTAGCACTCGCATATCACACGCACGCGGTTCGGCACGCACGCATGCACCTCCCACCCACCCACCGTACATGCACATCCAATTTGTCTCTGAGGTGTAGGCAATGTTCAGCTTACCTTTATTACAAAGTTGATAAGAGCAGCATTCCAAAGAATGTTTCTCATGTTGTCTGCATTTATCAGCTGAGATACATCCTTTGTAGTAAACTGCGTTTTTATCCCCTGCCGTTGTATTCTTTTGTTTGTAACAGTAGTTCCGGAGTGACGTACAGTTGACTATCTTTTGTTTATTTGTGCACTCGGCAAATGACGTGTTGCTTGAACACTGATAACAGGACATGCCTTGCAATATAAGAACAGTGTGTCTTATGGTTACTTATGATTATTTACCATTTCAATCTCGATTCAAAGTAGTCGGTTAGTCTCAATTTCCTGCATTTGCATTATTATTTTCATCTTTACTTCTTTCAGCAAACTGACTAAATTGATCGAGTGGGTATATACCAAATAGAAAACGTTTTCCGAGTTTCCATAGAGCTATGGTAACACGAAAACAATTAGCCCTGGCCTTTTGTTGTATAACAAAATGGGCAACCATGAAACGTCATAAAATTCTAGATGGCGGCGTGCGGGTAATTTGAAACCAAAATTGGCAGATAATTGTAGCCAGTATTTTTTTTTCGTTAACACTGAAATAAATTTCCTTGGTTTTCAACAAAGTTTCGGTTTAGACTATTTTCCCATCAATTTAACGGTAAATTATTCCAAAAGTGGAGAATTAAGGATTTCATTCTTGCCTTCTCCGTCCCAACCTTACCTACTTTGGAACGATCGCCTCAACTCGAACTTGACTTGACGTTACAATTAAGTCTGGCTACTAAAAGTAGGCGTTGATACTAGTATAAACTTCGTAGCGCCTTGAAGTAAATGTTGAGTAAAGTGATTTATGGCGCTATTTGAAGTCATAATTGACGACCGACGTTTCGGCATTACTGCCTTCTTCAGGGTGACAAAACTGGACACTCAATATTTACTAAAAGTAGGCCCCGCGCGCGTCTTTCTCCGTTTGCGCACCCTTCAGTTTTTTAAACTTCAAGCGTTGTTGTTCACACACATGGATTGTTGCCACGCGTCATTTTCCATCGTTTAACCACTGAAGAAGGGCAAAGCCCGAAACGTTTGGTCCTAAGTTATCAAAACAATTTATTTGGCACTCATTACCTTTTTTTCAGAATCTGTTACTAAAAGTCACTGCTATCATCAAAAAGTAGAATAAGTGTTCTACAGTTTGTGCAGGTTTGATTGATTTCTTGCCCTTTTCGGATGTTCAAAATTGGCACAGCCAACACTAAACATAGCTAATGACCTCAATATGGGTTATTTTTGTATATCGTCCCCGGAGAACTTCTTGCACACAAAATTTTGGAAGGTGGTTAATTTTTCCATTTCAAACTTTGTTTGATTATTACAGAGAGTTGCTCTTGAGCTTAATTTCTTAATATCCTCTTTCTCAATCATTCTTGTACTCGGCAACTTTTCTCTAATTCTTACCTTACGATAATTGAATTTATATTTTTTTGCTCTGCTTTACTGAAATTTCACTTTCGTAACATTATGCCCTCTCCCGACCAGAAATATAATTTTATTATTTGTGAAAGTTGAGCTAACACATACCATTGGCTGGTTTCTCACAGATGTAACATTTCTCCACAGTACACTCTCTATCATTCCACAAACCAAAGAAAGCCTTAGCCCCAATTTCCCCACAGTCCTGACTATCGATGTTGTTAGGCTGCCCAGGTTCCCACTTAGTGAAATCGACGGTACTATTATCCACCTCCCATCTATACGTCCCTTCGTGTTCTATGTCATTGAAGCCGATCCACACATTCTACAAAAAACAACAGATTCAGTAAGACATTGTTAAGTATCATCGTAGGAAGTTTTTTCAGGTGTGTGAAAGTGATGTCAGTGAATATTATTGTACCAGGTTGACTAATGTACGAGCCGCAAGTCGGAGCCGCAAGACTCTCATGTAGAGTTTTCTTTGGAATTCTCTCTCTTTTTCTTTGCTCTACAGTCACGGGTTTCTTCTTCTTCATCGTCCAAGTACAGTAATATCTCCCTCGAAAGAGAGCAAATCTTGAGTGGCAATATATAACTACCTCAGGTTCAGCTAATTCGGTATACTTACGCTCATGTTCACTAAATAGACTAAAAACAAGCGTACAACAAATTGAACATTAAAAAAAGAATACACAACCAAACCTCGTGTGAAAATAAAAATATATATTTCTCAAAATAGCTACGCGATTTTGAACAATAGAGGACAATGTAATAAACGGCCGACAAAAATAATCTACATAGATATTTGCGAGACACTATATCCTAGAAAACACTAGTGACCATCGTCTACCCCTTACTTGATTTTCCAAGTATAATGTTTGCTCGGTAAAATGCCCACACCTACTCAGCGAATTCAATGGGCTAATTTTTTCCGGAGTAAACGTGGACGTTTTATGCTTTGCTCCCTCGTTTCAGTACTGTACGTTGCAGTGATGCTAAAGCCTGGTTTTCACTAGCGACGCAAGCACAAGCGCAAGCAACATACGCAGACGCAGTAACGTGTTGATTTGTCGTAAACAAAAGGCACCGATGATCAACACGTTACTGCGTCTGCGTATGATGCTTATACGCTTGTGCTTGCGTCGCTAGTGAAACCAGGCTTTAGCTTTCCCGCGGCTAGTGATCATGTTGTAATTTCTAATACGCCCAAAACAGAATTCAATGAATGTATTAAAATATATACATATATGAGATAAAGGGCCCTGTACGACATCAATAATTTTGGTCACATGACAATTATAGTAACACAGGCATGCAACGTGTACTAACGAAAAATGTAAAAAAAATATATAATGTTAGTCGCGACACGGAAGTATGTGTAAAACCTGCGTCTATTCTTAAGCAATATTGCTGTTCGCGCTGAAATAACAGCAATAACTCAGGTTTTAGCTTAGAAATTGACTTCCAATGTCCTTTCTAAAGTATTCCGTCAGGATCCCCTAATTAGATATGATCATGTACCTAATCCACTGCATCTAAGTTTCGCCTTATTGATATATACTTACGTTGTACAACAGTACCAATCCAGTTATACGCAGGAAGACTTCAATGAAATTTTGCTCAGTTGCATCATCTATCTTCAACAAGTAGCCTCCAGATACATGACAGTCTTGTTTTGCATTCAGCCATGTCTTTAAGTCTTTACTTGCCTTGTAGCATGACAAGCCATGAAGAAACCAGCCATCTGGACAGGACAATTTGCCTAAAGGAATGTACAGAGACAATTATGAAGCATGCTTTGCAATATGTTGTGCAGGACTTGTGCCGCATAGCGACATGGAATTTGACGATCTTATGTCATTGACGTGAACGTCGGTATCCCGAACTACAAAAGTTCAGTGAAAACTGCTTTTAAATATGACGAAACCTGCTAGCCTTTTACACTTCACCAGCTTCTCTATCTAATCGCTACAAATATAAGTAACCTCAAGGAAATATTAGTGTATGAGACAGACTGTAAGTGAGGACACAAAGCCAGCAGGGGACTTAATTAGCCCAGGAGATCGTGAATATTACCTTTTAAATAAACATAGTTTGGAGGCCGCCATTATAAGAATTATTAACCACGACGAGAGCTGGGTTCTCCATTTCTTGCTTCGCTCTGATTGATGTTTGTTATGCCGCTAGGTCCGGCATTACACAATGAATGCCCATGTTTTCATTTTGTGTCGTGTTGTTGATGTCACCTGTGACTAGCGTTTACATAAAGCCATATATCACATACCAGCAATAAACAAGAGACAAATCACTCAATACACATGATGACATTCAGTAGATGTTCATTCATCCCTCTCAGACGTGTTGATGTGAAAACTGTTTGTCCGCAGTTTTTGAAGTTTGCCATGGCAACCGCGTAATGACATACAGTTTTACCCAATGACATACAGTTTTACCCAAATTTCAAATTTTCAGATAATTATTCTTCCAGCTTTCTTACACAACATTTCAGTAGTAGTGAATTTTAACATCCCAATCTTTTGGAATAATTTTGCTTTTGCTTTTACTGACTGTCTTGAGAAAATAGTGAAATCCAAGACGGCGAATTTAATGACGTCATTTGTCGTCATAAAAAGCAAATAATTATAACCATCTTAAGGTCATTCCTTAGTATTGCACTGCGCATCCTTTCTGCGCATAATTTCGCGCGTAATAGCCCTTTTCACGAAATATTTGCATAACAATACAGCTAAACATAGAAGCGAGGCAATTTCGGGCACAAGCTGTAAAACATGGACAGTGCTAAACCACGAAACACCGAAACACCGAAACACCGAAACACCGAAACACCGAAACACCGAAACACCGAAACACCGAAACACCGAAACACCGAAACACCGAAACACCGAAACACCGAAACACCGAAACACCGAAACAGCTATTTTTTTCTTATTTTTTTTTTTAGCGAAACACCGAAACAGCTATTTATTTTTTAATGGTTATATTTTGCTGATATAATTTCCGATGGCAAGCTAAAGCTTATGTACAGTTAAGCCCCGCAAGTTTATATTTGGGAGAAGCGTTGCGCGACGACACAATAAACGGCGACTGTATGTCACGGCGACTAGTATAGTGAAACATTGGCTATAAACATGAGCTCGCGATCTTAGATAAGTACTCCAAATAAAATAAAGGCTACTACCCAAAAAACTTTAAGGTCGCTTGTAGATCCACCCCTTATACTAGTGATGAGCGAAGAATGAATGTCTTCCTCGCAAGTTCAAGTTGGATTTGTTGACTCTACCGGTAATTAAATCCCGGCAGAATTTGCATTCGGCATACGGACGCAGCAGACGCCCAGTTTAAAGCTTTCCGAAGCTTCTCAGTCAGTAAATTATAACGATCCTCGCAGCGAAAGAACGATCCACTTGGGTACGAATAGGGCAAAGCTGTGATGTCTGGTGCGCGGCGAATATTCCGGGAATTTCGGTTGACTTTTCTAAGAAAACGACCGGCTTTGAAAAATTATATTACGGATTTCTGAAGCTGCAAAATTATACTATGTTTTGACACCCACCACAGTAACAAGCATTTTTATCACGATTTTACAGATATATTTATATAGCCACAAAAGAAGCAGTGAAATTTACCAGCGCGAATTTACATGCAAGGAGCCCAAAACAAAACGACGACAATTAATCGAACGTTTCTGAAGTTAATTGCAAGCTTTACAGAAAGTCCAGTAGAACGGCTCGGGCTGTTTTCCAATTAAATTTGACAAAACCATTTAGCTAGCTCTCCGATTATATAAACGTAAAGAAAAACGCGAGATATTCTCTGTTCTCCAAGAAGGTATAAAGTACTGAGTAAATCTAAAGCCGATAAGTGGTCATGCACATGGCGTACTGCATGTAAGGTCACGCAATCGCACATACACTACAGACCACTACATCTCTTGAGCCTTTGTTCAGTAAATAACCGTTACAAAAAAATAGCTGTTTCGGTGTTTTCGTTAAAACAAAAGAAGGAAAAAAATAGCTGTTTCGCTGTTTCGGTGTTTCGTTTCGGTGGTTTCGTCGCTGTTTCGCTGTTTCGTTTCGCTGTTTCGTGGTTTAGCACAGTCCGTCGCGCAAACGCTTCTCCCAAATATAAACTTGCGGGGCTTAACTGTACATAGCTTTAGCTTGCCATCGGAAATTATATCAGCAAAATATAACCATTAAAAAATAAATAGCTGTTTCGGTGTTTCGCTAAAAAAAAAAAATAGAAAAAAAAATAGCTGTTTTCGGTGTTTCGGTGTTTCGGTGTTTCGGTGTTCGGTGTTTCGGTGTTTCCGGTGTTTCGGTGTTTCGTGGTTTAGCACTGTCCGTAAAACATCGTGATTTTCTTGAGCTCCTTAAACTATGTTAGCATAAAAATAGTTTAAAACGGAGAAGAACTAAATATGCAACTATTTGAGTTAAAGTTTGCCGTAAAGATCGTAATCCGATCTCCCTGTTGCTTATACGAGTCTACTCTTTATTAGTAAACTAAAAGAATTGTAGTTCTTCTACATTTTAAAACTGTTTTTATACTAAAAGAGTTGAAGGAGTTCAAGAAAAAACACGATGTTTTGCAGCTTGTGCCCGAAATTGCCCTCGCTTCTATGTTCAACTCTATTGTTATGCAAATATCACAAATATATACCAAACCACTGAATAGTGCTTTTCGCGCGTTCTGATTGGCTAGCTCGAAGGTGAATAGTCTTTGCTATTCACCTCCGAACAAAACAAAATAGCCGTGCGTTTTGCTTCTTTGATCAAAGCAGAAATTACTTCGCGCTACACGTCACTGTGTTATCAAAAATACCTGAAGATATTTAGAGGTGATCATTTGTAGCAAGTTTAGTCGTGTCACTAAATAAATCGCCAAAAATGTCGTACAAAATGTTTTGTTTACTATCGAGCAAATAGCTAGAGTAAGAACGTGACAACGCTCAGTTGTAAATAATTTCGAACAGCTTTAAAAGTCTTTGAAGTGGTTCCAAACGCTGTCCAGTCCAACTAACTTTAAAATGCAATTCCTACCTGAAATCCTGAATACAGCAGTGTCTTTCAAAAAGCAAGACGTCCCTGCTGCCAACGATTTAGTTTTGTATTCGGATCGACTAATCTCGGTCTCACTACGCTAGAAAATATTCCTGTTACCGTATCATGATCAAGAACTGCCCAAATGCTGTGGCTTCTCCAAACTTTACTGCTTCTCCCCTCCGGTAAATTAAAAGCAGTAACATCAGACGGTGGATGCAGTCACATCAGTGAGAGAAATAATTGAACTGGAATTACGAAAACGTCTTCGGTTAGGCAGCATCTTGACCATCTTGTTCAGTTTATAACGGCACTTGCAGCTTCAACATCAGTTTCTCAGGCAATAGAAACTGACAGAACTTGTAAAATACAAGAAAATAGAACTCGTCGCTTTTGGTCCATCAGTAAAAACGGAAAAAAAGAATAATTTTCCCCTTGAAATCATCAAAATCCAACATACGAGACATGTTGATCGCCTGATGTTGTCATGTGACTTTTCCCGCGCTGTCCTTGGTCGCGCGTAGGGTTCCACTTTTAAAGGATTTTCCGATTTTTCGCGGTAAAATAAATCTATAATTTTGGAGCTAGCTATTTCACTGGTTTGGTATATACTAAAACAATTATTCACCTCAGTGTCGGTGAAAAGTGTAAGCGGCTCGGTAAATATCCACCACTATCCACCTCCACTTCGGCGGATAATTGTTAATTAACCGTGAAAAGGGCTATTATAGCGCGCGCACATTAAAAACTTGGCGACTTTTTCTTTGTGGCAATGCTCGCCAGAGAGTAGACTTGCACAAGTCGTCTTCTTTGAGCGAAACGGAGAACCAAAACCAACGAAAACGAAAAATAATATTGGAAAGGGCTTTTAGAAAGTCTAGCCAGAGAGGTAAATGATCGTTTTCTCGTAAACGAGCGTGGGGACCTATCATTTTTTTCGCAAATTTAAGTCTAGTAATCATCTTCTTTCTATACAAGGAGTATAGACCAATTCTCAGTACAGAAAAATTAATAATCACTGGAAACGTGAAAAAATACGTGTTTTTGGTTGATTTTGTAAGGAATTAGGAGGTATTTTTAGTCGATTATATCTCTTTCGCGAGGCTGGTGACCTATTCTTTTTATTCAATATTTTGAAATATTACATCGCATTGTTCAACTAGGGAAAGTTTCAGAAACTTTTCAGTGTAACTTTTATTTCGAAGGAATTACCTTAACTTGTAGAGCAAGCTCAAGGCTATCTACAAAGAAGGGCATAATGGTTTCGTTGGGTCTGATAACAAATTCCTTCAGCCATGACAATATTTCATATATCATGTAACTAATTAAGTAACGAATTTTGAAACTAAACTATAAAATAATAAAATAAATAAATAAAGCTGCTTTTCCAGGATGTCGTGTATAAAATTCATTCAAAAACTATGGTGATGCAATTTAGTTTTAAAAAATACCTTGGGGTAATTAGCATAGTATTTATACGCCCTCCCGACTTGTTGTTGTTCAGTTGTGCGTTCATGCCCCGAGTGTTTCGGTTTAGGCTCATTTTTTGCTATGTTTTTCCCTCGTCTCCGTCGCTGAGCTCATCCTTGCATCCATGGTTGACGTCCTTGGTCAGGTCAAAGACTTTCAAACGCCGTACGTTCGGTAGAAGCTGGTAGATATTTGCTGTGGCTGTGATTCCTGCTCGGTCGTTATAATCCTGTTCCGCTCACTCACATGGTAAGCTTGTCTTCTTCGCTTTGGTCTGCCATTTAATACTCGTCTTGTAGTTCTGCTTGTGTCTCGTTTTAAGTTTGTTTCCATGGCGTGTGTCGCCTATAAATTTAGCTTTTGTGGCCATGGCGTGTGTCGCCTTACAAGTTTCGACAAGTTAGTTTTTATGGCGTGTGTCGCCACGGCGTGTGTCGCCTATAAATTTAGTTTTTTGTGGCCATGGCGTGTGTCGCCTTACAAGATAGTTTTCATGGCGTGTGTCGCCACGGCGTGTGTCGCCTATAAATTTAGTTTTTTGTGGCCATGGCGTGTGTCGCCGTACAAGTTAGTTTTCATGGCGTGTCGCCCAACATTTAGTTTCTGTGGCCACGGCGTGTGTCGCCGTACAAGTTAGTTTTGATGGCGTGTGTCGCCCAACATTTAGTTTTTGTGGGCATGGCGTGTATACAAGTTAGTTTCCATGGCGTGTGGCGCCTTACAAGTTAGATTTTTGTGGCCACGGCGTGTGTCGCCTTACAAGTTAGTTTTCACGGCGTGTGTCGCCTATAAATTTAGCTTTTTGTGGCCATGGCGTGTGTCGCCTTACAAGTTTTTTCATGGCGTGTCGCCCAACATTTAGTTTTTGTGGCCACGGCGTGTGTCGCCGTACAGGTTAGTTTTTATGGCGTGTGTCGCCCAACATTTCGTTTTTGTGGCCACGGCCTGTGTCGCCCTACAGGTTAGTTTTTATGGCGTTTGTCGCTACAGCGTGTGTCGCCCAACATTTAGTTGTTGTGGCCAGGGCGTGTATCGCCTTGCAAGTTAGTTTTTATGGCGTGTGTCGCTACGGCGTGTGTCGCCCAACATTTAGTTGTTGTGGCCATGGCGTGTATCGCCTTACAGGTTAGTCTGTCGCCCAACATTTAGTTGTTGTGGCTACGGTGTGTGTTGCCTTATAAGTTAGTTTTTATGGCGTCTGTCGCTACGGCGTGTGTCGCCCAACATTTCGTTTTTGTGGCCACGGCCTGTGTCGCCCTACAGGTTAGTTTTTTATGGCGTGTGTCGCCCAACATTTAGTTTTTGTGGCCAGGGCGTGTGTTGCCTACAAGTTAGTTTTTATGGCGTGTGTCGCCCAACATTTAGTTTTTGTGGCCACGGCGTGTGTCGCCGTACAGGTTAGTTTTTATGGCGTGTGTCGCCCAACATTTCGTTGTTGTGGCCAGGGCGTGTGTTGCCTTACAAGTTAGTTTTATGGCGTTTGTCGCTACGGTGTGTGTCGCCCAACATTTAGTTGTTGTGGCCACCATGGTGTGTGTCGCCATGCAAGTTAGTTTTTATGGCGTGTGTCGCTACGGCGTGTGTCGCCCAACATTCAGTTGTTGTGGCCATGGCGTGTATCGCCTTACAGGTTAGTCTGTCGCCCAACATTTAGTTGTTGTGGCTACGGTGTGTGTTGCCTTATAAGTTAGTTTTTATGGCGTCTGTCGCTACGGCGTGTGTCGCCCAACATTTAGTTTTTGTGGCCATGGCGTGTGTCGCCTTACAAGTTAGTTTTTATGGCGTGTGTCGCCCAACATTTAGTTTTTTGTGGCCATGGCGTGTGTCGCCTTACAAGTTAGTTTTTATGGCGTGTGTCGCCCAACATTTAGTTTTTGTGGCCATGGCGTGTGTCGCCTTACAGGTTAGTTTTTATGGCTTGTGTCGCTACAGCGTGTGTCGCCCAACATTTAGTTTTTGTGGCCATGGCGTGTGTCGCCTTACAAGTTTTTCATGGCGTGTCGCCAACATTAGTTTTTGTGGCCATGGCGTGTGTCGCCGTACAGGTTAGTTCAGTTATGGCGTGTGTCGCCCAACATTTCGTTTTGTGGCCACGGCCTGTGTCGCCCTACAGGTTAGTTTTTATGGCGTGTGTCGCTACGGCGTGTGTCGCCCAACATTTAGTTTTTGTGGCCATGGCGTGTGTCGCCTTACAAGTTAGTTTTTATGGCGTGTGTCGCCTAACATTTAGTTTTTGTGGCCCATGGCGTGTGTCGCCTTACAGGTTAGTTTTTATGGCTTGTGTCCCTACGGCGTATGTCACCTTACAAGTTCGTTTTCATGGCATGTAACACATTTTAATACAAGTTAGTTTTTTGTGGCTGTGTCGCCTTAAAAGTTAATTTTCATGGCGTGCGTTGCTTTAGAAGTTTTTATTTTATTTATTTATTTATTTTTATTTTTTTTTTTTTATGGCGTTGGGCTCCTTACAAATTAGTTTTTATGGCGTGTGGCGCCTTATTAGTTAGTTTTATGGCGCGTGTCGCCTTTAGCCTGTGTACACCGACCTCCTCACAGGCTAGTCGCCTTACATATTAGTTTCCATGGCTTGTGTCGCCTCACAGGTTAGTTTCCATGGCTTTTGTCGCCTTGCATATTAATTCTCCATGGCATGTGTCGCCTTACAAGCCAGTTTACATAGCGTGTATCACCTTACAAGTTAGCTACAGCGTAGTTTTCATGGCGTGTCGCCGCGGCCTTTGTCGTCCTTTAAGCTAGTTTTCTTGGAGTGTTTGTCTATTTTGAGTTTGTTTCCTTGGTGTTAGTCCCTTGGATGTTTGTCATCCTTATTTTGTTTTCTTAACTTTGCGCTTGGCACCCTTGTTTGTGTCGTTTACCTTTCATGTTGTATTTTGTGCGTTTTGTCGCATTTCCGGTTAGGATTTTGGCGACCCTTGCTATTGCCAGGGTATGTTTTATATGCCATATTCACTTTATCATTTTGGGAATGTTCACGGAACAATTATAGTGGGTGTGGTCATGAGGTTATGTTGTTTGGTACTTATTGTTTTTTACAACGGAGGCTATTTATTTATTTATTTATTTGTTTGCCTCGTTTTATTCACTGTACATTTGCTACATTGTAGCCTCTACATACCTTATAACATGTTTCTGTTACGTTATTAACCGGGCGTGGGCCTGGGGCCCAGCCCGGTTAATAAAATAGCTTCTGTTTTTTTGTCGTCGATCTCTTATACCTCTACTCCGCCAAAGTGCTAGGAGGAGAGCTAGGGGTGAGTATGAATATATATGAATGTATTCGCCTTGTGAAAGATTTTCTTGGGGAAGAACGAAGCCCGGACTCGAGAGAGCGGCGGAAATCGAGCCTATGTGAAAGTTGGACTGGTCCAAATAGATATTAATTTAGGACCGCGTAAACACATCGGAGCGGCGTACAGATTTCGCAACGTCGGTGAGTTTGACTCGTCAAAATATTAAATCATTGTACTCACTACTAGGTGGACACACTAGGAGCGCCATTAGATCAATTTTTTTTATCAAGGCTACGTTACATTTCGCCAGGGTCATAATATTGTCCTGTTTGTTTTGTGTGAAATACATTTCTTTTCCGTAAAGGAAAACAGAAACTTGCCCAGACTCGCAGATTTATGTAAACAGAAACTTGCTGAGACGTGCAGATTTATATTTGGACGATTACGTCATAGGGTCACGTCGAATCGTGACTTGAAGAGATTGTCTGTGAGGTGCGTACGTACATCACATACACTAGAAGCGCCATTAGATCAATTTTTTTATCAAGGCTACGTTACATTTCGCCAGGGTCATAATATTGTCCTGTTTGTTTTGTGTGAAATACATTTCTTTTCCGTAAAGGAAAACAGAAACTTGCCCAGACTCGCAGATTTATGTAAACAGAAACTTGCTGAGACGTGCAGATTTATATTTGGACGATTACGTCATAGGGTCACGTCGAATCGTGACTTGAAGAGATTGTCTGTGAGGTGCGTACGTACATCACATACACTAGAAGCGCCATTAGATCAATTTTTTTTTATCAAGGCTACGTTACATTTCGCCAGGGTCATAATATTGTCCTGTTTGTTTTGTGTGAAATACATTTCTTTTCCGTAAAGGAAAACAGAAACTTGCCCAGACTCGCAGATTTATGTAAACAGAAACTTGCTGAGACGTGCAGATTTATATTTGGACGATTACGTCATAGGGTCACGTCGAATCGTGACTTGAAGAGATTGTCTGTGAGGTGCGTACGTACATCACATACACTAGAAGCGCCATTAGATCAATTTTTTTATCAAGGCTACGTTACATTTCGCCAGGGTCATAATATTGTCCTGTTTGTTTTGTGTGAAATACATTTCTTTTCCGAAAAGGAAAACAGAAACTTGCCCAGACTCGCAGATTTATGTAAACAGAAACTTGCTGAGACGTGCAGATTTATATTTGGACGATTACGTCATAGGGTCACGTCGAATCGTGACTTGAAGAGATTGTCTGTGAGGTGCGTACGTACATCACATACACTGGAAGCGCCATTAGATCAATTTTTTATCAAGGCTACGTTAGATTTCGCCAGGGTCATCCTTTGCCTAAATGATATTTTATGAATATTGTCCTGTTAAATAATTGTCATTTTGTGTGAAATACATATCTTTTCCGTATATTTTCTGAGAAAAACAGAAACTTGCTGAGAAATGCAGATTTATAAATAAGGACGATTACGTCATGGGGTCACATGAGTCAACGTCTGTGATAAACCAGGGTCGCCGTTAGGTCAAATTTCATATCAAGCTATTACTTTGATTTGAACATGAATACTCTGCTGTTTATTTAGTGTGAAATACATTACTTTTTCGTGTTGGTGCAGCAATTCACTTCCTTGTATGCAGAAGATTTATAAATAACAACCATTACGTTACAATATCACATTTTGACTCACGCAATTTGTCGAACTGTGACTAGAATAGCTGCGAATGATGATGGTGCAACGCGGAACGTCTGCGATTGATGGTTCAACACCGATTCGTACCTATGTTGTCGTGTTTTTCCTCTTATTCAACTTTGGCTTTATATTGAGGAATGATCTTCAAAGACTGCTCAGAGGCAAGAAAATTGACAGTAGGCACTATACGCAAACATCAGACTTCAGCGTGACTGCCGTGACTAATCTGATAGATTTCAAGCAAGAAAGCAGGTAAAACGGCTTGGTTGCTTGATAAAAAAAGCCCGGTTATATTTTCTTCGAAAATTCTTGTTAAAGTAAGGTATACACCGACGTCCACTTGTTCTTGTTATTTTATGACACGTGCGTCTATTACGGTGCGTTCTATTTTCCTCGCGCATTGTTGTTTTCGTTTCCCCCTTTTATGGCTCCCTATTCAGTATTTTCTCTATGGCAGGGCCCTTGCTATCAATCTTGTCGATCCAGGACGGGTATTCTAAATATACACCCGATACTCTGTCTTTGACGGGGTCCCTGGGTCGGCCTGGTTGGTGGCTCCCCCTTTTCATATCCTATTATATCCTATTTGTTTTGTTATTATTTTGTCTTTGGGCGTTATTTCTACCGTTCTGCCTCGTGTTTATTATTATTTCTCGCGCTCTAGTATTTCCCAAGGTTACGTCCATGGCGTTAAGTTAAGAGGGGTCTTCCAACTGGGCCGGCCCAGCACCGTCTGTCCTACAGCAGCCACGTATGCTTCTCTGGATCTTCGTTTTATCTTCTTTGTTTTCACCCCGTTTTCACCCCGTTTCTCCATGTGGTCCTTTATTCTTCGTGGATTATTATTTTTCTTTGGCCATCAGCTATTAGCCACTCTTTTTCCGGATTGAGCGTCTGAGATTGGGAGGAATAGTTGGCTATTTTCTTGGATACGTTGGATATGTGGGCGTATTTGCGGCATTTTGTGCTTGGGATAAATTATTTTCGCCCCATATCTTAGTATCTCCGCGTGTGCCACAGAGGTGCAGCATATCAATGAAAATGTTCCTACTATTTTCATTGATATGTTTGCGCCGAAATGGCATCGCGCGCTACATTTATTAACACCTTTTCCCCGGGAGGCCTTCGTAATACCTTGGGGTAATTAGCATACTATTTATACGCCCTCCCGACTTGTTGTTGTTCAGTTGTGCGTTCATGCCCGAGTGTTTCGGTTTAGGATCCTTTTTTGCCCCACCCTCCTCCCCTCAGCGACGGAGACTTTCTATTTATGCTGCGCTTCTTCGCATGCGCGGAAATTATTTTCGCCCCATATCTTAGTATCTCCGCGTGTGCCACAGAGGTGCAGCATATCAATGAAAATGTTTCTACTATTCCACAACCCGGCTCCGCTATACAAGAAACTGATTTGTTTAACAACCGGTGCGGGATCGTGGAAGAGCTACGAGATGGCATGGAAGGAGTAGCTTTCACTGATGTTCCTTTGACAGTTTATAAACAGATAACTCCCCAACAGGCAACTATCTTTAGATACTACCCGTGTATATAGCTATATCAATTATTCTATGACATCAATCTTAGACTTATCGTGCGGAACACCTAACTATAAAGGTTGCATTAAACACTGTGACTAAACTTGGGTTTTCTTCGTAATATTTATTGTTTCTAATTTAACCATTTTATTATCTATTCTACCAGTTTTTAGTGATGTTTTATCAAGATGAATATAATTAGGATTGCGAAAAAAAAAATAAACGGCAACCTACCTTTAGGTCTCTCGCAGATATAGAAATTAGTCCCAGAGCACGAATTGTCATTCCATAAGTTGAAGTAAAGTCCAACACAGTCCTCATTCCCTTTGTTATTTGGTTCCTTATTACGCCAGTTACTGTAACTCCGAGAACTGTTAAAAGGCGTGCCATCGCTCCAAACAAATTGATCTTCTTTAAGTCGGTCATTCAACCCAATCCACTTTTGAAATCCCTTGAACATTGAAGATATTTTATTAACAAAATCCATTTCCTTTCATTGTCAATACTAACAAGATCTCCTTCCAATCCTAGACAAACCGCTCGAGCATTCTCCCAGCTAAGCCCAGCTGAGTAAACGAAGTCCGCCATCATTTTGTAGCAGGAGTCGTCAAACCCATCCCAGCCAGGAGGACAATCAAAAGCTAGAAGACAAAATGAAAATAAGTTATTAAATGCAATTTATTATTGACTTGTCTGAGCGCGAGCGGGTGCGGTATCCTGTGAATCCTAAAATCTGAGCGGGCGGTGTTTCGGTCACGGTATCCTACCTGGCCATATTAGCGCGACGAGTAACAGTTACATGATATCGAATTTCGCCAGAGTATTATATTAATGTATGAGTATGTAAGTAAGTAAAAAACAAAGTTATCCATTAGCAAGCAAGTAAGTAAGCAAATAAGGAAGGAAGGAAGGAAGGAAGGAAAGAAGGAAAGACCGAAGAAAGGTAGGTAGGAAGGTAGGTAGTTAGGTAGGTATGTATGTAGGTAGGTAGGTAGGTAGGTAGGTAGGTAGGAAGCTAGGTAGGTAGGAAGCTAGGTAGGTAGGTAGGCAGATAGGTAGGTAGGTAGGAAGTTAGGTAGGTAGATAGGTAGGTAGGTAGGTAGGTAGGTAGGTAGGCAGGTAGGCTGGTAGGCAGGTAGGCAGGTAGGCAGGTAGGCAGGTAGGCAGGTAGGCAGGTAGGCAGGTAGGCAGGTAGGCAGGTAGGCAGGTAGGCAGGTAGGCAGGTAGGCAGGTAGGCAGGTAGGCAGGTAGGCAGGTAGGCAGGTAGGCAGGTAGGCAGGTAGGCAGGTAGGCAGGTAGGCAGGTAGGCAGGTAGGCAGGTAGGCAGGTAGGCAGGTAGGCAGGTAGGCAGGTAGGCAGGTAGGTAGGTAGGCAATGAGGCAGGTAGGTAGGTAGGTAGGTAGGTAGGTAGGTAGGTAGGTAGGTAGGTAGGCAGATAGGTAGGTAGGTAGGTAAGTAGGTAGGTAGGTAGGAAGCTTTTAAGTTAGGCAGGCAGGTGTGGTAGGTAGGTAGGTAGGTAGGTAGGTAGGTAGGTAGGTAGGTAGGTAGGTAGGTAGGTAGGTAGGTAGGAAGGTAGGTAGGTATGTAGGTAGGTAGGTAGGTATAGGAAGGCAAGCAAGTGTGTGATTTTTATGTTTGATTTTATATTTAACAATTATCCTGCGAAATCGCGCGGAATATCGCCTGATCGATAGACGAGGCCAAAGGCCGCTTGGCTAAAATCAGGCGATATTCCGCAAGATTGAGCAGGATAATATTGTTTTATTAACACAACTAAACAAAATTCTCTTCCACTTTTATTTAAGAACTGACTTGAACTTTTTACTGCGCGCATACGAAATTACATATATATAAACAATAGCCTCCATTTGGCGTGAAAATATGCACGGATCAGTTTGTCCGCGGACATTATCTGTTCCTCGAAGCTCACAGTTTTCCGAGAGCGAAGCTCGAGGAAAACTGTGAGCTTCGAGGAACAGATAATGTCCAAGGGCAAATATCCGAGCATATTTCGGAAGCCAAATGGCGGCTATTGTAGTTATTATCCTTCAAATATTTTTTCACAAGGCCGCTCTGTATGCCGTGGAAGATCTCGGACGGCAAAGCTGTTAAACATCAAAATAATTATGTTGGCGTTCAAAAATATTTCTAGTCTGTTCGAAACAATCAGTTCTATTTAATTTAGCAATTTATTTGAGACGAAAACTGAACCTGAGAACGTGAAACGCAAATTTTAAAAACTGGGGAATATCACTTGGGGAATATTTAACAATTATTCCACGAAATCGAGGCGTACATTAACTGATAGCCAACGAGGCGTAGCCGAGCCGGGCTATGAGTTATGTACGACTCGATTTCGTGGAATAATTGTTTTATAATATACTCACCACAGGATATTGCAATTAAAAATTACTGGGGAAAGAACGGAAGTAAAAAACAGAGGAAAAATGGGATATTTATCGTAATTAGCGGGATTCCCAAATAAGGTAGTAATGGTACATTGCCTCATATGCCTTGAGTAGGAAACCAATCAGATTGTCCAAAATTGCAATATTCTGTGGTAAGTATATTATAACACCGGATATTCCCCAGTTTTGGCTGCGTCACGTTACGTGTTTAGACCAATCACGCGCGAGAAAAATATTTGATGGATTATAATTGTTTTATAATATACTCACCACAGGATATTGCAATTAAAAATTACTGGGGAAAGAACGGAAGGAAAAAAACAGAGGGAAAATGGGATATTTGTTGTTTTGAAAAACATAAACTCGTAATTAGCGGGCTTCCCAAATAAGGTAGTAATGGTACATTGCCTCATATGCTTTGAATAGGGAACCAATCAGATTTCCAAAATCACGCCGGGTCAGCATACGCTCTGAAACTGCACTCAGGTAACTACTTTTGTATTTTTAATCCGATGGAGCTCAAACTTTGCAACATAACAGACATTGCAGTTTTTCGATTTTAACGGTTTTTGGCGGGAAAATGACGTCATACAGCTAACAGCAAAATTTTATGTTCACCTTATGACAAAACTAATGCATGATTTGAAAAGAACATGTTGCAACAATTTAAAATGTGAAAAAATAATTTTAAAATGACATTTGGTTGAAAAGATATAATTGCATTTTGAAATTTGCCACATTTCTAAAAATAGTAACAAAATGTTGGAAAATTCAAAATTCAGATCTTCATATCTTTTTAAGTAATTGAGCTTTTTTCAATTATATTTTCACATTTGAATTTGTCTGAACATGTTCTTTCAAATACACGCAACACGGGAAAACGTAACCCAGCGAACTGATCGAGAAACGCCAACGCCGGAGAACGGCTCCAAACAAACTTAGGCTTTTATTAGAACAAAGGCTCTGCACGTGCGTTATGCTTAGGCTTATTATCCGAAATTTACGGTATTGCGTGAGAGAAACGGGACCACCGGTGATAAGACTTACAAAATCCCTTATGAAGTCATCACGTGATATATAACCACAGCTTATAAGCTGGATTCTACGTTTGAAAATGATGACGGTTTCTGAGTCAGCTAATTAAACTGCTGCATCTTTTGCCCGCTCTTGGTGTTTTTCTGTTGTCTTTTTTCTTTTATTTGCTGTCCGTTACCAGCTGTTTTTACGGCGTTGCAGCTAAACTAATGCTCGTGTCGCCGTCGCAGACGGACTCAACCGCCATTACCGGCGGTTGAGTCCGTCTGCGACGCAGGCTAATGGGAACCAGGCTTAAATTGCAGCGCCCTTTGATTACAAATGAACAGAGGTGAAAAGCAAATTGTGTCTGTTTGCGTTAAATTTTGAAATTTAAATTTTGAAAAACAAGTAAAGTTCTTCCTGTTCTTCCTGTTGCTTCAAACTCATAGGTTGCGGCAACAACAAAAAGAAAAGCGACATGAAACGACAAACTAAGCGCATTTTAACTGACTCCACGTTGTCGTTTATGAACGCAGTTGTATTAATTAGTTTCGCGTTTAACCGAAAATAAAAATAAAACAAACTTAACATATAACTGTACAGATATTAACATTTATCACCCGGTGATATAGGATCGAAAACAAAATATCCTTTCCAACTTTGGAAATGGTTACAATCAAAATGAGATAAAAACTATCCATTATTATTCATCCGAAAAGGAAGCGAGAAATACCGTAATAGACTTGAAGTCCAGCTGTAAGAACTGTTATCTGCCTCAGTTAAACCAGTAGAATGCAGGATAAAATAGTTCAATGCCATTAATTTTTATTTGACCACTTTCAAAATGTCAACCCTAGGAATGCTGAAATTATTAATTGTCACTATATTTTTTGTGGCAAAGAACCAAAGATAATAATGACGCTATTGAGTTATTCATGTAGGCTCAGTTTCTAATTTACCTGCTTAAATTAAAAACAAAATATACTTTCCAACTTTGGAAACGGTTATAATCCAAACAAAGAAAAGGAGAGCTCGAGAGAAACTCTATCATTATGTAGTGTACGAAAGTCGTTTATGTAGAGGATCAGTAATAGCTTAGTGATAATCGTGCTATCAAAAGCGCAAACTACGGTATTTTTCGTGTAAATAGAGATGATTTTATTTCACAAAGTACAAATTTAAATTCATGCGAGTCAGAATTGAAATCGGTTTATTGGCTGGTAGCTTCATTTTGTACTCAGGTTTTTCGAGCCGCGAAGTTCAACTAGAGACGCTCAAAAGAGGTTCAATTTACCGCGCGGCCAAACGGATCGCATTTTAGGGTTGTGACGTAAGAATGTTTGCAAGCCAACACAGCAATAAGAGATAAACACAGAGCTAGCAAATTATTAGTATAGTCATTGGATCAACAAAAACATTTATTTCGTAGGTATTTTAAAGAAAAATAATTCGATAACTTCATGCGGCGCCGCGAAATGAAAGCACATGCAGCAGCTATAATTCGCACTAGTACCTTCGCATCTCATACCAGTTAAATCACCAAAAATATTATATAAAATGATCACTTACAGGCTGTAGATATTTTTGCCACCAAAAGAAGTAAAACGAGCGAAATAATCTTTGTCATAGTTTCATCCAAAAGATAAGCATAAGAAACTCGTTGGATGCTGTATTAACCAACACATATCTGAGAAACACAAAATGAAACCAGATGTCTTCCTGTTAAACAAATAAATTCATATTTTGGAGTCCGCTCATGTCATCTCAGATCTTTATTTCTGATAACCAACATCAAGGCGCAAACAGCTTGTTGTTAATTAAGAGCTCTTTGTACTGTCCAGCGCTTGTTTTTCTTTTATGATTGTATATCTTCCAACTCCAACGCATTATGCGCGGCGAGTCTCACGCTTACAGATCTAAAACATCGATCTCGCGCATACGGACTAATTTCTCACGTCTGGCTCACAAAGCTCTCCAGTTTTAAAGGGAAAATACCTGGGGATGAGGTTGTTTTTTGGCAAACATCGGAAATATTCGGATCTGATGAAATATTCGGACGTCTTCGAAAATTGTCGGATCTTATTCGGAAGTCAAGAAAATCCCATAATATAAATATCACATGCACGCATTTGACTCATAAAAAGTTGGCAGGTATGTCGTTGCAGTAATCGATTTTCGCTCTTTTATCTTTGCGCGCGTGTTAGCCCTGACGACCATAAAACGTTAAATTTAACAAATTAACTGCTTTATTAATGACGCTTCGGTGGCGTATCTTTGACTGTTTTTCTAGCTCGTTAAATTATTCAACTCAAGCTTGCGCCAGTTATTTTGCGTTCTAGACTATTAAACTTGTTTTAGTCCTCTACAGCGCACGCAAGCGGCAGTGAATTTCATGGAAACTTCCCTATTCTCCTATTTACAGGTACGACCATATTTTTTACTGTTTCAGCTCAATTATGAGATCATCGAAAACGATAAGCAAAGATCAAATGAATTGAAGTCTTAAAACCTTGATTGTATTTGTACTGGCACTATGAAATCGAAATAAATCTCCTCGCAATGAGATGTAACCAAGGTAACTGGCTGAATCCGGCTAACAAAGTAAAATGAGAAACAATCATATAACTGACAAACATAGAAAGGCAGTGTCAAGTTTCGACCACAACTCTAAAGTTGCTTGCCATGTCCACAATTTCAACCATCAAATGGATTTTAAAAACGTTAACGTTGTTGGACGTGAGGCTAATTACCACGAGCGACTTTTTCTTGAAGCCTGGCATTCTACGACAGACCCAGACGCTGGAAATGATCACATCATTATCCCTCAGTCCTACAAATGCATTGCACGAGCATGAGCGATTCAAAGAATGACGTTTATTTGGTCACGCGCACAAGCCTCGCGCTACGTTTTATTCAAATAGCGTGTAACAACGTACGTTCCCATTTTCATTACTGATGAAGGCTTAAGCACTAGCCGAAACGTCTAAACAACTACGACAATGAGTCAGTGACAAAAACGTTTTAATTTAAACTGACAAACATATTTGTATCCCCTTCTCCCCTTGTACGTGTACAATGCTGCCAATTCATCCTGCATCTTTTTTTACATCAGAACAACATTGATATGGGGGAAGAGGTTGGACGAATTAGATAGTAATTTTGCAATAGTGGAATTAGTCAAATTTAGTTAAGTGTCAAGAGTATTGTCTGCGATTGTACTAGCCTACTAGCCTTATTCAAAACAATAATAGGTTGTTAAAATGGACTAATACTGCAATGTTCTTTAGGAAAACTGGAAAAATTATCATTAGAACCAAGAATTATATTATATCTGATAATTAGAAATTTGAGCAAACCTGCAAGCCATTACGCGATTGCCATGGCAACGTCAAAAACTAGAGAAAAACAGTTGTCACATAAAAAATTTCAGAGAGGAATGGTTTAATAGTTACTAAAAGTTTTAGTGTACCAGAGTAAATCCTTCAAAATTGTGAAATAAAAACCTCATGGTGGTGCTGTGTTTTTTTTACGGCGTGGCCATGGCAGTTAAACTAATTATGTAAAAATAAATATGCTCGTGTCGCCTCAGTTCATTCTTTTTAAAGACTTGAACAACTGGTTGAGTTTTATCGTTCAGATTTAGAACTACTTTTGTTTATCGTGTAATTGTAATGAATTTAAAATTCCTTTCCTTTTATCAAGAAGAGTGCACGCCGTCACTTTAACGATCCCGAACAATTGCTCTTCTCTGAAACTTCCACCTGTCATTTTTAACTAATAATTGTCTTTCCTTTTTTTCGGCATTGTTCCGAGGTTAAAATATTTTTAAAGTTCTAGGATTGGGGCATCCTTTACTGTGATCAATTCCTGTGAAGTTAATTCCTGTAAAGGACAGTGAAACTTCCCGAAACGTATATAACTTTTAAGTATTCACCTCGGAAAAATCAGCCGGAAAAAAGAAAAACAATTTTCAGAAATAAAAACAATTGTTTTCAGTTTAATTGTTATTTGATGTTTTCATAGAAATTATATAAGCCTCTTGAAGTTTCTCTCTCGCTTCAACTCGTCCATAGCGAAAAAGGTTTATCCCGTTATATTCCGGTTGTGTTAAATTCTTAAATTCAATTGGAAATGTAAACTATGAAACCAAGTAAAGGTCTTCCTGTTGTTTAAAACCGTTCATGATAAATGACACGTGGCAACAACAAAAGAAAAGTAGATAAAAATAACTGTTTTTTAGATATAAAAGTATATGACAGGAGATAAGAAAATAATCCTTATTTTTTTGAATAAAAAAATAATAACTTTACATAATAATAAAATAATAATGAAAAATAATGAAGTCATTTTGATCACACGGAAAGTTTAATCTTTTATGAAAGCTTTTCAAAAGAGCAAAGTAAAGGATTATTCCAACATTCAGTTAAAGCCGATTATAATTTTCAGAGATCCATTCCTTATTGATTTGATGCAGTGTCATTTAGTCATTCTACTCAAATTTCCGAGTCATTCAAAATTACATTATTTTAGCTACATGAAACGACAAACTAAGCGCATATATAACTTCCCGTTGTCGTTTATGAACGCAGGTGTATTGATTAATTTCGTTTATCATCGAAAACACAATTTTCTTTTCAGTTTTGGAAATGTTTATAATCAAAACCAAAACAAATGAAAGAGAAACTCTCCATAATTTTTCATCCGAAAAGGAAACGAGAAATACCGTAATAGAAAAACCCTTCCAGTTGTAAGAACTGTTCTCTGCCTCAGTGCGACCAGTAGAATAGCAGAAGGTAAAAAAGCCCCATTATATGATGAAGAATAAAGTTTTAACATTTAATGCAATAAATTTATCTCGTCCACTTCCACAGAAATTTTAAATTTCGCAATAAACCAAAAAAAACTGAGTTACTCATGTAGGTCCAGTTTCTAATTCACCTGCTTAATAAATGATGCACAATATTCATTTCATGTAGAGGAAATAGTATAGTATAGTGATTATCGTTTCATAAAAAAGCGCCAGCTAACAGTATTGTTAGTGCTAATAGCTAGATAACGTCACGGGAAATAGTTCGATAACTTCACGCGGTACCACATAATTAACCCTATTCTGCCTGGGCTTTTTTTTCGTTCCTGAGCCTGGGGGGGGGGGGCAGATAGTGCCCCCCCTATGTATCTCGAAAAGTATTGACGCTATGAAAATGAAACTTACATGGTGTGTAAAGCATCCGAAAATCTTTATTTTAGTGGCAGTCACGTGTCAATTATGCCAAGAAATCCGCCATCTTGGATCCGAAATCTTGGATTTCTAAATTGTTCAGAAATGTCAGAAAATCACCAAATTTGATTTGAAAAAATCGAAAACAATATAAGGATGCAAAAATTGCAAAGATTTTGGAAGAAACTCTTCGTAAAAAGCGAAAATCTCATGAAAACGGACATTTAAACTGAAAATACCAAATTTGGCTAAAACGGCCTGTCAAAACTTGGTTGCCATGGAAACATCAAGTCACGTGGTCAAAAAATTGGCACAACAAAATGTTCCCAGATAATTTTTAGGAAAAGTCATAAAGTTTGGCGATGATTGCTTGAATGCTCTTTAAATACGACAAATTTGAAGTCAGCGCGGGCACTTTCTGCCCCCCCCCCCCCCCCCCAGGCAGAATAGGGTTAACGTACAGGTACAAGAGACTATGATCTAAGAGAACACATCCCCCATACATGGGCCTCTTCCAATGATAATCTTTTTCAATCTAATTTTAGCGCGTGGTCATACTGCGCGGCTATTTTAAAGAAGACACCTGATTGGTCAGTTGTAATGACGTAATGAAATTTAAGATTTGGCGGCTTTTGCTGTTCTGATGTGACAAAATGGCCTCTGTAGAAGGTTCACCAAGTCCTCTCTTGGTATCACGGCTATCACTTTCGTCGATGAATCGCAAACTTTTGATTATGAAAAGAGTGAGAAAAGTTCCCGTCGACGAAGAGGAAAATGGTCGTGGTTTTATATAGCTGGATCCGATGAAAGTGATGTCGAATCAACAGAAAGCCGGGATGCGAGCGCTTCTGAGGAAGATGTTGAAAAGTCGAGCTTCGAAAGCGTAAAAAAGGTGACAGGCCTACACGACTCCCACAGTTCGTGACATTAGTATATTTGCCGTTCTGTTTCTAAACGGGCAGTATATGTTGAATTTGAGGAGGATTTTCCTGTAGAGCCTTCGAATATGTACATTCTAGCAAATTGTTTACAATAGGTCATGAGTTTGACACCTCCGTATTAAATTTGCGTTGCTCATTGCTAAGGTTTGTTTCGGCTCATTTCTATCGCAAGATATGTTTTTGTATCTCTTAATGTTCTCTCTGGAAGGACTAGATATCAAATATTCCGTGTAGGATGTTGCTTTCTTGCATTTCTAGCGCCGGGTCCGGCATTTGAATTGATAATTATAAAAGCTGTTGCAAGATGAGTCGTTTGGAATAACGGATATCATTATTTGTCCTGGTCCAGAGACTACTAGAGCTTCTACGAAGCTACAAGAATTTGTTTAGAGAGATGCAGTATGATCTCTCCTGATCTCTTGCATCAATTTGACCGCCGAGCCTGAGCTCGATGTATCCTCCTTTGTTCGTTGTGTGACCTTCTAGCACCACACGATAGAAATATAAATATCTCACGCAAGTAGACTGTTTTGCGGGTATATACTTCATGGTAGAACAACATATAGTCACTTTGTACATATTGCTTCATTTAACATACATAATGTGTCACTACCTTATGTAATACACTTAAAGTATACAACAGCAATCTACACCTTTTACATTAGGTACAACTATCTACAGTAGATACAGCTATCCACACCGTCTACAGTAGATACAGCTATCTTCACCGTCTACAGTATAAACAGCTATCTACACCGTCTACAGTAGATACAACTGTATACACTGTATACTGTAGATACAGCTATCTACACTGTCTACAGTAGAAACAGCTACCTACACTGTCTACAGTAGATACAACTATCTACACCGTCTACAGTAGATACAACTATCTACACCGTCTACAGTAGATACAGCTATCTACACCGTCTACAGTAGAAACAGCTATCTACACTGTCTACAGTAGATACAACTATATACACTGTATACTGTAGATACAGCTATCTACACTATCTACAGTATAAACAGCTATCTACACTGTATACAGTAGATCTATCTACAACGTCTACAGTAGATACAACTATCTACACCGTCTACAGTAGATACAGCTATCTACACCGTCTACAGTAGAAACAGCTATCTACACTGTCTACAGTAGGTACAGCTATCTACACCGTCTACAGTAGATACAGCTGTATACACTGTATACAGTAGATACAACTATCTACATTGTATACAGTAGATACAACTATCTACACCGTCTACAGTAGATACAGCTATCTACACCGTCTACAGTAGAAACAGCTATCTACACCGTCTACAGTAGACACAGCTATCTACACCGTCTACAGTAGATACAGCTGTATACACTGTATACAGTAGATACAACTATCTACATTGTATACAGTAGATACAACTATCTACACCATATACAGTAGATACAACTATCTACATCGTCTACAGTAGATACAACTATCTACACTGTATACAGTAGATACAACTATCTACACTGTCTACAGTAGATACAACTATGTACACTGTATACAGTAGATATTAATGTGTACACCGTCTACAGTAGATACAACTATCTACAATGTCTACAGTAGATACAACTATCTACACTGTATACAGTAGATACAACTATGTACACTGTATACAGTAGATACAGCTATCTACACCGTCTACAGTAGATGCAGCTACCTACACTGTCTACAGTAGATACAACTGTGTACACCGTCTACAGTACTACACTGTCTACAGTAGATACAGCTATATACACTGTCTACAGTAGATACAACTATCTACACTGTCTACAGTAGATACAACTAGTCTACACTGTCTACAGTAGATACAACTATCTACACTGTCTACAGTAGATACAGCTATCTACACTGTCTACAGTAGAAACAACTATCTTCACCGTCTACAGTAGAAACAACTATGTACACTGTCTACAGTAGATACAGCTAAATACACTGTCTACAGTAGATACAACTATCTCAATACACTGTATACAGTAGAAACAGCTATCTACACCGTGCAGATTAGATACAGCTTTTCGCTGTACAACCTTTTCGCGCTTAACGGATGGTGGGCAGCCAAACGAGGAAATATGTTCCTAATGTACTGCGGCCCTGGTCACACTGAAAATGTTTGAGGGTGTTTGAGTTCTCCCAAACTAGGTTTGAAAGCACGCGTTCCAGTTCTTTTTCTTTAAGTGCAAACCTAGGATTGTGTTAGGCTATAGTTAGTGGAACATCCACTCAAGAGGAACTCCAGATGAAAAAAACCTTTTAAAGAAAAAAAAAATTTAAAGAAAACTAAACGTATTATTTTTCAGCTTCAAACACTACAGGTGACCTTAAACGTGACTTGGTGCACTTGAGGTAGTGAGGTAGTGAGCTAGGGTCTGGTATTATAAAGTAATCACGTTGGGTGACGTTCAAGAGTTTAAGACTAGTACAGTTCCTGTGCGAAAAACCGACATCACACATGAAAGAAAATGTGTCATGTCTACGTTTACATTTGTAATTGGTTGATAAGCGTATAAATTAAGAGTTGCATTCAAAGTATTAAACTGTTTTCAGGTTATTTGTTACCGAAAAGAGCTTGATTGCAGAATAACTGTCGAATACTTATTTACACCGGCCTAATGAGTAGTGAATAATAGCGACTATGGTGTTTTGAGTTTCTTTCTACAAAAAAAAACACTAATGGCCAAGTGTTCTGCAAAAAAAACCGAAAAGTGTAAATTCTGATAAACGAAGGGTGCTTTTATATCGATACCAGTCGAGTAGCGGAACAAAATATACCAATTTCAATATTATTCTGAGCGGAAAATCAATACCAGCACCTGAAAGACCTCCTCCTAACCTCACGAAACTTTGTACGATTACCAAACAAAATGTGGCCTTTCAGGTTCTGGTATTGACTTTCCGCGTAGTTTAATTTTAATCATTTTGAATTTGCGGAGGCCATTTTGGAGAAAGGTCTAAAAAACAACAAAGGAAATATGCACTTAACATAAAATTTATTACATGTCTTTACGTACATTAAATTTATTAAAATGCTGCATTGTTCCTTTGATAATAATGAGATTTATATTTTCAACAATGTAGTCTTTAATCATCGCATTAAAAATATCACTATCATATTTTTAGTTCCTCTAAACTATTTTTAAAATATGCATTAAAATAAATTTTCCAGTTGCTACCTTATGAGGGGAGCTCGGGATGAAGGCAATCTTTTTCTTGCTCCAATAAAAGGGGAGAGGCGTACGCAATAAAAATGTAGGCGGTCCCTTGAGCTTTTCCCTCTTTGAAATCAAATGTAAGATACAAAAAATAACCTAACAACAGTCATCAACACAAAAATAATAATTAAATTGTCCAGAGTTTCTTTGTTGTTATAGTTTTTGGAATAGTCTTAATGTAAATTTTAACAATTCCAATAAAAAATTAATTCCAATAAAAAATATCTGCAAGGGAATTTTCTTTCATAAAATGAAATAATTTTTTTGAAAAAGACCGTTAACCTCTGGTAAGAAAATGTCGTCTGATTTACTTATATACAAGGGTCACTGTCTCTTCTTGTACAATACGGACCTTCAGATTGGGGTACGAGTACGAGAACGAGTACGAGTTCGACTTTCTACTTTCAAAACAATATTGTTCCCAGAGCCCTCGCTCTTCCCTGTGACTGACCGGTATAGAAGTGTAGGTTCTGGCCGGAGATTGGCGTGACACGTGATGAAATTAAATTAAAATTAAATTAAAATTGAGTTATAAAAGGTACCACAATACTCGGTTATAGAAATGAGGTATACATTTATCTGGTTAATGTATGTTTGGCATATTCGTAATAGCAAGTTTAAACCACATCATTTTCTATAAAAAAAACGGGGATTGCTTTCCGATTCTCCGCATTTCTTGACAGTTGTTAAAAGTCCGGCTGGAAATCCACGCAAGTTGTAATGCTCTTGCCAGGACTTCCATATTTGGCAAAGGCATTATATATAATGGGTCAAAACAAATTATCAAAAATAAATTAATCAACCGGTGACAGAAACCACTGGGAAAATTTTTCGAGCTCTACATGACCCTTCTCACTTCGGTTGGATGCTCTACTAACTATAGTCTACTACAATCATACGTTTGCAGTTAAAGAAATAGAAAATGGCACGCGTACGTAAATACATCATGGTTCTTACACGAGAGGGCAGTATATACGACTTATTCGATGGTTTAACATATAATACGCGCGGATATTTTGCGAGTTGCGTAGTATTTTTCCGAGCCCCATAGCGGCGAGGAAAATGCGAGCAATGATCAAAATATCCGCTCGTATTCTATGTTAAACGAGCGAAAAAGGTGTTTATTATTCAACTACAAAATTTCCCTACTATTATGCTATTTTCCGTATTCGCTCTGTTCAACTGGTCAATAAGGTCTCATATTTTCCGTGTTCTCTTTACCTGATATGGTGTAATGACGTAATAGTGGAATAATGATAACTACTACTGTAGTGACAGTAAACGGTGTATACAGTTGTTTCTACTGTAGACGGTGTATACAGTTGTTTCTACTGTAGACGGTGTAGATAGTTGTATCTACTGTAGACAGTGTAGATAGTTGTATCTACTGTAGACGTTGTAGACGGTATCTACTGTAGACATTGTAGATAGCTGTTTCTACTGTAGACGGTGTAGATAGCTGTATCTACTGTAGACGTTGTAGATAGTTGTATCTACTGTAGACGGTGTAGATAGTTGTTTCTACTGTAGACGGTGTAGATAGCTGTATCTACAGTATACAGTGTATATAGTTGTATCTACTGTAGACAGTGTAGATAGCTGTTTATACTGTAGACAGTGTAGATAGCTGTTTTTACTGTAGACGGTGTATATAGTTGTATCTACTGTATACAGTGTAGATAGCTGTTTCTACTGTAGACATTGTAGATATATAGTTGTATCTACTGTAGACGTTGTAGATAGTTGTATCTACTGTAGACGGTGTAGATAGTTGTTTCTACTGTAGACGGTGTAGATAGCTGTATCTACTGTAGACGGTGTAGATAGTTGTATCTACTGTAGACAGTGTAGGTAGCTGTATCTACTGTAGACAGTGTAGATAGCTGTTTATACTGTAGACAGTGTAGATAGCTGTATCTACAGTATACAGTGTATATAGTTGTATCTACTGTAGACGGTGTAGATAGCTGTTTCTACTGTAGACGGTGTAGATAGCTGTTTTTACTGTAGACGGTGTAGATAGTTGTATCTACTGTATACAGTGTAGATAGTTGTATCTACTGTATACAGTGTAGATAGCTGTATCTACTGTAGACATTGTAGATAGCTGTTTCTACTGTAGACGGTGTAGATAGCTGTATCTACTGTACACGGTGTAGATAGTTGTATCTACTGTATACAGTGTAGATAGTTGTATCTACTGTATACAGTGTAGATAGCTGTATCTACTGTATACAGTGTAGATAGTTGTATCGACTGTATACAGTGTAGATAGCTGTATCTACTGTATACAGTGTAGATAGCTGTACCTACTGTAGACATTGTAGATAGCTGTATCTACTGTAGACGGTGTAGATAGCTGTATCTACTGTAGACAGTGTAGATAGTTGTATCTACTGTATACAGTGTAGATAGTTGTATCTACTGTATACAGTGTAGATAGCTGTATCTACTGTATACAGTGTAGATAGCTGTACCTACTGTAGACATTGTAGATAGCTGTATCTACTGTAGACAGTGTAGATAGCTGTTTATACTGTAGACAGTGTAGATAGCTGTATCTACAGTATACAGTGTATATAGTTGTATCTACTGTAGACGGTGTAGATAGCTGTTTCTACTGTAGACGGTGTAGATAGCTGTTTTTACTGTAGACGGTGTAGATAGTTGTATCTACTGTATACAGTGTAGATAGTTGTATCTACTGTATACAGTGTAGATAGCTGTACCTACTGTAGACATTGTAGATAGCTGTTTCTACTGTAGACGGTGTAGATAGCTGTATCTACTGTAGACAGTGTAGATAGTTGTATCTACTGTATACAGTGTAGATAGTTGTATCTACTGTATACAGTGTAGATAGCTGTATCTACTGTATACAGTGTAGATAGCTGTACCTACTGTAGACATTGTAGATAGCTGTATCTACTGTAGACAGTGTAGATAGCTGTTTATACTGTAGACAGTGTAGATAGCTGTATCTACAGTATACAGTGTATATAGTTGTATCTACTGTAGACGGTGTAGATAGCTGTTTCTACTGTAGACGGTGTAGATAGCTGTTTTTACTGTAGACGGTGTAGATAGTTGTATCTACTGTATACAGTGTAGATAGTTGTATCTACTGTATACAGTGTAGATAGCTGTACCTACTGTAGACATTGTAGATAGCTGTACCTACTGTAGACATTGTAGATAGCTGTTTCTACTGTAGACGGTGTAGATAGCTGTATCTACTGTAGACAGTGTAGATAGTTGTATCTACTGTATACAGTGTAGATAGGTGTATCTACTGTAGACAGTGTAGGTAGCTGTATCTACTGTATACAGTGAAGATAGCTGTTTATACTGTAGACAGTGAAGATAGCTGTTTCTACTGTAGACAGTGTAGATAGCGGTATCTACAGTATACAGTGTATACAGTTGTATCTACTGTAGACGGTGTAGATAGCTGTTTCTACTGTAGACGGTGTAGATAGCTGTTTATACTTGTAGACGGTGAAGATAGCTGTATCTACTGTAGACGGTGTGGATAGCTGTATCTACTGTAGATAGTTGTACCTAATGTAAAAGGTGTAGATTGCTGTTGTATACTTTAAGTGTATTACATAAGGTAGTGACACATTATGTATGTTAAATGAAGCAATATGTACAAAGTGACTATATGGTATTCTACCATGAAGTATATACCGTTTTGCGTTTTGTATAGGTAGTTTCTTCTAGTTTTCTGAGCACTCTATGTTTTAGTAAGAGCGTGGAGTTATGTAGATTGGAACGCACATGCTCTTCTCGCAAACCCCTCTTAAAATGGAGTTGATGCTATTGCATTTAAGTGCGTCGGAATATTTTTGCTCTCCCATGAGATGTTTGACGAGTGCTGGCGCAGGTCGACTGTTTTGCGTGTAGCATATGCCACTATTTGGTGTTGTTCAGGCAGGCAGGCTTGGAAGGCTTGTGTTTTGAACTGGGAGAGAAAAAGGAGGAATTGACAGCTTATACTAAAAAGAAGCTAGAGGCTGCTGGGGATATTAATTTCTTCACGACGCGAGAATTATTAATCAATGGTGTGACAGGCCTAGCACGACTCCTACAGTTCGTGGCATTAAATTCGCCGTTTTCTATTGCGTAGTTTGCTTCAAGTGTGTTTCTAACGGGCAGTATATGTTAAATTATGAGGAGGATTCTCAAGTAGAATAGAGCCTTCGACTGTGTTTTCTAGCAAATATTATAAGAGGTAATCTTTGTTTTCCTGTCGGGCTTTCGCGCACCCTGTAGAGCTAGACTTGACCTCTGTAATCTGCCGTGTTTTGCTAATTAAGTTTCGCTTTGGCTCATCTCTCTTGCAAGACAAGATTATGTTCTCTTAATTTTCTCTCTGGATAGACTGAATATGAAATAGTCCGTGTAAGACGTTGATTTCTTGCATTTATTGTCTTGCTGGGCCCAGCATGTTTGATTTAAAAAATCTGTTGCAAGATTTCGTTGTTGATCTGATCACGGATATCATATTCTTGTCAGTCTAATTTCGTCAGATATTACTGTAGCTTGCAAGAAGCTATTTCATTTCGAGAAGAGAGACATTCTTTAATTTGTACGAGGCTAGTGTCTTTTATCTGAGCTCGATATTCTTATTAGACCTCCTTCGTTCTGGCACCACATGGCTTAAATGTAGACTTCTTACGCCAGTCTTTCGACTGTTTCGCGTATTGCATTTGCCACTATATGGTTTTGTTCAGGCAAGACCATGGTTTCGATCCTCCATTTGAGTCGTACAAGAAGATGCAGATGTAATACCTAATGAATAAAGATGAGAATTCCGTCATAAATTAATTTAACCTTGTACTAAATAAGGTACTTTACTGTGATGGTTTTTGTTGGCCTCTGTTGCGAAATAAAAAAAGGTTCGCACATTTCTTACCTTCAATGTTTTTATTCCCACATGGAACTTCTCCATTCTCTTTGAGGATCACGGGTTCTAAACAAAAAATGTAATGTGTGTCAAGGCTTCGTCTTATAGCTTGTAGATTTCAACCCAGCTCAAAATCGTACAGCGAAAGCTTATAAGCTCAGAACAAAAAAGCTCACCTTCGCTTACGTTCTTGTCTCTGTTCCTTTATACTCGAGGACTCCTCGCTGCTTTCAGTTCCTTTTCTTTCAGTAACTGACGAAGCTTTTCTCGAATGCTCATTGCGCTCGGGATGACAAAACACACTAGAAAAGGCGATCACATCTTTAAATTTCAGATATAAATGGCAGCACGCGCGACGGCTAGAAAAATATTCGCAATGACATCTGATCCGCTGATCATTGGCCGCGCGACCATGGGGACGAGAACTAAAATAACTTTCACAGCATGGCGGGAAGCTTAAAATAGATTGAAAAAGACTATCATGGGGCATGGGGATGTGTTCTCTTAGATCATAGTCTCTTGACAGGTATAATTCGCGCTAGAAAAACGAGTTTAAAATTCCTCATACAATTTTTATCGCCATATGTATAATAAAAATGTTTACTTACAGGCTGTAGATATTGTTGCCATCAAAAGAAGTAAAACGAGCGAAATACTTTTAACCATCGTATCATCCAAAAGGTAGAGATAAACGGAAGAAGCGCGTTAGATGCTGTGAAAAAACACAAAATGAAACCAGATGTCTTTCTGTTAAACAAAATAAATATATATTTTAGAGCACATTAATTAATGCCATAGTCCACTCATGTCATTTCAGATCAAACAGTTGTTGTTAATTGAGAGTTATGCGCACTGCCATCTTCCACTTCCAAACACGCGTATAAATAAAGGTCAACATCATCTTCATCATCATCATCATCATTATCATTATGCGCGAGTCTCACGCTTACTCGACTAAAACTTTGATCTCACGCATACGGACCAATTTCGCACGCCTGACTCACAAATTTGAGCTTTTGAGCACCATTGAATTATTTTCGAGAAACATGTGACCTTGATACACTTGGAGAAAGGAATATTCCATGTAAATTACGCTTGGTTGTTGGAAATTCTCCACTTCTGAAGGGAAGATACCTGGAATTATTTTGGGGGGGCTGGTTCCAAACACCGGAAATCTTTGAAACATTTTCGGAAGTCTTAGGATTACTTCGGACATCTTCCTAAATTGTCGAGTCATCTTCGGAACTCGTGAAAACCCCAGGTATATAAATCTCACGCATTTGACGGCAACGAGAAAGTTGCAGCAATCTATATTCGTTCTTTTTTCTTTGCGAGCGTGTTACACTCCACCATAAAATGTTAATTTTTTAAATTTTAATTGCAGCGCACGACAGCTGCAATGGATGTAATGGGAACGTTCCTGTTCACTGATGTGGATGTGACTGGGTCATATTCTCAGAATGCACCCACGCTTTGCACTTATATGGGTGTGAAGGCAGAAGAAGAACGAGCCGCCCACGTGAAACGTGGAGGAGGACGGTAGAAAGGGAGATGAGGGAGAGGGGTTTGAATACGTGGGCAGAGATGGCAGCTGCAGCAGCGCCGAAAGAGCAGCACGCAGCCCAATTTTCTGCTAGGAGAGATGGATTTGCTCAATTTTATTATATTATTTCTGAGATCATCGAAAACGATAAGCAAAGATCAAATCCAGTCTTGAAAACTTGATCGAAATAGTATGAAACCGACATAATTATCCTCGCAATGAGTCGTAGCCATGGTAACTGGCTGAATCCGACTAACAACGTAAATGGAAACAGCCTACATGTACATGGTTTTAACCACGTACATGTTTAAAAAAACCTTCATATGATAAGTATCGCCCACTATCCAGAGACGCTTAGAGGGTTCCAGAGAGGCTATTCGCCAACGCCATTTCGATTTGCATGTTTGACACTAGCCGGCTTATTTCCTGGCAAATTAAAATTTCAAAGTGACCTTAGTTATTACTCCTTTCTTGTTCCGAAAATAGTTGATCAATTTAATTATGAAGAATTAAATCCTAAAAATGACTAAGTGACTAAATGCCTCGGTCGAGTCACTCGGTCAAACTGGTAGGACGAGAGCTGGGTCGGCGTAGAGTGTTGTTCGCGTAAACGTAGCAATTCTCAAGTTTTGGCTCCGAAGGATATCATGATCAGATTGGTTTAATTTTTTGTAGCTACTTTGATTATATACTGTTTTACAAACTTGGGTCGAACTAATGTCTAATTTTCCGAAAATGGTGCTCTTTTTCTAACGAGATGCAAAAACCGAATCCAATAATTGTTTTATTACACATTTAAAACACTAATCATCAGTTTGGGGTAAACTTTGCAGCGTTTTGTAGCTTTTTCTTTCACGGATTGTGTGGGAAACGTGTAATTTATTTCCCGCTGCCGTTAATGAAGCGGGTAACGCGTGTATGCATGACGTAATTTCTGCATGTATAAATCTCAATGCCTATAGTAATATATTCTCACCAGGAATACCCGCACACAAAGCCAAATGGACCTAGATGAATAAGATATGGGAGAATCGGCCCGAGGCTCTGCGAGCGGGTAAACCTGGAGAGAATATGTTCCATCGCTGCGGGGAGGAGGGTGGGGCGTTATCATCTTGCAAGGGTCCAGACCTAAACTTGACTGAACTAGCTGAATTACGAAGCGGGCTGCTTTATATACAGGGAGGAGGTCTATGGTAATGCCGCACATTCCCCCGGGACACGTTGGGAATGTAAAGTAGTGTATGATTGTTCATTTAGGCTTTTTTGTGCGTATTTCCCTAGTGAGAATAGTAATATATTCTCACCAGGAATACCCGCACACAAAGCCAAATGGACCTAGATGAATAAGATATGGGAGAATCGGCCCTCGGCAACTACTCCCCGATAACCATGGTTCAGGGGCTTAACATGAACGAAAAGGGTGCGGCGTAACTTTCCGAGGGGAGAGTGGAACCTCCTCCCAAAACTCAGAACTCAAACGTTGGGGACACGAGACGAGTTTCCGACATGTCTGCTGTCTATATATATGGCTAGAAAGGACACCTAGGGACCGGAAGTAACTGGTAGCGGCCATGCCGATGGTGTGGTATAGGTAGGCACTGGCTTTTCAACCAAACGGTAACGTATTGTATACAAAATACCATCCGTTCCGTTCCAGGCCAAAATAAGATCTACTATAGAGCTTAATAGACATGGGCGTATCCGCTCTTGTCGTCCATGGTGGATAGGAAGTGGTTTCTTGCAACATATCGAGGGAGAATAGAAATGTAGTCCAGAGTACGGTGAGGGGGGCATCCTTGATCCAGAGGTTAAGAAAACACTCGTAATGGCATAGCCTGCATGGGGTTGGCTGGTTCGACCGTTAGCGGCATGACAAGGTGTGGAGGGGAAACATGGCTAACCTTACCCAGATTGATAAAGAGCCGTTTGTCAGTCGACGTTCTAGGATGGTGTCACTGATCAAATCCTCGACGCTTAAACAGGATTTTTTTTTTTTTACGAGAACTAGACACAACGGGGTAATGGCGAGTTGTAATGTGTGCCTAAAACACATCAACATTGTAATACAAAATTAAGGTTTTAGGGATCCATACCTCTAAATAAATACAAAATCACACTTCCTCTCTTCAAATTCTGCTATAAGCTTATATTTCTATATCGTCGAAGAGTTGTAAACATCGCTAGTGACTCGACTTAGCAGACGTCTTGACCGGTTCGCTGATGTTCTATAGAAAAATGCCTATAAACGGCCAGACATCACTGAAATTTTGTCAACTACGCCATTCCACAACTCTGAGTACAAGGAAAATAAATAATCGAAGAAAAACGGCTTGCGCCAACTTTTCGACTAATTATCCAACCTTTCGTCTGCCAGCCCTCTCTCTCCCCTCTTTTCCATCTTCCGATCCCAGCATCCCCCAGTCCCCAAGACGCTCGCATATAATAGGAGACTGAGAGACGGCTGGAGACGAGTCAGGCGCGGAGGCCTAAACAGAATAGTTGGGGCACCATTTAGGGCGAGGGTAACGGGGCCGCAACGCTCGGGCGTTCACCATCCAGTTGTCCCATTAAGGACACTTGGTTCTGGGGACTACTTTTTGGTGCGAAGAGAGATGTCTTTGTACGCTCGTGGGGTGGCGGAAAACAGGATAACAACATGGAAGGAATAAAAATGGGGACGAAAATAAAATAGAGTATTCCGAAAACAAAGGTGAACTGACGGAAGGGTGAACGCCCGAGCGAAGCAGCCCCGAAATACCCCGTCCAGAGACAGAGTAATAAAGGGTTTTAGATAACCCCATCGGGGAGGCTTCGCAACGGGCGAAATGAGCTGGGGAAACGGAGATCTAGAACATTCTAGATAAATAAGCGTGGTGTAATAATTATCGGCCAATGGGGTTGTATTGCTACAAATACTAATCTTTTAACGCTAAGGCGAACTAGTTTTTTAAGCGAGGTCAAGCGAGGTCATCCCAGTCGCTTTAAAACAAACTAGTAACAAAATTCAAGCGAGGTCACCCCAGTCGCTTTAAACAAACTAGTAACAAAATTTAAGCGAGGTCATCCCAGTCGCTTTAAAACAAACTAGTAACAAAATTCAAGCGAGGTCACCCAGTCGCTTTAAACAAACTAGTAACAAAATTCAAGCGAGGTCACCCCACTAGTAACTAAATTCAAGCGAGGTCATCCCAGTCGCTTTAAACAAACTAGTAACAAATTCAAGCGAGGTCACCCCACTAGTAACTAAATTCAAGCGAGGTCATCCCAGTCGCTTTAAACAAAACTAGTAACAAAATTCAAGCGAGGTCATCCAAGTCGCTTTAAACAAACTAGTAACAAAATTCAAGCGAGGTCACCCCAGTCGCTTTAAACAAACTAGTAACAAAATTCAAGCGAGGTCACCCCAGTCGCTTTAAACAAACTAGTAACAAAATTTAAGCGAGGTCACCCCAGTCGCTTCAAACAAACTAGTAACAAAATTCAAGCGAGGTCACCCAGTCGCTTTAAACGAACTAGTAACAAAATTTAAGCGAGGTCACCCCAGTCGCTTAAAACAAACTAGAAACAAAATTCAAGCGAGGTCACCCCAGTCGCTTCAAACAAAACTAGTAACAAAATTCAAGCGAGGTCACCCCACTCGCTTTAAACAAACTAGTAACAAAATTCAAGCGAGGTCACCCCAGTCGCTTCAAACAAACTAGAAACAAAATTTAAGCGAGGTCACCCCAGTCGCTTTAAACAAACTAGTAACAAAATTTAAGCGAGGTCACCCCAGTCGCTTTAAACAAACTAGTAACAAAATTTAAGCGAGGTCACCCCAGTCGCTTCAAACAAACTGGTAACAAAATTCAAGCGAGGTCACCCAGTCGCTTTAAACAAACTAGAAACAAAATTTAAGCGAGGTCACCCCAGTCGCTTTAAACAAACTAGTAACAAAATTTAAGCGAGGTCACCCCAGTCCGCTTTAAACAAACTAGTAACAAAATTCAAGCGAGGTCACCCCAGTCGCTTCAAACAAACTAGAAACAAAATTCAAGCGAGGTCACCCCAGTCGCTTCAAACAAACTAGAAACAAAATTTAAGCGAGGTCACCCCAGTCGCTTTAAACAAACTAGTAACAAAATTTAAGCGAGGTCACCCCAGTCGCTTTAAACAAACTAGAAACAAAATTTAAGCGAGGTCACCCCAGTCGCTTTAAACAAACTAGTAACAAAATTTAAGCGAGGTCACCCCAGTCGCTTTAAACGAACTAGTAACAAAATTTAAGCGAGGTCACCCCAGTCGCTTAAAACAACAACAAACTAGAAACAAAATTCAAGCGAGGTCACCCCAGTCGCTTCAAACAAACTAGTAACAAAATTCAAGCGAGGTCACCCCACTCGCTTTAAACAAAACTAGTAACAAAATTCAAGCGAGGTCACCCCAGTCGCTTCAAACAAACTAGAAACAAAATTTAAGCGAGGTCACCCCAGTCGCTTTAAACAAACTAGTAACAAAATTTAAGCGAGGTCACCCCAGTCGCTTTAAACAAACTAGTAACAAAATTTAAGCGAGGTCACCCCAGTCGCTTCAAACAAACTGGTAACAAAATTCAAGCGAGGTCACCCCAGTCGCTTTAAACAAACTAGAAACAAAATTTAAGCGAGGTCACCCCAGTCGCTTTAAACAAACTAGTAACAAAATTTAAGCGAGGTCACCCCAGTCGCTTTAAACAAACTAGTAACAAAATTTAAGCGAGGTCACCTCAGTCGCTTCAAACAAACTGGTAACAAAATTCAAGCGAGGTCACCCCAGTCGCTTTAAACAAACTAGAAACAAAATTTAAGCGAGGTCACCCCAGTCGCTTTAAACAAACTAGTAACAAAATTTAAGCGAGGTCACCCCAGTCGCTTTAAACAAACTAGTAACAAAATTCAAGCGAGGTCACCCCAGTCGCTTCAAACAAACTAGAAACAAAATTTAAGCGAGGTCACCCCAGTCGCTTCAAACAAACTAGTAACAAAAATTCAAGCGAGGTCACCCCAGTCGCTTCAAACAAACTAGAAACAAAATTCAAGCGAGGTCACCCCAGTCGCTTCAAACAAACTAGAAACAAAATTTAAGCGAGGTCACCCCAGTCGCTTTAAACAAACTAGTAACAAAATTTAAGCGAGGTCACCCCAGTCGCTTTAAACAAACTAGAAACAAAATTTTAAGCGAGGTCACCCCAGTCGCTTTAAACAAACTAGTAACAAAATTTAAGCGAGGTCACCCCAGTCGCTTCAAACAAACTAGTAACAAAATTCAAGCGAGGTCACCCCAGTCGCTTTAAACAAACTAGAAACAAAATTTAAGCGAGGTCACCCCAGTCGCTTTAAACAAACTAGTAACAAAATTTAAGCGAGGTCACCCCAGTCGCTTTAAACAAACTAGTAACAAAATTCAAGCGAGGTCACCCCAGTCGCTTCAAACAAACTAGAAACAAAATTTAAGCGAGGTCACCCCAGTCGCTTCAAACAAACTAGTAACAAAATTCAAGCGAGGTCACCCCAGTCGCTTCAAACAAACTAGTAACAAAATTCAAGCGAGGTCACCCCAGTCGCTTCAAACAAACTAGAAACAAAATTTAAGCGAGGTCACCCCAGTCGCTTCAAACAAACTAGTAACAAAATTCAAGCGAGGTCACCCAGTCGCTTTAAACAAACTAGTAACAAAATTCAAGCGAGGTCACCCCAGTCGCTTCAAAACAAACTCATGCGAGGTCATCCCAGTCGCTTCAAACAAACTGGTAACAAACAAAGCAAAGTCAAGCGAAGTGACCAGCGTATAGTCTAAACTGAACTGGTAAAAAGTTAGAGGAAATGAGAGTACAAACGGTGTAAACGATTTGTACGGTACCTACCAGTGGTTGCGCGGCTGGTTGTGCAGCCGAATTTCGTCTGCGTTCACAGGCTAGAAGAGCGGCTGGTAGAGCAATAGTCGTGGGTCTTGCTGTTGCGGAACTGAGATGATAGCTGCCCAGTGAACGTTGAGGTCTAAAGGAGCTACAGGAAACTTGGGCCATAACGGGAAAAAACGGGCGCAGCGATGGCAGAAAAATAAAAAGCGTTATCATATTGCAAGGGTCCAGACCTAAACTTGACTGAACTAGGCTGAATTACGAAGCGGGCTGCTTTATATACAGGGAGGAGGTCTATGGTAATGCCGCACATTCCCCCGGGACACGCTGGGAATGTAAAGTAGTGTATGATTGTTCATTTAGGTTTTTTTGTGCGTATTTCCCTAGTGAGAATAGTTATGACGTGTAATTGCATGCATAAATCCTACAGTCTGTAGATATGACACCACAATTCGATGCCAGCGCGAATTAGCTGTATGCTCTCAGCCAATGAGCTTAGTGAATGAAATGTATAATAATAATAATATTTGCAACGCCTTAGAGAGCAAGTGAATGGTTTATGTTTAGTCGAAACGGAAGGTAAATATTTGCTGACAACACGAAACATGCCGGGGCAAGCACGATTAAATTTAACAACCTACGTCATTCATGGGGAATTACCACGGCTTTAACTGCTATGAATCACGTAAACGTCACTCGCGCCGAAGAATCTCAGCATGTCCATTTTGCCTCCTTCATGGCAAAGATAGATGGTATGTTAAATTTGACATGATACTTGGATTTTCTGAATGTCAGGGACGCGAAACATTTTAGGTGTCCGTTACTGTTACTACTGTGTACTATTACAAATGATTTATGTCCTGTCTAAATTAGCTAGTCAACACATGGGATATGTTTAACTTGCTATTTGATTATATTTGAAATAATTTAAAATGTCCAGTTAAAAAACAGCTGAATTTTTTTTGTATTTGAAAAATTATATACAATGTACTTTGTATTCCCCAAGAATACTCAACAAAAATTCCTTTCCTAAATATAAAATGTGTTTATCTCAAACTTGACGCCACTCCTCTTCCCCCGAAAAATACCCACCCTACCCAACTCAAATAATATTTGCACCTCCCAGACAGCAGCACGGCTATAGGCTGCTAACCCCAGCTGGAACAAATTCTAATTTCTCGTTGCTGTGTGATAACAAAAAAAAAAAACTGAAAAAAAAAACACTGAACTAACATTATAGCTGAATTCTCGAAAAGATAATTAAACAAATTACTTGAAATCAGTGAAGAGAATTTTGTTGCTGATGACCATTGGCCTAAAGAGGGTCTGAAGGGCTTTTATTAAAGGCATAATAGGGAAGCTGCAGTTCTTGATTTGACATGAATACATTTACCTCTCTTTCCTGTAAAAGATTGAAGGGAAGGTAGGGGAGAAATCCTCCGAATGAGATGAGTGCAGGTGTAACAAAAAGAGAAAAATAACGGGTGTGAGATCCTTACTCATTCTTCTGACTGCTTGTGCACTCAGTGGATTTCCCATTCTCTTTAACTCTCTTTGAGATATTGAACCTCTGAGGAAGCAGAGTACATGTATCTCGCACAGTGGTGTAATAATGGTTAGTGTATAACAGGGGGGGCAGGCAGCGCTCTTTGATCTTGCCGCTTTTCCGCAATACATGATCGCACAAGTAAAGAAATCTGTCAATCATTCGAGAAACGTACCTCTACGGGAGTTTGCTGTGGAATTTTCATCCATGGTGTCACACAATGACCAAAGTTCAGTTAAACAGCGACCGAATCGTTCCCATAGATGTTTGGACGTGGAATCGCCAAAATATTTCTGAACGAACACAAACGCACGTCATGTCAGCCATCGTCCACCATGTTTATTTTAAACAAACCAGTACTTAGTCTCGCTCGGCCAAATTTCTAAAATGTGCAATCATATATACTAGGTCCCAGGCCTCGCTGCTAGCCCCCCCTGGTGTATAATAATGGAAAATCAATTCTTCTCTGTATATACCAACTCAGCGACCATTCGAAGCCATCTGATTGGTCCGCTATCTCAACAACAAAGTACACTACTGGAGTAGCTTTTAATCTTTATTAATCAGTAAGCAAATTTTGCACAACTGCTTATAACCTATTATTTAACAATACTAAACCTTATCTCACGATAGCGCTATAAAGTTGGTGCAACAATGTTATCTCTTTTTATATTCTGAATAATTCAATGAGTTTTCCGTTTATATCATATGCAATAGGACCATGTGTTATATCTTAAATTTGACAAATAATTCGATGGTAAAATCTCAGAGGAATGTCAAATTGGTTGTACACGAGCCTACCTAGTGTCAGAAGAATTTTTTAATCCAAATATTTTCCAAATTGGACATCAATGTAATCATGAAATTACATGCTTTCAAATTGGCAAATACTTGGATTGTTGACAAGATATGTGATATTTACCAAAGCAACGAGACTGATTATCAATTATAAACTACATACTAGTGAAATGTAATGCAGTTGTGCAAAAACAAAACTCTTAGCATTAAAACATGGTCCACTGTTAACACAGTAAGATGATTGTCAACAGGAATACTTAAACAAAAGCATTTTACTAAGTTTAGTATAAAGTGGCAAACAAGCTTTGCGTAAGCTTAAACAAACGTGCCCTTATGGAGGCATAAATAATGGCTCTATATCTGGCTTAACAATGAAGACAGTTAGAATCCACATAAATGAACGCCATTTTCAATAAGGAATTGTGCATATATATCAGCAATGGTTATCAAGAAAATTCCTTTGGCGTACTTTTTTTATTGAGGGGCAGGGATGGCGCAGTGGCGAGAGAGCCCGACGCTACTTTAACTAAGTTTGAAATTAGCGCTGGTCTTCTTTATACCGCCAGATATAGATATGTAGTTATATGTACTGATCTACAGACAATAATCAAATATAAATTATAGGTAATTAATATACTCAAGATAAACAAACCTAACTATAATTATTCCCCACCAGGGGACTAACAACACTAACACTAAGTTAGCTAAAACCACAAAATCAACCCGTTTTGTTATATGTTTAGTTATTTCTACAATATAACGAAAAACATATATTTAACGACTGTTCTTAGCGTGAATTTTTCTTTTCTGTTCTTGCTTTTACTTTTGCTTTGTCGAACAGTGTTTCACATGTTTAAAGACTGAACAACGATTTTTAAAACACTAATGTGATTATAGGACCTTATGGACCACATTCTGTGAATTTGTTCATAGAAGAATACAAATCAGAACTTGAGAACGGATAGGTATCACTGTGCGCCGGTCCTCGAGGACTCAATCAACAGTAACAGAACGGTAACAGTAACACACGTGAAATAATCAGACTGCTTCTCCGCAACAGAATGTACGATTATGTACCCTCCGTTGTTCTAGAATGTCTAACTGCTATTTTATCAAGTTTGTGCTCTAGCTGAGTTCTATGATATCTTACTCACACCTACTTAGTAAAATAGCAAGCTTTACATTTTACATTATCTATTGATTTGAACCTAACAAGGCGATTTTTTTTGGAGTTGTTGGAGTTGACGCTTAATTGCGTTGATCACTCATTTATAATCCTTTCTAAAACTTCCAAATCGGCTTAAAATAATGTTTTACCTTTTTAAAAATGTCTTCATTCCTTACTTCCTTTAGTTTCCTTTCTTCCTTAAACATTCACCTAGTTGCCTACTTGATTTTTATTACTCAGATCTTTTGTACCTAAATAACAGGTGATATAAGATTTTTAACCTGACTAAGGTTAATCATCAAGTTTTCATGCGAGCAGGGAACAAAACTAACAACTTAATATTTGCCTTTGTCTACAGGTCTGTTATAAGGCTCTCTACCTTTCCTATTCGCTATCAGCTTGGGCGGGCACGTTGTAGTATGGGCTGGATTCATCGTGCTTGTTCACGTCGCAATATTGTACATCCTTCGTCATAATCGCTTCCAGTTTGTCAATCAACTGCGAGAAACTGGGGCGAGTAGTTGGATCTTCCCTCCAGCATTCAGTCATCAATTCATATCTGTTATTATTAGAAGATGAAATCAATGAAATGGCTTTGTTATATTTTAAAAATAACGACACAACAAGTTAATATTATAAATAATTAGTATAATTTGTTATAAATTGTATTTCAAAAATAAATTAAAAACAAACAGCAACAACAATTAAAAATAGTTCAGTGTTGTGATTATTTACGGTTCTCGCCTATAGCGTTTGTTTCAATCGAAGCGCGTGACTACCAGTCATAACACCATACAGCGTCCATGCTCAATGTGTTCACATGTCATCTGAAGCAAAGTCGCCAAAAAAAATCTTAAAAGTTAGAATGATCTTAAAATCATCTGAAATTGTACATATAATCTGCAATGATCCGTATAGTTTTGTTTCGTTTGGTTCCTTATCTTAAATTAGTCTCGCAAGTTCATCTCATGCATTTTCATTCCATTTCATACACTACAGCGCAGCGCAGCTCAGCTCAGCTCAGCTCAGCTCAGCTCAGCTCAGCTCAGCTCAGCTCAGCTCAGCTCAGCTCAGCTCAGCTCAGCTCAGCTCAGCTCAGCTCAGCTCAGCTCAGCTCAGCTCAGCTCAGCTCAGCTCAGCTCAGCTCAGCTCAGCTCAGCTCAGCTCAGCTCAGCTCAGCTCAGCTCAGCTCTGCCCAGCTCAGCTCAGCTCAGCTCAGCTCAGCTCAGCTTAGCTCAGCTCAGCTCAGCTCAGCACAGCTCAGCTCAGCTCAACTCAACGCAGCGCAGCTCAGCCCAACTCAACGCAGCTAGCGTAGCGCTGCTATACGTTTGGCTAATTGGGCGCTATTAAAGAATTCAGTTACTCACACGTCATCAGAGCACATTTCAGGCCTTTCCATGTGATAACCATTTTTCAGTGCTCTGCATAGTTCTGTATTACTCAATGTGGGATATGGAACACCTCCTGCATGGAATGAGAAAGTATTAAGAAGTAAACAAGTCAATAAAAAAGACGAAGCAAAAGGACATCAAAGTGAAACAAAGAATACTTCGTAGTTGGTGGATTTCATGAGAGCGTACTGTTTTTATTCATGAGCAGTTGTGAAGAATCACAAAAATAATTGCTAGTCGTCAAGCGATTGAGTTTTTGTTTTTTATGCGCATGCGCATTAAAAAACAATGATAGAGAACCGTAAAAATGTTAACACTTCGGGCGTTAGTCAAACTTCGGTGTTCCCTTGGGATTTCCCGAAGTGACATATCATCACGAGTGTTATTTCGTATCGTCATCGTAATCAATCTTTTAGGCCGAACAACCAACAGTCATAACGGCCATGATGCAGTGGACTTCCCAAAGAAGGGAAAATTTCAACCCTGCCACTCTGAGGTTTTCAGAAGAGAAGAGAAGATCAGACAATAGATAATTCGTGGAAACGTTTTTCTGTGAATGAACTGAACGCCAGCTGAAAAGTGGGCAGTGTGGGACTGCATGCCAGAGTCCGCGATCAATAGCGAATATCCAAGTCAACTTCTCTATACCTACATTGACCAATTTTTGCTGTGACCTTTGGCTTGGAATTGTTTCGGGAAATCGTCATTGAATGGCGCCAAGGACCAAGGTAATTAGATTTCTATTGTTATGTTTATTACCCGACTTTTCGACTATGATGTTCGAAGCTACTCTGCTGGCAGGGTAAACATTGTCGTGTATCTTTCAGTTCTTTAGTAGCTGGACACTTTTGGGCTTTTATAGTTTAAAACGTACAAGCTTTTGGCTCGAAGCACAAGAACTTATATTTTAGCGTAAATTTAATTTGTTCTATTTTATCGTCATCAATCTCAGCGAAATATTCGTTACATACATCCCACTCCAAATGAAAATAAACCCTGTCAAAATTGCCTGTTAGAACGACAACAGGACGACTTTCTGGACTTTTTATTGCTAGGAAAGCAAAACAAACCGGCCTTCGATCGATAAAGAACGAGTTCAGTTAAAACCAATGTTTATGTCGCAGAGTTCGAGACATGTTAGAGTGCTGTGTAAACAACAAGGTTTTATAAATTTAAGTTTATTTGTTTTCATTCTGATTTCTTGCGCTTTTCTTGAATTTATAGTTAAATCTCTATTTAAAAAATGCATTTCTTTCACTGTACATAGTTTCTTGGTAGTTTACCCAGGGGCCCGGAGGATTTTTTCTCTCTTGTTGAACTTTTCAGTCCTGACTTGTAATTGAGAAACCCCGGAAGCGGCACTTCAATGTTTACATCCAGGCGCCGGTGATTTGGTAAATGCGAATTTTGTATTGACCTCACTAGAGAGAAATTAAAATCAGCAGTGAATCTGTATATATATAATAATACAGACGCAAAACTTCTCCGTTAATTAACGGCGAAATATTTCATCTGTATATAAAGATGCATACGGCGAAATATTTCATCTGTACATATTAAAGGATGCACCTAAAACTTTGCCTCCAGACGGGCTTACACTAGACTGCAAAACAGTCGTATTTTTTGCGTTACGACGCGCGGTCTTCGAATGAAAGGTCTGGAGCGAGTGTGAAAACGGAGAGTGGGACTGGGGAGAGACGCTGAAAAATACGACTGTCGGCTTTCCATACAATGAATCCGTTCTAATTTCCCGTTCCTCCAGCAACGGGAAATTCCCATTGGTTGAATTTTGACGCTACCTGTCAGCAAAATGTTCATCGCACCTCATCAGAGATATCCGAAGCCGTGTCAATTTCACAGTAAAACGAGCTCTTCGTGAAATTTGCATATTTTACGACAACTGAAGTTTCGGCGGGTCTAAAGTGGGTCTGTTCCGTTGTGGAACGCGTTCTGTTCCGGGAAGATCTGGCAGAAGATTTTCCTTGTCCTCGGAGCCTAATGTCAGAGAACGTGTTCGGGAAATGATAATGATGACGCCACAATAGCTCTGTTGATACACGCGCGCACTTTTAGCGATGGTATTAAAACGTTTGATTGCTCTTTAAGTGTCATTGCCAGAGAAAACCGGGCAGGACCAAAAGATCGAGGTCGGCCGTTTACCTTCATCTTTTCACAGTATAAAAGCTACTTGAAAAGATAAACAACGGTGGCATTTGCAGAGGTAGAGGTTGTTTTTTCTTGAAGATATCATTATCTCATGAATTTGGGCCCTCCAGCGGCCTAAAATAACCGAAATGTCGGGCAACTTTGGGTTAACCATAAAGGCAGTTAAAACGACTTCAAAAAGTTCCGATTAATTTTGTATAATACTTATTTCCTTATTAGTTGAATGGTATTTACTAAACGTCCTTTGCTTTAATACTACGTTTTTTTACGTGGTGCTAAAAATCGTCGCCGAAACGCTAATGAGCTTGACCCAAATTTTAGCCATTTTCAGAGGGCTGTTTCACAAAAGTGCGGCAGTTTATTTTAAAAGTAAAATCATTCTACAATAGACTGCTGTACTGTTATTAAAATTCAGTTGAGTTAAAATTGGTATCTAGAAGTAAATTGGAGAAAACGGCCTCGGAAAGTGCCCAAAAAAATGTTCAGTCACGAATATTTCCCGCCAAATTTCTCTCGGAGGATATCATATTGAAGTTCGACTTCTTGCGATTGTTGTCCGTAATTGACTAAAAGGTCGTTTGAAAGTGAATAAACTTGTTTCCCGGACTTCGTGACAAGGTGCATGTACTTGACTGTCGATATTTACATTTTATCTCATTCTGATAACTCAGACGAAATTTGTTTTCACACATTCACAGAATTTTTTGTTACGTCACGCTGCATGGTAAAACTAGAATGTATCTACAGTTGGTCTTTTTGACTATAGCGAAACGTGTTAAAGGAATAATACCTCCGTTTCTATATCTTTATTATCTGATAAAGATCATAGCAAGTTATTTGCCTCCCGAGATGGCGTATAGAGAGAACCCAGACAAATAAGTGCCAAACTTCGCTACATTTGAACTCAGTGCGAAGTAATTACTTTTTGGCTTTCATAACCAAAGTAAAAATTAACGCCCAAATAGAACACAATCTCCATGCAGTTAGTCTAGTGAAACTCGCTGAATTAATCAAAGCGTCTTTACAATTGTAACCTTTCTCGACTCTCCGGTTTATGCCCGGTTTCTACTGCGGAAATCAAAATCCTCAACTTGAAAATATTTTATTTTCAAATCACTCAAAAGTTAAAGCCACCATAAAGCCTTTACTTTTCTCCAACAGCTTACTGATTGGTCGTCTTATTAATCTATTGTAAACAATTCGTGATTTTCGCCGAGTGACTGATCAAGCGGGCCAGATGTTTTTTTTTTGCGTATAAACTACAAGAGAAAAGTTCAAATCAACTCCCTAAGCTTGCATTGTCCAAATAATAATAATAATAATAGAAACGTTGCCATAATATAGTGACAAAACTCCCAGCATATAGATCATCTACCCGCTTCAGTAAGGTTGAATCTGGATGACCAAGTGGTAATTATGGCGATTACATGTACGTATATACCCAAGATGATCTAAGAGAAACATTCCCCCATACATGGAACTTTCAGTCCCTTGCTGAGATATTTTAATTAAGAGTACTACCTGATCGGTCAGTTCGAGTAACGAGATGTCGGAAATAAAAATAACTTTCACAGCATGGCTCAAAACTATTAATAGATTTAAAAAATTAAATATCTGATCATGAGTCACAGGGAATCCTTCTCTTAGATCATCCTCTCTTTATATACTGCCGTCTCGGATGCGCTTTTGTTTACAAAGCTATTTACAAAATTCCCAAACGAGTTGCGAAAGTCGCCTACCCGTTCTTGTTATTATCCTCGATGATGCAACATTTCCGCTCATGAAAAAATGGCTTAACTACCTTATCTGAAATGATCATCGCCATTCTGTTATGACTGTTATCGTAGCAAAGTAAAACTGGCATTCCAGTGTTTCATACTATAGTTAGCCATCTCCAAAACAACAACAACAACAACTCAGAGGCAACTTCTAATAATATTATTTTTATAGTCATGGAATATTTTGTTTTCATATTTTTTCGTATTTTTACTAGATACGTGTTAAGTAAATTGTGCAAGTTATTATAATTCAATTAAGTTTGTGGTTCACATGACATGTTCAAACTTGTTTTATATCAACCCTCAAATATTCATCAATAACAGTTTTAAGGATAAAAATTAGCGAGTAGTTTAACACAACGTTTCGATGTCGCCATGATATCATTTTCAAGTGACAAAATAAAAAATTCAAACTGTCTTAATATATACAGTGTGAGGTGGTAAAACATAACAATAAGTAACGTAATTAGCATTGTGCATGGTAACTATGTCTAAACAAATAGTTTTGCGCGGATGGAGTCAGATTGCGTGTTCATATATTAGACAGTTTGAATTTTTTATTTTGTCACTTGAAAATGATGTCATGGCGACATCGAAACGTTGTGTTAAACTTTTCTCGCTAATTTTTATCCTTAAATGTTTATCTAAGTTTAATCTCATTCGAATAACAGTTTTAAATTAAAAATACATTACCAATACTAATTTAGTAATTTAGAATACGTTTTGTTACATCGAAAGGCTTTATTTTAGAGAGGTGATCTCAATAGGTGTTGCGACATCTTAGCGGGAGTAAAAAGTGTATTTGTATGTTTTGATGACAGTGAGATACCGCTCAAGATAAGATATTTTTGATGGAAGTACCGCCTTTTTTAAATATTAGTTGAGAAGCAGACATTTACACATTTACACATTTCTTAAGATTTCGAAAAAAAAACCCGTTCAATTTGCATAATTGTGCCATTTCATAAGGTTTATAATCACAGATAAAACAAAAAAATTTGGAACAGTTAGTACACTACAATAAGTTGCCAGTTACAAAGTTACATTTTGGTTACAATTCCTTGGAAATGAGAATCCCTTACTCGCCTGCGAAGTACCAGCGTACAGGCGCTAATTTTCCCACCTTTTGATGTATAAATACGTGGATATAAGATGAAGAAATAAAAACGTACTAACCTGCGCCGATAGGAACCACAATATTGAAAGCAACAAAAATTTCCGCTGACAGCAACATTGACACGTCTTGGGAGATTTACTTTTTTCTTCGGTCCTTTGTGGGTTGGGTAGCAGCATACTTGTCCTTTCCGGCCTGACCAATCGATCGTAAGGTCTCTTCTATGCTTAGGACATATTGTCATGGCCTGCATTTCCTCATCGCTTACACCAAACAGACCAGCACGGTTTAAGTGACTCGTTGACATCAGTCTTTCCTCGACCACGTTTTCCGCTGATTCCCAGACCAACAAGGTGAGAAGTCATATCTTGTTTACACGCTAGTAGCGGAAGAATGACTGACCCGAGTGCACCCGGACTACATGGCGACTCTTCTGATCCGAAAGAACAGTACATGTTTATGTTTTAAGCTTAAGAAAGAAGGACTAAACACTTGTCGTTTGAGAGGTCTGACCTTAAAATACGCGACGCGTCACGCGTTCGCTAAAGTGGAAACTACACAATATTTGTAAACAAACTGTTTGCAATATTTGTTCAGCTAATTTAGAATAGAGTCTGATGTCTACAGATAATTTGCTTACAATTTGTTATTCGTGATAGTCAAGAGACCAAAGAACTGAGTTTTATCATGTATGTAGCGTGACTTATATATTAATGTAACAAAAAACTTTCGCGGGAAAATTCAGCTGAGTGTCTTACAGACATATTGAAATGTAAATATCGACTCTGCAGTTTGAACTCTATTCCGAATACCGTGAAACAAGCTTACTTACTTTCAGGCAACCGTTCTAGTGAATTACGGTCTACCATCGCGGGAAATCGAACAGCAAAATATTTTATCAACAGATGAAAATTTGGCCGGAAATATTTGTGACTGAACATTTTTTTGGCACTTTCCGAGGCCGTTTTCTCCGATTTACTTTTAGATACCAATTTTAACTCAACTGAATTTTAATAACAATACAACAGTCTATTGTACAATTATTTTACTTTCGAAATAAACTGCCGCACTTTTGTGAAACAGCCCTCTGAAAATGGCTAAAATTTGGGTCAAGCTCATTAGCGTTTCGGCGACGATTTTTAGCACCACGTAAAAAACGTAGTATTAAAGCAAAGGACGTTTAGTAAATACCATTCAACTAATAAGGGGATAGGTATTAAGCAAAATTAATCGGAACTTTTGGATGGCTTTGAAAGGGTCTTTTAAGTTAACCCAAAGTTGCCCGAAATTTCGGTTATTTTAGGCCGCTGGAGGGCCCAAATTCATGAGATAATGATATCTTCAAGAAAAAACAACCTCTACCTCTGCAAATGCCACCGTTGTTTATCTTTTTGAGTAGCTTTTATACTGTGAAAAGATGAAGGTAAACGGCCGACCTCGATCTTTTGGTCCTGCCCGGTTTCTCTGGCAATGACACTTAATTTCTCTTTTAAAATTTGTGAACACAGAGCAGAGGGCACGCTCTCAACGAAAGATAGTTCCTTCTTCAAATTGAAGCGACGTTTTTCCAATTCTTTGGGGCTCGTCAAATATGTTTTCTGTGGATATCCATTTAGTTTTAAAATGTCCAAATATTAATTGCGATACAAATCTGCCATTGTCTGGCGCGCTCGCTGTCTTTATTAATATTTTTTCCGTCTTCGTTCGCGAGGCGGGTTTCAGTGATTGATTCATCCGACCGATTTCTCTTCAAACATTTTTCAGGCAATATAGAACCAAATTAAACCTCAAGACTCTCGTTGAAATCAACACTGAAGAGCGAACTTGGACAGACAAAAATGTGGGTGGAGCTGTCAAGTATTTTTAACACCTCAGCGATATTATTTGAAACCCTTGGTCAGAACGAATTCGTTGTATTGAATGCCGACAGTCGTTATTTTCCTCGCCTCACACGCCCTGCCGGCGTGTGAGGCTCGCGCGTTTCGCGCGAGGATCACGCTCACGGCGCTTCGCGCCTTTGCGAACAGCGAATTGAGCGGAAAATAACGACTGTTTTGCAGTCTAGGCTTACACGGAAATCGGTCAAATTTTCCAAATGACTCAAAATCGAAGAAATATAATTTTATAGAGTGAAAATCTAAAAACGTTTGCCTCCGGACTTCCATAGATTCGGCGCTCAGACTCTATTTTCAGTTCATGGATCCGCGCCTGCCATCACGTTTTTTTCGCCGGGTTCTAATGAGAACCCGGCGAAATCAAGTGTAATCACACAATTATTAAGAGACCTAAACCTGAAATATTAAACTTGCCAAAACCTTACATCTGGACTGCAAATTTTTTGCCAACTATGATTCCTTTCATATATGTAAGAGGCAATAATTCAGATGTAAGGTTTTGGCAAGTTCTTCAGGTTAGGTCTCTTAATAATTGTGTGAAATTACAATAATATCAGAAATTTCTACGTTCCCTCTTTCTTAAATTTGTGGATCCGCCCCTGTGTTGTGTTCTTGGGCAAGACATTTAACCCACACAGTGTCTCCCTCCTCCCAGGAGTACAAATGGTTACCAGCAACAAATACAGGGGGGGGGGTAATCTGCTATGGACTAATATCCCATCCAGGAGGAGTAGCAATACTCCTAGTCGGCTTCATGCTACAGAAAACGGGATACGCCCTGGCACGTGGGTCAGTTTGGCCAGAGTGCAGCTAACCTATTGTCTGCACAGTATACAATACACTTGAATATTATTTTAACTGAGTGAGCATTCATTCTCCAATATAATTATTTAATAATTTTACAGCATCCATTTATTATCCAAAATGGCCATATGGCTGAATTGATTATTTATTAATTTTTTTCATTTATTTGTTGTTCAAATGGTAAACAGCTTCCAGTAACCAACTCCATTATTAGAATCTATTTGGAAAACCCATACCTTAAGGAAAATTGCATTCCCACCGGATTTTTACTGTAAATAGCAAGTAATTCATTACCATAATGTGCCTCATTCATACCCCTGCAAATAGCATAACTTGTCTTTATTGGCACCAAACACATAAAAAACAAGTACGCATTGCGGACCTATTTTTATTTATTGGCAACGACTTAATTTTAATATATGTATATATACATAATAAACACATGCAACTTTTAAAAGCGAACTAGTAATTTTCTTATTATGAAAATTACTGAGAAATTAATTCCAGTAATTCCACAATAATCTCGGCTTCTGATTGGATAGTATGCACACAGCAGAATGCCAATTAATTACCTAAAAGTGGTCACACATTTTAAATATTTGTTATGGGTACATCTATGCATGTAAAAGCAGTAATTAATTAATTAATTATCCTGGATTTTTTGAACCATGAACCTAAGAATACTAAGAACCTAAGAATTAGAAAATTAAATAATAAATAATAGTTTATCTGAACTTGTTAACGTACCCAAGGTGGCCATTTCCCACAGAAGAACTCCATAGGACCAACTGCAAGAAATGCAAGAAAATATATAAAGAAAGTGCTTCAAAGCATATTTATTTCCCCAAAGCTCCTGTAGAGCCCAATTAGAACGTATTTGAGTAGTTTAACTCTCCTACCAAAATAAAATATTGTTTGTTTGTTTGTTTGTCTGTGTATTGCGTTTCTTTAACATGCAAAGTTGTGTAGCCCTCCCACCCTGGTGGCATATACTTTCCCGGGGGGGGGGGGGGGGGGGGGGGTGGACTTCGATTAAAAGTGACGGGGGTGATCGTCGTACAATGACTACCGTTAGTTATTCCGGTACCTTTTAGGGTATTACGCCGGAAAAAATATGACAATAACTAGTTTTGTCTTAGAAATGGTACCTCTTAGGGGTGAAAATTAATTCGAGCCACACCCACAAACGAGATTCAGGTACCTTTTAGGGGTTATTTGAAAAATTTCCGACGATCACCCCATCACTTTTATATGGGAGCCCCCCCCCGGGTATATTTGTTGTAATATTGTTTTTCACCAAAGCAGTTGACAACACATGTTGTTAATGGAACGCGAGTGTTGGAAACTCTGTGACTGCATACAAATTGGAAGCTGGAAAATATTTCTCAAACACTGAGGTACTTCACGCTTCAGTGTATCCCTTGCATGACCTGTTAAATAAGCCATTTTCCGAGTTCCTGTAATATCTGTTTTAAAACGAGTCTCTGGTACAAAACCTTTCATATGAAAATGAGGTTTATTCATGCCAATCAAGCACTTTGAATGGCATCGCCACCTGAACTCATTTTGAAATAGAGGCAAAAGGCAACTCGGAAATGGCCTATTTCGGATGCAAATGTTGAGTGAGGATGTTTTAACCCTGTTAGATACGAAACACTTTAAATCTCGTTTAATACAGAACTTACATATATACGATGGCCAACGGGGAACAAAAAACCTAACCTGTTAATTAAATAGAAACCCTTGCGAGCCCAAAAATAAAACTTCCTAATAAAAACATTTAACCGTTTGGAAGTCAGTATAAAACGTTTTATTTATTACATAGAAAATCTGCTCACACATCACTTTTGATGGTAAAGACGCTATCATTAATCGATTCTGGGGCCATCCATTTCAATGGAAGCTTTTTCGTCTTCTTTGCACTGTACACATCTTCGTAGATTTGACGCATCAATCCAAAGTCTGATACTTTGACCCGATTATCACGGCCAACCAGAATATTGCGAGCTGCAAGGTCGCGATGGACGAAATCATTCTCGGCGAGGTGATTCTAATGAACCATAAAAATAAACAATAAATAATAAAATAATAAAATAATAAAATAAAATATGAAATAATAAACATCAGGCATATCAGACACTTAAGTGGCTGCGGATTGAATCTGTTTACTCAAAACATTTTGATGATTTTTAGTTAAACTGCTGACATTGCAATCAGCAATAAAAGTTATAAGTCCCATTTTTGTTTGGAATAATTTTGAATTGTTGTTTGCTTTCTTTCTGACGTCTGGAGGAAATAGTGAAATCCAAGATGACTCGAAGAAAACAACGTCATTTGTCGATCGTGTGACGTTATATGACGTCATATCCACCAATTAACAATATTATCTTGTAGAGCAAGCTCAAGGCCCCAAGGCCAAAGGAGGGTTCCATCAATTCCTCCCTCCCCCCCCCCCCCCCCCCCCTGCACGGTAGTGGGGCATGACTTTGGACATACGTCCGAGGGTTAAGAGCAATTACCATAATATTAAAATAAATACCAGTACCATTCCCTTTGCAATTTGCCAAGCAAAAGAAAACAGCTGATTAGTAGTGAAGCTGTCATCTTCATCTTCATTGTTCTCGTCAAGATGCTCAGTTGAAACCAACACGTCAGTAGCTTTGCTGTTTTCCTGTGATGATGATGGTATCACCAACATTTCGATATTTTCTTCTTTATGAGAACTTTTACTCTCTTCCTGTATAAATAAATAAATAAAATAAATAAATGAATGAATGAATGAATGAATGAATGAATGAATGAATGAATGAATGAATGAATGAATGAATGAATGAATGAATAAATAAATAAATTAGCACAATTAGAACATGCATGCAAAATATTTATTTTATTGCATGCACTTCTCAAGGGTGATTGGCTATTTCTCGGCTTGAGTTTCCAGTACGGACCGTTACCATGGTAATGGCAGTAAAATGTTAGGTTTAAAGCTCTTGTTACTGTTGTGTAAAATACATTTCCCACTTGAATCCTTAGTGCAGTAGTCGCTAGGTCAGTAGAAACAAGGACAATTTTGCAACGACGAAAAAAATATTTCGCACCTTTATGACAGCAACCAAAATATAACAACTTCGTGTTAATCTATTACAACACATTTGCTAGTGATTGACCTCAATCTGTTTTTGTCGGACCATACCGTGTCACGTCATACCGTTGTCTAGGCTGTCTATTTTCTTAACTATAAGTTATAACATGTAAACGTGTGTATATTACTATCTTACCTCAGCATGTTTCTCAGAAAGACAGCGGGCTCATGTCAAGGATGACGTCAACTCTTTTATCTTGTGATGGAGTCGATTCCATCATCAAAGGGGTCCTGGACTGTCAAGGTCTGATCTTCAGCAAAATTTTCCTGAAAAACTTCGCTTTCTTCCTGTATTTCAAAAATGACATTTTAATATTTTGCCCAAGTCATATTTTTGCTGGTCATAGTCACATCCAGAGTTGATAAAATGAGAACTTCTGGTACAATAAACAGCATGAAAAAGACCAAAAAAAGCCCGGTCTGAACAGAGGTAAGAGTACATACAATAACCAGCTAGCAGATATTTCTTAACTATATTAACCCTATTCTGCCTGGGCTTTTTTTTTTCGTTCGTGAGACGGTGGGGGGGGGGGGCAGAAAATGCTTCCCCCCCCCCCCCCCCCCCATGTATCTCGAAAATGTATTGACGCTATGAAAATGGAACTTATATGGTGTGTAAAGCATCAAAAAATGTTTATTTTTAGTGACAGTCACGTGTCAATTATGACGTCATACACGCCATAATGACGTCATATGTTTAAGTTTCACAATCAAATGCTACCCTCTGTTTTGAAAAAATCAAGAAAAAATAAAAAGATGCTAAAACGGCAAAGATTTTTTGCAGGATTTCATCGTAAAAAGCAAAAATTGAAGCTGAAAATTAAGCTAAAAAAACACCAAATTTGGGTTAAACGATCTGTATCTCGAAAAGTATTCGTTTCTATAAAAATGGAACTAATGTGGTGTATAAAGCATTCAAACATGTTTATTTTAGTGACAATCCCGAATCAATTATGATATCGAATCACGCCAAATTAAATAACGTCACACTTTAAAAAAAAATCCGCCATCTTGGATCCGCCATCTTGGATTTTTAAATTATTCAGAAAAGTCAGAAAATTCACCAAATTTTGATTAAAAAAAAAATAAAAATTGGGTAAAAACTTGGTTGCCAATGAAACATCAAGCCGCGTGAAAAAAACATGGACACACCAAAATGCTCCCAGATAACTTTTAGGAAAAAGTCATTGCTTGAATGCTCTTTAAGTACGATAACAAAAACCGACATGTCTAAATTCCAGTTCGATCTGGAAACATTGGAATTTCCACTGAAATTTCCATTTAGTAATTTATTTTATCAGAGGTCTATAACTAGAGGTTTCCATCTCTGGTATTGGGTCTTGGCCCATCAGATTCGCAGTTAGGCTATTTTTAGACATTTTTCGCGCGAAACCAAGCAGCCAATCACGTTGAACCATTTTTAACAATATGCGAGCGCTACGCGAAGGCAGAAACTTTGCCGGCCAAGGAAAAGCGAAAAGCGATGTAATAATTCTTTAAATACTTCACTAAATTTAGGTCAAACTTCGGTATACTTTTTGTAAAACTATAAATCGACTGAGTGATTTTTCAGTTCAATCTAAATGAAGCATGATTTGTATGAATTCGGCGGCAAAACTTGGCGCGGTGTCCAGTTGGCAAGTTGAATGAAAAGAAAGCAAGACAAAGTATTCTCCGCGGATTAATCTTCTCTCAATCTCTCCAAAGTTTCGTATATTCTGGAAAATTGTGCAGATGGTTTAGCTTAACATGGGAAGATTCGAAATAATTGTGGAGCCGAACATTATATTCATTTTACAAGTTGAACGGACCAGCTATACGCAGCCGAAGGTTTCACTTGTTTATACGGCGGGCAAAACTAGCGCGACTACAGAATTAACGAACTGAGCTTAAAATCAAGTTCATTGAAGTAAAAGACCAAAGGAAACCCTCAATATCTACATGGATGGAAAGAAAGAGAATTTCACTGTGAAGTGATCTTTGAATGATTGACTGTCACGAATGCATGACGTTAAGTTATACGCTTAAGCTTAAGTATAAGCTTATCTGATCCATGGATATTTATTGTGCTGATTTAAAAAAACTTAATTCAGCTGGAATTGACAAGCCTCTTCGAAATACAAGGTAACAATACTGAATAGACTAAGCTTAAACTTGTGTTGTAAACAGGTTTTCATTCTTTGGACGAATTAATTGTGTCCGCGGTCTTCCCGGGCGTAAATTAATTTCAGGCTGCCTTTAGTGCTCTTTCAGTCGCATTAGTTGTACATTTTACAGGCATTTCCCATTAAATATTTCGTTCCAAACTTCGTGCATTATTTAGTAGAATTAACTTTTTGTTTGATTTAGAAGGGCCAAGGTTTTTTACTTAATAAATTAAGCCATCTTTTCTTGAACAAGCTAGCGCGTTCACTTGCCATATTTTGTCAGGCATGGTGCGTGATTGGCTGCTGGTTTCGCGCGAAAAATGTCTACAAATAGCCTAACTGCGAATCTGATGGGCCACGCGCAATGCTAGATGGAAACCTCTATTTATAGACCTCTGATTTTATTTATTTTCGATTTGAAACCAGTGCAGGCACTTTCTCCCCCCCACCCCCCAAGCCCAAGCAGAATAGGGTTAAAGCTATAACATGGAAACGTGTGTGTATGAAATCATTTCTTACTTCAGCATATTTTTTAGAAGACAGAGCCATGTCAAGGAAGACATCTTTGTTATCTTGTGGTGGAGTCGATTCCATCAACAAAGGAGTCTGGACTGTCGGGATCTGATCTTCATCGACATCTTCCTGTATTGCAAAAGGTGGCATTTTGATATTTTGCACAAAATATATTTTGCACAAAATATATTTTGCACAAAATATATTTTGCTGTTTTTAGATCATAGTTTCATCAATATTTCTATTAGTTATATCATAATGCAATGTCTTGATTGACTTTACTAATGAATTAGTGGTTGCTACTATTATATAGAGAAACTCCATGAAAGGGATTGGATACATTACTGGTTCAGTAAACATCGTGAATCAAAAGCATATTTTAATGGACTCGCTTATTCTCTAGCCATTCCTTACCTCAGTGATATTTACCGAGGACATTTCTCCGTCATTGTTTGAAGATGATCCTACCATCAGTGAGGCAGGGTCTGTTGATGACTGGTTGTTGTCTTCCAAATCGCTGGCTTCCTGTGTGAGACAAATGATGCAAACGTTCCACGAGATCGTAAGTAATAAAACAAAATTCACAGCATATGGTCGGATCCCAGGCTTTAGTTATATTTTAAAGTAGTCGTGCTAACTTATATAATAATAATAATAAACGTCTTTACCATAAAAAATATAAAATTTATTCCTGCAACTACCTTGTAGTTAGCCTGATTCTCAGACGGTCCGAGTCACTCGCTCAGGCTACCTTAATTGTAGCTTGTTATAAATAACAATAAGTGAAAATACCAAGATATCAATAGGACAGTCAATACTAATGCATGTATAAATTACATGTATATAGTTTATTGCTTCACTCAAGTTGTCATTTTTTTCTCGCAATTAAAAATAAACAGCATGGTAAGATAATTTAATTGTTGTCTATATTCTGCCTGGAGGGGGGGCGGGGGACGTCAGAGAGTGCCCGCGCTGATTTCAAACTTTCGGTTTTTATGCGATTTTCGCTTATTTCAAAATCTTTACTGTCTGTGCATCCTTTCTTCGATTTTTTCAAATCAAATTTGGAGATTTCCTGACATTTCCAAAAAAAATTTAAATCCAAGATGGCGGATTTGTTTAACGTATGACGTCATTTTGGCGTGATATGACGTCATAAGATGACACGTGATTGTCACTAAAATAAACATTTTTGGATGCTTTACACATCATATAAGTTTCATTTATATAGCGTGAATACTTTTGGAGGTACATAGGAAGGGGGGGGGGGGGGGGGACTTTCTGCCCTTCCCCCCAGGCTCACGAACGAAAAAAAGCCCAGGAAGAATACGGTTAACGCAAGGAAACTTACTTGACCAGACTTGTCGGTTTCTCCTCGATCGTGCAAATTGTCTTTGTCCTCATAGCATTTCTCTTTCTCTTTTCCCTCAGCGGTCAAATGCAGATCGATCTACAGTATAATAAACACGTTTTATAGTCAGTCTAGTGCAGTCCCTCGACGGCTCTTCTCGCTTGTTTTACTTCCGGTAGCGAGTATGTTTCATTCATTCTGTGTGTAAGCCAGAATATCTATTCCGCACACAAATAAAGAAAATTGCCCTAATTCCAAAAATAAAGTACAATATCTAAAATATTTATACACGTACTTGAATTTCTATACAACGGACGCTCAAAGCATCGGTAGTGCAGTGTATATACATGTAGATCTACTGGGTGCATGCAATTTTACGTCGACCCATTTCTCCGCGCCACGCCACCGAAAGACAGACGAGTGGTAGATGGCCTGGACTATAGTCAACTAAGCATAAGAACAGTTATATCGCAGACGACGTCCTTTAAGATTGAGAAGAACTTTTGAAACTAGGCCTTAATATTTTATTCAAAACTTTTCGTAAATTTTCGTAAATCCTCTAATTAAATCGAGTTAAAATTACTTAAAATGTCCCTTTATATCCTACCGATCTTCTCCTCTGTCGTAACCACTGCAACAGATCGCCAAACGGAACGTACTCTATCACCAGGAACTTGTGCTCCTGCAGTGTGCAACATCCAACCAAGGATACGATATTCGGGTGTGAACCCAACAACTTCATCTGTGCTATCTCAAACAAAAATTCTTCTTTTTTGTTCTTCACTTGGATCATCTGACAATATAAGTAAATGATGGAAAACGTTGGCACATTGGTCACTAATAGACATTGCAACAAGTTGCTTCAAACAGTCGCTGAACGACAGTCTACATCTCCTATGGGAACGTGTAATCACGTTAAATTTTTGACCATCAATCATGCAAACCACAAAATCATTGACAAACAAAATGTACCTTGCAATTCTTTGACGGCAACCACCTTGTTGGCCTTGCTCGGCTCCAGGCCCTTTCTTGGTGTCAAACACTTCTATTCCCTGTCGCTTCTTCAGAGTTGCTTTGTAAACCACACCAAACGCTCCCTCGCCCCAGTTCTTCCTCGTATTGTATTTGATCTGGAAGAAGTTCCCATTTGTCAAAACGGAATAATTTCGCGTCGTGACCTAGCTGATTCTAGAGAATAACGAGAAATCAAGTGATGGTCAATGCCTAAAAACAGTTGTCGTGGGCAATGCACTCTACTTATGCAGCTCTGTTGTTTAACATGGGAAGCACTTTTTGTTGCGAGTGTATTGTAAAGTAGGATCCATTACATGACATGGATTATGCCTGTATGTTTCATATTTAAATACTAGGTAAACATTCGTGTGTTCTTTTTATAATATAAACGATACTATTCATACCTTTATCCACATAGTATTTAACAACTGCAACATTTCTTGGTGCAAAAACACCACACAACGTTTTCGTTTGCACTATTATTTTCTTACGTGATAAAAACAAATTCTTATTGGGTAAGGATTACTTATAGTTATTCTTTCGCATTTTATACATTTACAATGTCTTCAATTCAATATGCGGTACACACAATTTCGAAGAAATGAAGACTAGTGGGAAACGGAAGTAACGACGACTAATAAAAGATAACCTTTCTATCCGCTTGTGATGTGCCTTCCTGTAGCACCAGAAAACTACCACGAAACACAGCAACAATAACAAAAAGGCGGCACCAAATGATATGTAGGCAATCTTTATATCGGAGACCGCATTCTCTTGTGTTGGTATTTCTCCTTTGTTCACTGGGAAAAAAGAGGGAAAATAATGCAAACTTAAGCTTATATATAAGAAACAGCGTTTGCTAACTTGATAACCACCCATACTCATATCCAGTTGGGGAACCATTGCCTTTCTTGGTTTCCGGTTCTTATTATCCAATGAAGAATATCAACGCGAGCAATCGGTAGTATTCCGAAAGCAGTCACAGCAGCATAGCACAATAAAGAACAAAAATCGTGGAGTAAATCGGTAAATATTTTTGTGAGTCAATTGTTTACTCACGTGGCTTGGCATTTCCATGGCAACCATGTTTTCACAAAATATTATCTACAAATTTGGTGTTTTATTTTTCAGCTTTATTTTCGATTTTAATAACTTATTATACATTTTACATCCCTATGTCTTGTAATTTTTTCAAATCAATTTTAGAGATTTTAGCTGACATGTTTGAAAAATCTTGAAACCGAAGATGGCAGCTCCAAGATAGCGGATTTGTATATGTATGACGTCATTTAGTCGGGATATTATGTCATAATTGACACGCGACTATCACTAAAATAAACATTGTTGAATACTTAACACACCACACAAGTTTCATTGCAATATCGTGAATGATTTAGGGCCCAGGAAGAAATGAAAATATAATTATTTGAAAGCACGTCTCGTGTCAAAACTATTGAATTTGAAAAAGACGCTAAATTAAATAAGAATTGAAAAGACCGACAAAGAAATAAAGTGAAACTGAAAAAAACACATCTCTATACTTACCTTCGTTGCATAGATTATCACTACAGCATCGCACTTTACATGCTCCACTGGAAGTAATGCACTCGTCAAAAAAATTTGCAGTGTTATTGCAATAGTTATTATTGGTGCATCCATGCTGGAAGCGCGTCGTAACACTGGACCCATCCTGCGAGGTCTGCTGCATCGAGGCATAGTAACAGCGATCAAGCCATGGAACTCATACAGGAGACTTCCTGTTGATGTGCCTGACATTTCTCGTGAGAAACCGTGCTGCTGCATTTAAAACAACTGAGCCCCGATTCTAGGAAAATTAAAAAAATCGATGAATTAATCTACATTCACAAAAATAGCCTTGAGTGCCTTAATTTTTATTTTCCTATTGAGGTGGCCATAAATCCGATTATAATATACTCACCACAGGATATTGTATTTTTTTACAATCTGATTGGCTCCCTACTCGAGGTATATGATGAGGAATATACCATTACTACCTTATATGGGGAGCCCACTACTGGTGCACGTGCAAGTGCACACATGTAAAACAATGTTTTTGAAAATAGTAAATATCCCATTTTCGGGCCCTCTGTTTGTTCCTTCGTTTTTCCCTGGTAATTTAATGGCTATATATATGAGTATAGTGTAGTTAATGCACGACTCGATTTCGTGGAATAATTGTTAAATGTCCATGGCAACCATATTTTGACAGGCATGTTTAACCTTTTTTGCTGTCACTTTTATATTTTAGATCATTTTAGCATCAATAAAACGGGGCTGGGGATCATCCGCCACAATCTTGAAAAGAGGATTTACTCTGTGATGCTCAAACTTTCAGTAGCTGTTCATTCATCCCTCCCGGACATTTTTTACTGCCGTTTTTGACGTTTCCATGACAACCGCTTAATTAAATACAATTTTACTCAATTTGGAATTTTCAGATATATTTCTTCATTTTAATGATATTTTTCCAGCAATTTTGTCTAGCAATATTGCAGTATTAGTACATTTTATCATCCCATTATTGTTTTGGAATAATTTTGCATCGATTTATGTTTTTGTCTGATGTCATGAGTAAATAGTGAAATCCAGTATGGTGGGATTTAATAACGTCATTTGACGTCAAAACTAACAAACGTAACTACTAAAGGCATAATACTTTAGATCTGTCTTACAATGACGAAAACCCAATGGGGGGACGAGGGTTCCGTCAATAAAATAAATTATGTAAGTTAGCTTGTAAATTACATGCTTTGTTACACATGTCATCACTGCAGCATTCCACAAATGGTTTCCCCGCTGTTTTTGTGCCACTCGTCAGTTCTGGCGCATCCTTTATAGTATGTTACGATTTTGTCGTCGTCCTTGCTAGTATATGCGGTTTTAACACAGCGGGTCATTGGTAATATGCAGTTCACTCTTGTTTGGTTTCTTGCGCAGTCAGCAAACGATATGTTGCTTGAACACTGATAACAAGAGATGCCTGCAAAAAGTAGGTTGTTATACTGATTTTCATCAATTAAAAAAAATGTTAGTTATTGTCAAAAAAATTATCCCATAAGCCTCGAGCTACTGCTACGCTGTTCTTGTTCTCCAAACCCTTCAGCTTGCAACAATAACTAGGCAAAAGCATGCTAAGCATGGTCAATTTTTTACTATGTTAACTGGTACAAATGTAAAAGTACGCTTTCTCCTTTTTTGATTTGGTACATTATCAGCACATGCGTAGCACTCGCACATTCACACACACACACACAGTTCGGCACGCACGCACGCACGCACACACCCTCTCGCCCACCCACATGCACACCCGATATTGTCTCTTTGGTGTAAGCAATGTTCAGCTTACCTTTATTACAAAGTTGATAAGAGCAGCATTCCAAAGAATGTTTCTCCTTTTGTCTGCATTTATCAGCTGAGGTACATCCTTTGTAGTAAACTGCGTTTTTATCCCCTGCTGTTGTTCTCTTTTGTTTGAAACAGTAGTTCCGGGGTGACGTACAGTTGTCATACCCTTTGTTTTTTTGTGCAGTCGGCAAGTGACGTGTTGCTTGAACACTGATAACAGGAGAAAGCCTTACAAAATAAGAACAGTGTTTTTCATGGTACGTTACTTATTGTTATATACCATTTCTCACTTGATTCAAACTAGTCGGTTAATCTCTATTTCCTAGCTGTATTTGCATTAATATTTTCGTCTTTACTTCTTTCACCAACTGACTAAAATTGATCGAGTGGGATGTGAATGCGAAAACTGACCGAGTTAGATGTCCTTGGCCATTAAATGGACCTGATTTGGTATTACAGTTTGGTCCAAGATTTGACTTTGAAAGGAACCGCATGACATCATCTCCGCCACTAGGCTAGGAGGATTTGGGTTTTCTATGGAAAAGCGTTCACTTGAATGAAAAATTGGATACAAATATCAGCATTTTGGGGGTTCCATTTCCCGCGCGCCACCATTTTGCATTATATTTGACGTATTATGGTTGCCACTATTGTCAGAAAACAATAGCTATTTTGTGTATAACAGAATGGGCGACCATGAAACGTCATAAAATCGTATATGGAGGTACGCGGGATAATTGTAGCGACAGTTTTTTCCGTTAACGCTGAAATAATTTTACGTGGTCAGTTTCAACAAATTTTCGGTTTAGATTATTTTCTCATCAATTTAATGGTAACTTATTCCAACAGTGGCGGATTCCTTTAAATGATTTCATTCTCGCCTTCTCCGTCCCAACCTTATCTACTTTAGAACGGTTCGCCTCAGCTAGAACTTGACTTGACATTACAAAACTTTGTCAACCAACTTTACAAGTCTGGCTACCAGCTAAAAGACACTATTATCACCAAAAGTAGAATAAGTGTTCTGAAGTTTTTTCAGGTTTGATTTCTTTTTGGATGTTCAATATTGGCACAGACAAAACTAATGACCTTAAAATGACTAATGACCTCAATATAATTATAATTTTTGTATATCGTCCCTGGAGAACATCTTGCACACAAACTTTTGGAAGAGGGTCAATTTTTTCATTTCAAACTTTGTTTGATTTAATATTACAAAAAGTTAGTCTTTGGCTTAATTTCTGGCTCTTTCTCGATAATTCTTGTACCTTAATTTTTACCTTACGATAATTGAATTTATTATAATAGACACGAGTGTTTTACTGGAAAATAGACCACTCGTAAAATTCATACGAAACTACATCCGGGACCCGAGTGGCGTATTTTCCATATCTTCACTAGTGAGGATATCGATGACGTAATTTCCCGCTTTTGCACGGTTGTTTGTGCAAGCTGCCAAACGCCGGTTGAAAAATGGCGAGCGATAGATTCGTGAATAGTCCATTTTACAGTTGTGTGCTTAGAATCCAGGCCTTTGAACAGAAGCGAGGCTGGAGGTGACTTTGTTGTGATACAAACCTTCCTTCTTTTCAAATGTAAATTATTCTGTTATTATGTAAAGTAGTTTCTGATCTCTATCATCTCATGGTCACCCCTAACCTCGCTTTCATACAGAGGCTTGGTTACATTTCACAGAACTGTAAAATGTTCTATTCACTGAAGCCGATACATGAAATCGTTCACTGAGGAGGAGGAAAACTTGACGCTGTAACAGGAAGAAGAAAACTTCATATGACTTAAAATTAATCAAGGAGTTCCTTGAAAGTGAAGACGAAAGGAGAGAAATTCAAAAACGGTCCAGCCATCGAGCTGCAAGAGTTCGTGATAAGGTTTGTGCTTTTGTTGTTTGTCTATATAATAAAAAGAAACTTACACGGTGGCTTGAAGATCAGTATGCGCTCATTCGTAAAATATTGTTTTTACCACTCGAAAATAAAATTCACATCTTCGCGCCGCCGTGTAATATCCTCTATTTATATGTTCTTTTTTTAATTGAAATTTCACTTCCCTCTCCCGACCAGAAATATAATTTCCTATTTGTGAAAGTAAGCTAATACATACATTGGCTGGTTTCTCACAGATGTAACCTTTCAGATCCAAACAGCTTCTATCATTCCACAAACTAAAGAAAGTCTTTGCCCCAACTTCCACACAGTCCTCATTATCCGAGTTGTCAGGATTCTTAGGTTCCCACTTAGTGAAATTGACGGTACTATTATCCACCTCCCATCTATACGTCCCTTCGTGTTCAATGTCATTTAGGCCGATCCACAAAAACTACAACAAAAAAACAGATTCAGTAAGAAATTGTTAAGCGGTAACATTTATCATAGGACGTTTTTTCAGGTGTGTGGTTAAAAAATTCCAGAACATTAAAGTGAAGTGCTGTATATTTTTGTACCGGGTTGACTAATGTGCGAGCCTGCAAGTCGGAGCCGCAAGCCACGTGCCTATCATGTCGAGTTTTCTTAGGAATTATTCTCTCTCTTTCTCTTTGCTCTATCTCGCTTTCAGTCACGGGCTTATTCTTCTTCTTCGTCGTCCAAGTAGTTTGAAATATCTCCCTCGAAAGAGAGCGAAATCTTGAGTGGCAATAACTACCTCAGGTTTTCTGCTAACTCGGTATAACAAACAATTTATTCAGTGGAAAGTTGTATAATACGGCTTGGTAGTACACGTGTGAGTCAGTTTTTATTTTTTCGAGCCTTTTACCCAGCCGTATTACACAACTTTCCGCTGAATAAATTGTTTGTTATACGACATAATATCTTTCCTAAAATATAGGCTTTCAACAGTGTTTTCCGTAGCGTGGCGGTCAGGGGGACTAAGACCCGTGTAATACGGTCTCATATCTGCTCTCGTCTTTGTGCGTATTCGCACTCTAAAATGCTATGTCATATAATAATTATGCATATGTTCACTAAATAGACTAAAACACGCGTACATTAAAAAAAATAGACAACCAAACCTCGTGTGCAAATAAAAATATATTTCTCAAAATACATGTAGCTACGTGATTTTGAACAATGGAGGGCAATGTAATAAACTGCCGACAAAAAGAATTTACATAGTTCAGTTTGCGAGACACTATATCCTAGAAAACACTCGCGACCATCGTCTACCCCTTACTTGATTTCCCAACTATAATGTTTGCTCCGTAAAATGCCCAGGGTTCAAATTTACCTGGGAAATTAAGGTTACACCTACTCAGCGAATTCAATGGGCTAATTTTTTCCGGAGTAAACATGGACGTTTTATGCTTTGCTCCCTCGTTTCAGTACTGTACGTTGCAGTGATGCTAAAGCCTGGTTTTCACTAGCGACGCAAGCACAAGCGCAAGCAACATACGCAGACGCAGTAACGTGTTGATTTGTCGTAAACAAAAGGCACCGATGATCAACACGTTACTGCGTCTGCGTATGATGCTTATACGCTTGTGCTTGCGTCGCTAGTGAAACCAGGCTTTAGCTTTCCCGCGGCTAGTGATCATGTTGTAATTTCTAATACGCCCAAAACAGAATTCAATGAATGTATTAAAATATATACATATATGAGATAAAGGGCCCTGTACGACATCAATAATTTTGGTCACATGACAATTATAGTAACACAGGCATGCAACGTGTACTAACGAAAAATGTAAAAAAAATATATAATGTTAGTCGCGACACGGAGGTATGTGTAAAACCTGCGTCTATTCTTAAGCAATATTGCTGTTCGCGCTGAAATAACAGCAATAACTCAGGTTTTAGCTTAGAAATTGACTTCCAATGTCCTTTCTAAAGTATTCCGTCAGGATCCCCTAATTAGATATGATCATGTACCTTCCACTGCATCTACGTTTCGCCTTATTGATATATACTTACGTTGTACAATAGTACCAATCCAGTTATACGCAGGAAGACTTCAATGAAATTTTTGCTCAGTTGCATCATCTATCTTCAACAAGTAGCCTCCAGATACATGACAGTCTTGTTTTGCATTCAGCCATGTCTTTGCGTCTTTACTTGCCTCGTAGCATGACAAGCCATGAAGAAACCAGCCATCTGGACATGAAAATTTGCCTAAAGGAATGTACAGAGACAATTATGAAGCATGCTTTGCAATATGTGGTGCAGACTTGTGCCGCATAACGATATGGAATTTGACGATCTTATGTCATTGACGTGAACGTCGGTATCCCGAACGACAAAAGTTCAGTGAAAACTGCTTTTAAATATGACGAAACCTGCTAGCCTTTTACACTTCACCAGCTTCTCTATGTAATCGTACAAATATAAGTAACCTCAAGGAAATATTAGTGTATGAGACAGACTGTAAGAAGAACACAAAGCCAGCAGGGGACTTAATTAGCCCAGGAGATCGTGAATATTACCTTTTAAATAAACATAGTTTGGAGGCCGCCATGATAAGAATTATTAACCACGACGAGAGCTGGGTTCTACATTTCTTGCTTCGCTCTGATTGATGTTTGTTATGGCCGCTAGGTCATTACACAATGAATGCCCATGCTTTCCTGCGCCCTGGTTCATCATTTCTTTCTTCGCTCTGATTGATGTTTGTCATGTCGCTAGGTCATTACACAATGAATGCCCATGTTTTCATTTTGTGTCGTGTTGTTGATATATCACCTGTGACTAGCGTTACATAAAGCCATATATCACATACCAGCAATAAACAAGAGACAAATCTCTCAATACACATGATGACATTCAGTAGATGTTCATTCATCCCTCTCAGGACGTGTTGATGTGAAAACTGTTTGTCCGCAGTTTTTGAAGTTTGCCATGGCAACCGCGTTATGACATACAGTTTTACCCAAATTTCAAATTTTCAGATAATTATTCTTCCAGCTTTCTTACACAACATTTCAGTAGTAGTGAATTTTAACATCCCAATCTTTTGGAATAATTTTGCTTTTACTTTTACTGACTGTCTTGAGAAAATAGTGAAATCCCAACCTCGATTCCAGGCTCTCTCTCCTTTTCCTCCCTTGTCGTTGAGTAGAGAGACCCTGGTTGCGGCTGGTCACGTGACCACCCAAATTCTGGGTGGTAAAAAAATATATTCGGTGGGAGGGGTGGTAGAGTGTTAGATTTGTTGCTGTGACAAATCTACCATGTGAGGGTGAGAGCGTTGACTCTGAGTCGCAACTCGCAGACGCAGCAGGTCTTCAAACAACTCGCAAGAAAAGCAAGCACCAAAAACGTTTGTACATAAGCTTACATGTGGTTATTCAAGCTTCTACAGGCTTTGCCAGGCCGTTTGCGAAGATCACTGCGATAATCTTTTCTCAGAAACTGCTTGCGTAATTCTCAGAACTGCACAACTACGGACGATCGATCGGACGTTTTACAACGGAATTTTGTCCACGGAAGAAAGCCGATCATTTCAAGAATTAAGTTTACATGTAGGCTTGGTATGTGAACGGCTTTTAGGTAACGAGTTTAAGTGATCGTTAAATTGTATTCACTGCAAAAACTGCCGATGGAAAAAAAATTATTTCCTACAGTCCGTTTGACATATTTCGTGCCGTACAAGGTTGTTGATTTTCAAGGAACCGCTTCGAGCGGCTGTTGTTGTAGATTTTTTGACACCAGAAAACTATATTATGGTCAAACTAACACAGAATCAGCTAGAGAAAATAGTAAGCTACTCTTTTATCCTAAAATTTGGACTATTTCGCTCCAAATGAATTTGTAAATAAATGCCGTTGTGTTTTAATTTAGTGAGTTTGCAGGGTCAGCTGTGAACGAGCTCGCCAAGCTGATTGTTGTTTTCAAAGTTGGTTTGAGACCAAGGTGTCTGGTCTACAACCTCGTTTAGCTTTACGATCATGAACCTGTCTACTTAGTGTAAAAGTGAATGAAGTCGATGGTTCATCGTTATATTAAATGAGCCGGTAGCTTATAAATTCTGTGTTCGCAAGGCGAATTTTCCATTCTCGTAATTTTCGCGCCGCTGCTTTTGTGGCTCGAAAATATCCGTCACGTATACATGTCATGAAGTTGTAAAGAATAAAAACAAACGTTCCATACAAATAGCCTGTTTCACTTTTAACATAATCTTGCCGTATAAAATGCTGTTCCATTTTGAACCAAACTCGATTTGCCCTTCGATCCCTTGGTTAGTAATTATTACAGTAAGTATTACAGTAAGTATGAGTAACAGTTACATGATATCGAATTTCGCCAGAGTATTATATAAATGTATGCAGGGCCGTAGCTAGAATTTTTTGAATGGGGGGCAATGAAGCGAGTGCCGAAGGCGCGAGCCGCTAGGGGGGTCTGGGCATGCCCCTTAGGTGGATAGTTAGGTAGGTAGGTAGGTAGATAGGTAGGTAGGTAGGTAGGTAGGTAGGTAGGTAGGTAGGTAGGTAGGTAGGTAGGTAGGTAGGTAGGCAGGCAGATAGGTAGGTAGGTAGGAAGCTTTTAAGTTAGGCAGGCAGGTGTGGTAGGTAGGTAGGTATGTAGGTAGGTAGGTAGGTAGGTAGGTAGGTAGGTAGGTAGGTATAGGAAGGCAAGCAAGTGTGTGATTTTTATGTTTGATTTTATATTTTAACAATTATCCTGCGAAATCGCGCGGAATATCGCCTGATCGATAGACGAGACCAAAGGCCGCTTGGCTAAAATCAGGCGATATTCCGCAAGATTGAGCAGGATAATATTGTTTTATTATTCAACAAATTGATAACACAAACTAAACAAAATTCTCTTCCACTTTTATTTAAGAACTGACTTGAACTTTTTACTGCGCGCATACGAAATTACATATATATAAACAATAGCCTCCATTTGGCGGCGAAAATATGCACGGATCAGTTTGTCCGCGGACATTATCTGTTCCTCGAAGCTCACAGTTTTCCGAGAGCGAAGCTCGAGGAAAACTGTGAGCTTCGAGGAACAGATAATGTCCAAGCATATTTCAAATATCCGAGCATATTTCGAAGCCAAATGGCGGCTATTGTAGTTATTATCCTTCAAATATTTTTTCACAAGGCCGCTCTGTTGCCGTGGAAGATCTCGGTCGGCAAAGCTGTTAAACATCAAAATAATTCTGTTGGCGTTCAAAAATATTTCTAGTCTGTTCGAAACAATCAGTTCTATTTAATTTAGCAATTTATTTGAGAGGAAAACTGAACCTGAGAACGTGAAACGCAAATTTTAAAACTGGGGAATATCACTTGGGAATATTTAACAATTATTCCACGAAATCGAGTCGTACATTAACTCATAGCCAACGAGGCGTAGCCGAGCCGGGCTATAAATGTACGACTCGATTTCGTGGAATAATTGTTTTATAATATACTCACCACAGGATATTGCAATTAAAAATTACTGGGGAAAGAACGGAAGTAAAAAACAGAGGAAAAATGGGATATTTATCGTAATTAGCGGGATTCCCAAATAAGGTAGTAATGGTACATTGCCTCATATGCCTTGAGTAGGGAACCAATCAGATTGTCCAAAATCACGCCGGGTCAGCATACGCTCTGAAACTGCACTCAGGTAACTACTTTTGTATTTTTAATCCGATGGAGCTCAAACTTTGCAACATAACAGACATTGCAGTTTTTCGATTTTTAACGGTTTTTGGCGGGGAAAATGACGTCATACAGCTAACAGCAAAATTTTATTTTCACCTTATAACAAAACTAATGCATGATTTGAAAAGAACATGTTGAAACAATTTAAAATGTGAAAAAATAATTTTAAAATGACATTTGGTTGAAAAGATATTGCATTTTGAAATTTGCCAAATTTCTAAAAATAGTAACAAAATGTTGGAAAATTCAAAATTCAGATCTTCATATCTTTTTAAGTAATTGAGCTTTTTTCAATTATATTTTCACATTTGAATTTGTCTGAACATGTTCTTTCAAATACACGCAACACGGGAAAACGTAACCCAGCGAACTGATCGAGAAACGCCAACGCCGGAGAACGGCTCCAAACAAACTTAGGCTTTTATTAGAACAAAGGCTCTGCACGTGCGTTATGCTTGGGCTTATTATCCGAAATTTACGGTATTGCGTGAGAGAAACGGGACCACCGGTGATAACACTTACAAAATCCCTTATGAAGTCATCACGTGATATATAACCACAGCTTATAAGCTGGATTCTACGTTTGAAAATGATGACGGTTTCTGAGTCAGCTAATTAAACTGCTGCATCTTTTGCCCGCTCTTGGTGTTTTTCTGTTGTCTTTTTTCTTTTATTTGCTGTCCGTTACCAGCTGTTTTTACGGCGTTGCAGCTAAACTAATGCTCGTGTCGCCGTCGCAGACGGACTCAACCGCCATTACCGGCGGTTGAGTCCGTCTGCGACGCAGGCTAATGGAAACCAGGCTTAAATTGCAGCGCCCTTTGATTACAAATGAACAGAGGTGAAAAACAAATTGTGTCTGTTTGCGTTAAATTTTTAAATTGAAATTTTGAAAAACAAGTAAAGTTCTTCTTGTTCTTCCTGTTGCTTCAAACTCATAGGTTGCGGCAACAACAAAAAGAAAAGCGACATGAAACGACAAACTAAGCGCATTTTAACTGACTCCACGTTGTCGTTTATGAACGCAGTTGTATTAATTAGTTTCGCGTTTAACCGAAAATAAAAATAAAACAAACTTAACATATAACTGTACAGATATTAACATTTATCACCCGGTGATATAGGATCGAAAACAAAATATCCTTTCCAACTTTGGAAATGGTTACAATCAAAATGAGATAAAAACTATCCATTATTATTCATCCGAAAAGGAAGCGAGAAATACCGTAATAGACTTGAAGTCCAGCTGTAAGAACTGTTATCTGCCTCAGTTAAACCAGTAGAATGCAGGATAAAATAGTTCAATGCCATTAATTTTTATTTGACCACTTTCAAAATGTCAACCCTAGGAATGCTGAAATTATTAATTGTCACTATATTTTTTGTGGCAAAGAACCAAAGATAATAATGACGCTATTGAGTTATTCATGTAGGCTCAGTTTCTAATTTACCTGCTTAAATTAAAAACAAAATATACTTTCCAACTTTGGAAACGGTTATAATCCAAACAAAGAAAGGAGAGCTCGAGAGAAACTCTATCATTATGTAGTGTACGAAAGTCGTTTATGTAGAGGATCAGTAATAGCTTAGTGATAATCGTGCTATCAAAAGCGCAAACTACGGTATTTTTCGTGTAAATAGAGATGATTTTATTTCACAAAGTACAAATTTAAATTCATGCGAGTCAGAATTGAAATCGGTTTATTGGCTGGTAGCTTCATTTTGTACTCAGGTTTTTCGAGCCGCGAAGTTCAACTAGAGACGCTCAAAAGAGGTTCAATTTACCGCGCGGCCAAACGGATCGCATTTTAGGGTTGTGACGTAAGAATGTTTGCAATAAGAGATAAACACAGAGCTAGCAAATTATTAGTATAGTCATTGGATCAACAAAAACATTTATTTCGTAGGTATTTTAAAGAAAAATAATTCGATAACTTCATGCGGCGCCGCGAAATGAAAGCACATGCAGCAGCTATAATTCGCACTAGTACCTTCGCATCTCATACCAGTTAAATCACCAAAAATATTATATAAAATGATCACTTACAGGCTGTAGATATTTTTGCCACCAAAAGAAGTAAAACGAGCGAAATAACCTTTGTCATGGTTTCATCCAAAAGATAAGCATAAGAAACTCGTTGGATGCTGTATTAACCAACACATATCTGAGAAACACAAAATGAAACCAGATGTCTTCCTGTTAAACAAATAAATTCATATTTTGGAGTCCGCTCATGTCATCTCAGATCTTTATTTCTGATAACCATCGTCAAGGCGCAAACAGCTTGTTGTTAATTAAGAGTTCTTTGTACTGTCCAGCGCTTGTTTTTCTTTAATGATTGTATATCTTCCAACTCCAACGCATTATGCGCGGCGAGTCTCACGCTTACAGATCTAAAACATCGATCTCGCGCATACGGACTAATTTCTCACGTCTGGCTCACAAAGCTCTCCAGTTTTAAAGGGAAAATACCTGGGGATGAGGTTGTTTTTTGGCAAACATCGGCAATATTCGGATCTGATGAAATATTCGGACGTCTTCGAAAATTGTCGGATCTTATTCGGAAGTCAAGAAAATCCCATAACATAAATATCACATGCACGCATTTGACTCATAAAAAGTTGGCAGGTATATCATTGCAGTAATCGATTTTCGCTCTATTATCTTTGCGCGCGTGTTAGCCCTGACGACCATAAAACGTTAAATTGAACAAATTAACTGCTTTATTAATGACGCTTCGGTGGCGTATCTTTGACTGTTTTCTAGCTCGTTAAATTATTCAACTCAAGCTTGCGCCAGTTATTTTGCATTCTAGACTATTAAACTTGTTCCAGTCCTCTACAGCGCACGCCAGCAGCAGTGAATTTCATGGAAACTTCCTGTTCTCCTATTTACAGGTACGACCATATTTTTTACTGTTTCAGCTCAATTATGAGATCATCGAATTGAAAACGATAAGCAAAGATCAAATGAATTGAAGTCTTAAAACCTTGATTGTATTTGTACTGGCACTATGAAATCGAAATAAATCTCCTCGCAATGAGATGTAACCAAGGTAACTGGCCGAATCCAGCTAACAAAGTAAAATGAGAAACAATCATATAACTGACAAACATATTTGTATCCGGCCCCTTCTCCCCTTGTACGTGTACAATGTTGTTTTAGAGAGCTGCCAATTCATCCTGCATCTTTTTTTACATCAGAACAACATTGATATGGGGGAGGGGGTTGGACGAATTAGATAGTAATTTTGCAATAGTGGAATTAGTCAAATTTAGTTAAGTGTGTCAAGAGTATTGTCTTCGATTGTACTAGCCTACTAGCCTTATTCAAAACAATAATAGGTTGTTAAAATGGACTAATACTGCAATGTTCTTTAGGAAAACTGGAAAAATTATCATTAGAACCAAGAATTATATTATATCTGACAATTAGAAATTTGAGCAAACCTGCAAGCCATTACACGATTGTCATGGCAACGTCAAAAACTAGAAAAAAACAGTTGTCACATAAAAAATTTCAGAGAGGAATGGTTTAATAGTTACTAAAAGTTTTAGTGTCCCAGAGTAAATCCTTCAAAATTGTGAAATAAAAAACCTCATGGTGGTGCTTTTTATTTTTACGGCGTGGCCATGACAGTTAAACTAATTATGTAAAAATAAATATGCTCGTGTCGCCTCAGTTCATTCTTTTTAAAGACTTGAACAACTGCTTGTCTGAGTTTTATCAGTTCATATTTAGAACTCTCTTTTATATACTGTAATTGCAATGGATTTAAAATTCCTTTTCTTTTATCAAGAAGAGTGCACGCCGTCACTTTAACGATCCCGAACAATTGCTCTTCTCTGAAACTTCCACCTGTCATTTTTAACTAATAATTGTCTGTCCTTGCATTGTTCCGAGGTTAAAATATTTTTAAAGTTCTAGGTTTGGGGCATCCTTTACTGTGATCAATTCCTGTGAAGTTAATTCCTGTAAAGGACAGTGAAACTTCCCGAACCGTATATAACTTTTAAGTATTCACCTCGGAAAAATCAGCCGGAAAAAAAGAAAAACAATTTTCAGAAATGAAAACAATTGTTTTCAGTTTAATTGTTATTTGATGTTTTCATAGAAATTATATAAACCACTTGAAGTTTCTCTCTCGCTTCAACTCGTTCATGATCATAGCGAAAAAAGTTCATCCCGTTAGAGTCTGGTTGTGTTAAATTCTTAAATTCAATTGAAAATGTAAACTATGAACTATGAACTATGTTTAAAACCGTCCATGATAAATGACACGTGGCAACAACAAAAGGAAAGTAGATAAAAAAATAACTGTTTTTTTAGAAATAAAAGTATATGACAGGAGATAAGAAAATAATCCTTATTTTTTGAATAAAAAATAATAACTTTACAAACTTTAGTTAATTATTTAATTCGATATGGGATCTTAATAAAATATGGAATGAAGTCATTTTGATGACACGGAAAGTTTAATCTTTTATCAAAGCTTTTCAAAAGAGCAAAGTAAAGGATTATTCCAACAGTTCAGTTAAAGCCGATTATAATTTTCTGAGATCCATTCCTTATTGATTTGATGCAGTGTATTCACTAATCATTTAGTCATTCTACTCAAATTTCCGAGTCATTCAAAATTATATTATTTTAGCTACATACAACGACATTAACTAAGCGCATATAAAACTTCCTGTTGTCGTTTATGAACGCAGGTGTAATAATTAATGTCGTTTATCATCGAAAACAAAATATGCTTTCCAGTTTTGGAAATGGTTATAATCAAAACCAAAAGAAATGAAAGAGAAACTCTCCATAATTTTTCATCCGAAAAGGAAACGAGAAATACCATAATAGAAAATCCTTTCTATTGTAAGGACTGTTCTCTGCCTCAGTGCGACTAGTAGAATGGCAGAAGATAAAAAAGCCCCATTATATGATGAAGAATAAAATGTTAACATTTTAAAATGCAATAAATTTATCTCGTCCACTTCCACTGAAATTTTAAATTTCGCAATAAACCAAAAAACTGAGTTACTCATGTAGGTCCAGTTTCTAATTCACCTGCTTAATAAATGATGCACAATATTCATTTTATGTAGAGGAAATAGTATAGTATAGTGATTATCGCTTCATAAAAAAGCGCCAGCTAACAGTATTTTTTAGTGCTAATAGCTAGATAACGTCACGGGAAACAGTTCGATAACTTCACGCGGTACCACATAATTAACGTACAGGTATATTTCGCGCTAGATAAACGAGTTTGAAATTCCTCATACAATTTTTATTGCCATATGTATAATATAAATGTTTACTTACAGGCTGTAGATATTGTTGCCGATCAAAAGAAGTAAAACGAGCGAAATACTTTTAACCATCGTATCATCCAAAAGGTAGAGATAAACACAAGCAACGCGTTGGATGCTGTAAAAAACACAAAATGAAACCAGATGTCTTTCTGTTAAACAAAATAAATATATATTTTAGAGCACATGAATTAATGCCATAGAGTTATGTGTTTTCGAAGAGGCTATAAAAATTGATTCTGTGGACTCCTGGCTCTCAGTTTTTTGGCGAGAAAAGGACTATTATAAAAGACAATCACCAAGAAAGGAGAAACAAGAGCTTTTGAGGCTTACAAAGCTTCTTCCGCGCGTTTCGGAACGAAAGAATGTGGACCCGTCAATACGTTAATTTGGTGGTAGATCGAAATATTGGCTGACTTAGATACTGTCTCCAAGAGAATGCCTTAAAGAAACCAAGCCAATTCTCAGGTATGTTTTAGATACGAAGAAGTGGATCATTTTAGTCTAAATTTAATCAAGTTATATCCTTCGTAGATTTTTAATTAGCATTACCAAATTTTAATCCGATATTGTAATTTTTAGTTGTAATTTTTAGCATTGCCCAATTTTAATCTGATATTGTAATCTTTAGCTGTATTTTATTATTCTTGTCCATAATTTAGGTATATTGATTGTATTTGTATTTATAGTTTTAGGACGGAGGGCCACTAGCTCGTCAGTTGAATTACTGTTATGTGTCACCCTCCTCAAATAAAGTTGATTATTATTATTATTATTATTAGATTAATGTTTAAATGTGCGATTAAGCGAGGATTGAGAAAATTTGGAGTAATACCACATGTTGAGTTATGCCATAGAAAGTGGCTACCAAATTTTGAGTTTGTCTCAAATTGAAAACCTCTTGCTTATTTTGTATTTGTTTTCATTATGGTAAATTTTCGCTTACAGCCATAAAAAATTGTCATCCAGTGGATGAAAAATAGTTTTTTCTGTCGTTAAAAAGTGTCCAAAGCTCTCTGTATGGTTTGGTTTGCGAACGCGAGGATAGTTTATAGTAGCGAATTTCAGGGTTCAACTTTGAGCATTTTGAGTGTCGGAAAACGAAAACCGATTTTCTTATTTTTCTTAAAAGAAAACGGCTTCTGGCGGAAACAAACTACATCAGGTATCTTACCTAATGGGTATTTATGAGCAAAAAATGAAGGAAATCGATTTTTCAACTTCTGCCACGAAATCCCGATTTTGCATGGTTTTCCCTGACCGCCGTTCTTAAATTGCTAGCGCACGACAGCTGCAATAAATGTAATGGGAACGTTCCTGTTCACTGAGGTGGATGTGACTGGGTCATGTTCTCAGAATGCACACACGCGTTGGCACTTACATGGGTGTGAAGGCAGAAGGAGAACGAGCCGCCCACGTGAAATGTGGAGGAGGACGGTAGAAAGGGAGATGAGGGAGAGGGGTTTGAATACGTGGGCAGAGATGGCAGCTGCAGCAGCGCTGAAAGAGCAGCACGCAGCCCAATTTTCTGCTAGGAGAGATGGATTTTCATGCTCAATTTTATTATGATTATTTCTGAGATCATCGAAAACGATAAGCAAAGATCAAATCCAGTCTTGAAAACTTGATCGAAATAGTATGAAACCGACATAATTATCCTTGCAACGAGTCGTAGCCATGGTAACTGGCTGAATCCGACTAACAAAGTAAATGGAAACAGGCCTACATGTACATGGTTTTAACCACGTACAAAAAACCTTCATATGATATATCGTATCGCCCACTACTATCCAGGGACGTTTAGAGGGTTCCAGAGAGGCTATTCGCCAACACCATTTCGATTTGCATGTTTGACACTAGCCGGCTTATTTCCTGGCAAATGAAAATTTCAAAGTGACCTTAGTTATTACTCCTTTCTTGTTCCGAAAATAGTTGATAAATTTAATTATGAAGAATTCAATCCTAAAAATGACTAAGTGACTAAATGCCTCGGTCGAGTCACTCGGTCAAACTGGTAGGACGAGAGCTGGGCCGGCGTAGAGTGTTGTTCGCGTAACGTAGCAATTCTCAAGTTTTGGCTCCGAAGGATATCATGATCAGATTGGTTTAATTTTCTGTAGCTACTTTGATTATATACTGTTTTTACAAACTTGGGTCGAACTAATGTCAATTTTCCGAAAACGGTGCTCTTTTTCTAATGAGATGCGAAAACCGAATCCAATAATTGTTTTATTACACATTTAAAACACTAATCATCAGTTTGGGGTAAACTTTGCAGCGTTTTGTAGCTTTTTCTTTCACGGATTGTGCGGGAAACGTGTAATTTATTTCCCGCTGCCGTTAATGAAGCGGGTAACGCGTGCATGCATGACGTAATTTCTGCATGTATTAATCTCAATGCCTATATTTATGACGCGTAATTGCATGCATACATCCTACTGTCTGTAGATATGACACCACAATTCGATGCCAGCGCGAATTAACTGTATGCTCTCAGCCAATGAGCTTAGTGAGTGAAATGTATAATAATAATATTTGCAACGCCTTAGAGAGCAAGTGAATGGTTTATGTTTAGTCGAAACGGAAGGTAAATATTTGCTGACAACACGAAACATGCCGGGGCAAGCACGATTAAATTTAACAACCTACGTCATTCATGGGGGAATTACCACGGCTTTAACTGCTATGAATCACGTAAACGTCACTCGCGCCGAAGAATCTCAGCATGTCCATTTTGCCTCCTTCATGGCAAAGATAGATGGTATGTTAAATTTGACATGATACTTGGATTTTCTGAATGTCAGGGACGCGAAACATTTTAGGTGTCCGTTACTGTTACTACTGTGTACTATTACAAATGATTTATGTCCTGTCTAAATTAGCTAGTCAACACATGGGATATGTTTAACTTGCTATTTGGTTATATTTGAAATAATTTAAAATGTCCAGTTAAAAAACAGCTGAATTTTTTTGTATTTGAAAAATTATATACAATGTACTTTGTATTCCCCAAGAATTTCCTAAATATAAAATGTGTTTATCTCAAACTTGACGCCACTCCTCTTCCCCCGAAAAATACCCACCCTACCCAACTCAAATAAATTATTTGCACCTCCCAGACAGCAGCACTGCTATAGGCTGCTAACCCCAGCTGGAACAAATTCTAATTTCTCGTTGCTGTGTGATAGCAATGAAGCCTGGAAAAAACAACCACTGAACTAACATTATAGCTGAATTCTCGAAAAGATAATTAAACAAATTACTTGAAATCAGTGAGGAGAATTTTGTTGCTGACCATTGGCCTACTGAGGGTTTGAAGGGCTTTTATTAAAGGCATAATGGGGAAGCTGCATTTCTTGATTTGACATGAATACATTTACCTCTCTTCCCTGTAAAAGATTGATGGGAAGGTAGGGGAGAAATCCTCCGAATGAGATAAGTGCAGGTGTAACAAAAAGAGAAAAATAACGGGTGTGAGATCCTTACTCATTCTCCTGACTGCTTGTGCACTCAGTGGATTTCCCATTCTCTTTAACTCTCTTTGAGATATTGAACCTCCGAGGAAGTAGAGTACATGTATCTCGCACAGTGGTGTAATAAAGGTTAGTGTATAATGGAAAAATTCATTTCTGTTCTGTATAACTCAGCGACCATTTTAAGCCATCTGATTGGTCCGCTATCTCAACAACAAAGTACACTACTGGAGTAGCTTTTAATCTTTATTAATCAGTAAGCAAATTTTGCACAACTGCTTATAACCTATTATTTAACAATACTAAACCTTATCTCACGATAGTGCTATAAAGTTGGTGCAACAATGTTATCTCTTTTGATATTCTGAATACTTCAATGAGTTTTCCGTTTATATCATATGCAATAGGACCATGTGTTATATCTTAAATTTGACAAATAATTCGATGGTAAAATCTCAGAGGAATGTCAAATTGGTTGTACACGAGCCTACCTAGTGTCAGAAGAATTTTTAATCCAAATATTTTCCAAATTGGACATCAATGTAATCGTGAAATTACATGCTTTCAAATTGGCAAATTATTGGATTATTGACAAGATATGTGATATTTACCAAACAACTACAGATGATTATTAATTATAAACTACATACTAGTGAAATGTAATGCAGTTGTGCAAAAACAAAACTCTTAGCATTAAAACATGGTCCACTGTTGACACCGTAAGATGATTGTCAACAGGGATACTTAAACAAAAGCATTTTACTAGGTTTAGTATATAAAGTGGCAAACAAGCTTTGCGTAAGCTTAAACAAACGTGCCCTTATGGAGGCATAAATAATGGCTCTATATCTGGCTTAACAATGAAGACGGTTAGAATCCACATAAATGAACGCCATTTTCAATAACGAATTGTGCATATAACCTTGTTTTTATCCCTATTTTAGTGTATTTTATTGTATTGTATTTTAGTTCTTTTTAATCGATTTATTGTTTTGTATTTTTATTTTACTTTACAGGGCCCCATTTAAAAACACAAATGTGACATGGGCTCCCTGTCAAAATATTATTATTATATATATATCAGCAATGGTTATCAAGAAAATTCCTTTGGCGTACTTTTTTTATTGAGGGGCAGGGATGGCGCAGTGGTGAGAGAGCCCGACGCTACTTTAACTAAGTTTGAAATTAGCGCTGGTCTTCTTTATACCGCCAGATATAGATAGAAGTTATATGTATACTAATCTACAGACAATAATCAAATATAAATCATAGGTAATTAATATACTCAAGATAAACAAACCTAACTATAATTATTCCCCACCAGGGGACTAACAACACTAACACTAAGTTAGCTAAAACCACAAAATCAACCCGTTTTGTTATATGTTGAGTTATTTCTACAATATAACGAAAAACATATATTTAACGACTGTTATTAGCGTCAATTTTTCTTTTCTGTTCTTGTCTTTACTTTTGCTTTGTCGAACAGTGTTTCACATGTTTAAAGACTGAACAACGATTTTTAAAACACTAATGTGATTATAGGACCTTATAGGTCACATTCTGTGAATTTGCTCATAGAAGAATACAAATCAGAACTTGAGAACGGATAGGTATCACTGTGCGCCGGTCCTCGAGGACTCAATCAACAGTAAAAGAACGGTAACAGTAACACACGTGGAATAATCAGACTGCTTCTCCGCAACAGAATGTACGATTATGTACCCTCCGTTGTTCTAGAATATCTAACTGCTATTTTATCAGGTTTGTGCTCTAGCTGAGTTCTATGATATCTTACTCACACCTACTTAGTAAAATAGCAAGCTTTACATTTTACATTATCTATTGATTTGAACCTAACAAGGCGATTATTTTTTGGAGTTGTTGGAGTTGACGCTTAATTGCGTTGATCACTCATTTATAATCCTTTCTAAAACTTCCAAATCGGCTTAAAATAATGTTTTACCTTTTTAAAAATGTCTTCATTCCTTACTTCCTTTAGTTTCCTTTCTTCCTTAATTCCTTTCATAACTTTTATCTTATTTCAGTAAACATTCACCTAGTTGCCTACTTGATTTTATTACTCAGATCTTTTGTACCTAAATAATACAGGTGATATAAGATTTTTAACCTGACTAAGGTTAATTATCAAGTTTTCATGCGAGCAGGCAACAAAACTAACAACTTAACCCTTGCCTTTGTCTACAGGTCTGTTATAAGACTCTCTACCTTTCCTATTCGTTATCAGCTTGGGCGGGCACGTGGTAGTATGGACTGGATTCATCGTGCTTGTTCACGTCGCAATATGGTACATCCCTCGTCATAATCGCTTCCAGTTTGTCAATCAACTGCGAGAAACTGGGGCGAGTAGTTGGATCTTCCCTCCAGCATTCAGTCATCAATTCATATCTGTTATTATTAGAAGATGAAATCCATGAAATGGCTTTGTTACATTTTAAAAATAATGAAACGACAAGTAAGTGTTATTAACCAATTTGTAATTCAAAAGTCAGAAAAACAGCAACAACAATAAATTAGAAATAGTTAAGATGAATGATCTTCTTATTAGCAGCTTCGCTATAGTGGTGCGGTGCTGTGGAATAGTCTACCCGTCAAACTGCGGCAAGCACAAACTCTCAGAGGCTTCTTTAATAATTCTCAATACTAGTGTAGATACACGGCATTCATGGAAGGCAGGTATATTTTATTTTTATTTAACTATTAGTCTTAATGTATATATGTATAGGTAATAGCATGAGTTGTAGTAGTATTTGGAAATAATACCGCGAGTAATATTTCAAAATTGTCCAAAATGCCCACTTTAGTCCACACGCTAACAATAGAAATGTCCGCCATCTTGTTTTTTTCTTCTTAGAGTCAATTGTTACACTTGCCATATTTTGCTGTGATTATCTACGGTTCTCGCCTTTAGCTCTTGTATCAATTAGGCACAAGCTACTCGCACGTCATCTCAAGCAACGTCGGCAAAGATGATCTTAGAAGAATGATCTTAAATTAAAATCATTTGAAAATAAATATCATCTGCAATGATCTTGTCGTATCGTATGATAATCGTTTCGTTTTGCTCTGTATCTTAATCTTGTCTCGTCTTATTTCATCTCATCACATCGCATCTCATGCATGATCATTTCATTTCATACATTAATGTACACCGCAGGTCAGCTCAAGTGAGGTGAGGTCAGCTCAGCTCAGCTCAGCTCAGCTCAGCTCAGCTCAGCTCAGCTCAGCTCAGCTCAGCTCAGCTCAGCTCAGCTCAGCTCAGCTCAGCTCAGCTCAGCTCAGCTCAGCTCAGCTCAGCTCAGCTCAGCTCAGCTCAGCTCAGCTCATTGCAGCTCGGCTCAGCTCGGTTCGGCTCGGCTCGGGTTAGCTCGGGTTTGCTCGTCGCGGGTTGACTCGGCTCGGCTCGGTAGCTTAAACGTAGCTCGGTGCAGCTCAACGTAGCTAAGTTTTGTAAAACTCAGCTAAGTTTTGTTAGGCAGAAACGGGCGCTATTAACGAATTTAGTTACTCACACTTCATCACAGCACATGTCTGGCTTTTCCATGTGATAACCATTTTTCAGTGCTCTGCATAGTTCTGTATTACTCAATGTGGATAAGGAACACCTCCTGTGTGGAATGGTCGAAAGTAAGAAGTAAACAATGATAATTAGACTTCTCCACGTTTCTTGTAGTTGTATAGTCACGTTAGGAGACAATTCGACTTGTTTGTTTGTTTTCACTTTGTTATTGTTTTGTTTGTTTTAGAATTGAATTGACCAATTTGTCACGTGTTCTAGGCAGCGAGCTCTCAGTAAGCTTCACAAATGATGGGAAAACCAATACTATTTCCGTCACAAGTAAAAAAAAAAAAAAATCATAAGAGAGCCGTGAGTGGTTACAATATATTTATCACAACCAGCGATAAAAGACGTATGAAGAATCGGTTTACGAGCAGACTGATCCAATTAGAAGCTATCTGAACTTGTTAACGTACCCAAGGTGGCCATTTCCCACAGAAGAACTCCATAGGACCAACTGCAAGAAATGCAAGAAAAATATAAAGGCATCAAGAAAGTGCTTCAAAGGCATATTTAATATGTAGAGAAGCTCCTGATGTTTTGGCTATATTTCAATTTTATAGGGTCTATTTATATAGGAATAGTGGTAATTCTCCTAGAAAGAGGATATATTGTTGTTTGTTTGTTTGTTTCTTGCGTTTCTTTAACATGGAAAGGTTGGTAGTCCTCCCAGCCAGGCGGCAGGCCAAGGAATATGTCCATATAATATTTGTTGTAATATTGTTTTTCACCAAAGCACTTGACATTATATGTTGTTAGTGGAAACATGTTGAAACATGTGACTGCATCAACTTGGAAGCTGGAAAATATTTGAGAGTACTCCAGGCTTCAGTGTAACCCTACCTGTGAAATAAGCCATTTTCCGAGTTCCTTTGACCTCTTTTTCAAAACCAGGGGTCTTTTTCAAAACGAGTCTTGGAGTCTTAAGGCCCGATCCAACGGTCACAACATTCCCACAACATTTGTTGTTTGTGACCATGCCCGGTCAAACGGCCACAACATTTCAAGAACAAAAGAAATGTTGTCACAACATTGTTGAATGTTGTGAGGGGTGGTCAAAACTGTCTCAACATCGGCTCACAACAAATGTTGTGAGAATGTTGTGACAAATGTTGTGACCGTTCGGATCGGGCTTTTATTATAGTAGTGTAAATTGTAAATTAACTCTGAAAAGCGCCTTGGGGAGAGAAATAAACATATTGTATCGTATTGTAGTGGTGGACTTTTTACTGGGCCTGGGACTTCATGCAAATCCTTTCATATGAAAATGAGGTTTATATCCATGTCAATCGAGCACATGTTTTATTTGAATGGTTTCAGGCAACTCTGAAATGGCCTCAATTTTGGATGCAAATTGGAGTTACGGTGTTTTAACACTGTTACTGAGATACGAAACACTTGAAATCTCATTTGACACAGAATTTTACTTGGACATGATGGCCAAAGAAAAATAAATAAAACCTAACTTGATACACTGCACGAAAAATTGGATTTACCACAATTGGCTCCGAGCAAATGGGATGCAAAGTTTTAAATAAGGTGCTTGTATTTATGTCATGCAAATGTGGTAATGGCCATTTTTGCATCACATTTACACCCCGCCCTGATGTAAATGCCATGCAAAAGCGGCCACTAGTTACCGCATTTGCATCTCATTTACACCACCTTATTTAAAGATTTGAATCACATTTGCTCGGAGCAATCGTAGTAAATCCAATTTTTCGTCCAGTGATAGTTACATTGAAAGCCTTGCGATCCCAAAAATAAACTCCCACATGAAAATATTTACCCGTTTGAAAGTCAGTATTATAAACGTTTTATTTATTACACAGAAAATCTGCTCACACATCACTTTTGATGGTAAAGACGCTATCATTAATCGATTCTGGGGCCATCCATTTCAGTGGAAGCTTTTTAGTCTTCTTTGCACTGTACACATCTTCGTAGATTTGACGCATCAATCCAAAGTCTGACACTTTGACTCGATTATCACGGCCAACCAGAATATTGCGAGCTGCAAGGTCACGATGAACAAAATCATTCTCGGCGAGGTGATTCTAACGAAAAATATAAAAAATAAACAATAAATAAATACTTTTTATACATGAAAGTCCGTCGAAGTTATGTGCGCAACTTAACCAGTTGCGAGAAGAAAGCTTGAAAAAAATCAGGCTTGAACGTGATTTGAACCCATGATCTCTGCGATACCGGTACCGGTGCAGTGCTCTACCAACTGAGCAATCAAGCCAACTGGGAGCTGGTCATATTGTGAGTTGGTAAGAAACCCGTAGACGATGAATATATGCCAATGAATATATGAAATATCATATGTTTGAACTGTGGGTGAAATATTTAATACATGAAAGACCATATATGTACGTGTACAAGGGGGGAGGGGGTGGTGGATGCTACCCCCCCCCCCCCCTCCCCTTTTGATGGTGTTTGAAAATTTTATTTTGGATGCTTAAACTTTCAGTAGCTGTTCATTCATCTTTCCTGGATATTTGATGTGACAGCTGTTTGTCTGCAGTTTTTGACGTTTCCATGGCAAACACGTAATGCCATGCAGCTTTACCCTTAATTTTCAGATCGAATTCTTCGCTCTAATAACTAAGCGCTTTAGTAAAAATACAATAATGTTTTCAGTTTTCAGTACATTTTAACGTCCCATCATTATTAACGTCATAACCACCAAATAACTATCTTATCTTGTAGTAAGAGCAACTGCTAACTATTTACGGCGGCACGATGCTTTCGATGTGTATTATAAGAACGAAAACCTAAGGTAAGGGCTCCATGAACCCCTCCCCCCTCCCCCTTTGCACGGTAATGGGTATGACTTTGGATGTACGTCCGAGTGTTAAGAGCATTGCCATCATTATTATACATTCAACTCACTATCTCTTTAGTACAGTGAATTTTCGAAATCAGCGCCTTTGAAAGGATCTACGTCATCTACCTACCTACAATAATCACGTCAAGTTCGCGAGAGGATCACGGGTAATAACCTGCAGATCATCATCATCATCATCTTTATTTACTCACGAATATCCTATCACACAATGTTATGGTCTTCCTAAGACTAAAAGTTTTAACTATAGAACTATTAAATTACATGTAAGAATAAAATGCTATAATGATCATAAATGATTATACAATAATCACGTCAAGTTCGCGAGAGGATCATGGGTAATCATGTCAAGTTCGCGCGCTTTACGTTGCTTGCCGCTTAAAAGTAAACAACATCAGTGGCAGAAAAATTATTTTTTTCGTTGAATGTATAATAAAAAAATAATTATTAGATTCGTTTTTTGTGATATCCAGAATAATCAAGGTCTCGGTAAGAGTTATCAGCCTCAGCCTTCGGCTTCGGTTGATAACTCTTACCTCGACCTTGATTATTCTGGATATCACAAAAACCTTATCCAATAATTGTTAATAATCCATCATAATACAATAACTACATACCATTCCCTTTGCAATTTGCCAAGCAAAAGAAAACAGCTGCTGAGTAGTGAAGCTGTCATCTTCTACATTGTTCTCATCAAGATTCTCAGTCGAAACCAACATGTCAGTAGCTTTGCTGTTTTCCTGTGATGTTGATGGCATCACCAACAATTCGATATTTTCTTCTTTAAGAGAACTTTTACTCTCTTCCTGTAAAATAAAAAAATAAATTAGCACAAATTAGAATTAGCATGCAAAATATTTACTTTATTACATGCACTTCTCAAGGGTAAATTGAGGTCTCTGATTGGCTACATGTATTTCTCGGCTGGAGTTTTCAATACGAGCCGTTACCATGGTAGTGGCAGAAAGTCCCCCCCCCCCCCCCCCCCCCATGTATCTCGAAAATGTATTGATGCTATGAAAATGGAACTTATATGGTGTGTAAAGCATCAAAAAATGTTTATTTTAGTGACAGTCACGTGTCAATTATGACGCCATACACGCCATAATGACGTCATATGTTCAAGTTTCACAATCAAATGCTACCCTCTGTTTTGAAAAAATCAAGAAAAATAAAAATATGCTAAAACGGCAAAGATTTTTGAAGGATTTAATCGTGAAAAGCAAAAATTGATGCTGAAAATTAAGCTAAAAAAACACCAAATTTGGGTTAAACGATCTGTATCTCGAAAAGTATTCGTTCTATAAAAATGAAACTAATGTGGTGTATAAAGCATTCAAACATGTTTATTTTAGTGACAATCCCGAATCAATTATAATATCGAATCACGCCAAAATAACGTCACACTTTAAAAAAAATCCGCCATCTTGGATCCGCCGTCTTGGATTTTTAAATTATTCAGAAGAGTCAGAAATTCACCAAATTTGATTTAAAAAAATAAAAAAAACAATAAAAGGATGCAAAAATGTTTTTGTAGAAATTATCATCAACTGAAACATAAGCTGAAAACACCAAATTTGGGTAAAAACTTGGTTGCCATGGAAACATCAAGCCGCGTGATAAAAACATGGACACACCAAAATGCTCCCAGATAACTTTTAGGAAAAGTCATTGAGTTTGGCTACGATTGCTTGAATGCTCTTTAAGTACGATAACAAAAACCGACATGTCTAAATTCCAGTTCGATCTGGAAACAAAAGAAGAGAAAAGCCACTCTGTGGATTTCCACTGAAATTTCCATTTAGTTATTTATTTTATTTATTTTAAAGCCCAAGCAGAATAGCGTAAAAGTTATAACATGGAAACGTGTGTGTATACAATCATTTCTTACTTCAGCATATTTCTCAGAAGACAGGGTCATGTCAAGGAAGACATCTTGGTTATCTTGTGGTGGAGTCGATTCCATCAACAAAGGAGTCCGGACTGTCGGGATCTGATCTTCATCGACATCTTCCTATATTCCAAAAGTGGCATTTTGATATTTTGCACAAAAATTTTTTTTGCTGTTTAGATCATAGTTTCATCAATATTTCTATTAGTTATATCATAATGCAATGTCTTGATTGACTTTACTAATGAATTAGTGGTTGCTACTATTATATAGAGAAAATCCATGAAAGGGATTGGATACATTACTGGTTCAGTAAACATCGTGAATCAAAAGCATATTTTAATGGACTCGCTTATTCTCTAGCCATTCCTTACCTCAGTGATATTTACCGAAGACATTTCTCCGTCATTGTTTGAAGATGATCCTACCATCAGTGAGGCAGGGTCTGTTGATGACGGGTTGTTGTCCTCCAAATCGCTGGCTTCCTGTGTGAGACAAATGATGCAAACGTTCCACGAGATCGTAAGTAATAAAACAAAATTCACAGCATATGGTCGGATCCCAGGCTTAAGTTATATTTTAAAGTAGTCGTGCTAACTTATATAATAATAATAAACGTCTTTACCATAAAAAATATATAATTTATTCCTGCAACTACCTTGTAGTTAGCCTGATTCTCAGACGGTCCGAGTCACTCGCTCAGGCTACCTTAATTGTAGCTTGTTATAAATAACAATAAGTGAAAATACCAAGATATCAATAGGACAGTCAATACTAATGCATGTATAAATTACATGTATATAGTTTATTGCTTCACTCAAGTTGTCATTTTTTTCTCGCAATTAAAAATAAACAGCATGGTAAGATAATTTAATTGTTGTCTATATTCTGCCTGGAGGGGGGGGGGGGGGGGGGGGCGGGGGACGTCAGACAGTGCCCGCGCTGATTTCAAACTTTCGGTTTTTATGCGATTTTCGCTTATTTCAAAATCTTTACTGTCTGTGCATCCTTTCTTCGATTTTTTCAAATCAAATTTGGAGATTTCCTGACATTTCCCAAAAAATTTAAATCCAAGATGGCGGATTTTTTTAACGTATGACGTCATTTTGGCGTGATATGACGTCATAAGATGACACGTGATTGTCACTAAAATAAACTTTTTTGGATGCTTTACACATCATATAAGTTTCATTTATATAGCGTGAATACTTTTGGAGGTACATAGGAAGGGGGGGGGGGGGGGGGGGGGCTTTCTGCCCTTCCCCCCAGGCTCACGAACGAAAAAAAGCCCAGGAAGAATACGGTTAACGCAAGGAACTTACTTGACCAGACTTTTCTGAGGTTTCTCCTCGATCGTACAAATTGTCTTTGTCCTCATAGCATTTCTCTTTCTCTTTTCCCTCAGCGGTCAAATGCAGATCGATCTACAGTATAATAAACACGTTTTATAGTCAGTCTAGTGCAGTCCCTCGACGGCTCTTCTCGCTTGTTTTACTTCCGGTAGCGAGTATGTTTCATACATTTCTGTGTTTACGCCAGAATATCTATTCCGCACACAAATAAAGAAAATTACCCTAATTCCAAAAATAAAGTACAATATCTCAAAATATTTATACACGTACTTGAATTTCTATACAACGGACGCTCAAAGCATCGGTAGTGCAGTGTATATACATGTAGATCTACTGGGCGCATGCAATTTTACGTCGACCCATTTCTCCGCGCCACGCCACCGAAAGACAGACGAGTGGTAGATGGCCTGGACTATAGTCAACTAAGCATAAGAACAGTTATATCGCAGACGACGTCCTTTAAGATTGAGAAGAACTTTTGAAACTAGGCCTTAATATTTTATTCAAAACTTTTCGTAAATTTTCGTAAATCCCCTAATTAAATCGAGTTTAAAATTACTTAAAATGTCCCTTTATATCCTACCGATCTTCTCCTCTGTCGTAACCACTGCAACAGATCGCCAAACGGAACGTACTCTATCACCAGGAACTTGTGCTCCTGCAGTGTGCAACATCCAACCAAGGATACGATATTCGGGTGTGAACCCAACAACTTTATCTGTGCTATCTCAAACAAAAACTCTTCTCTTTGTTCTTCACTTGGATCATCTGACAATATAAGTAAATGATGGAAAAACGTTGGCACATTGGTCACTTATAGACATTGCAACAAGTTGCTTCAACAGTCGCTGAACGACAGTCTACATCTCCTATGGGAACGTGTAATCACGTTAAATTTTGACCATCAATCATGCAAACCACAAAAATCATTGACCAAGAAAATGTACCTTGCAATTCTTTAACGGCAACCACCTTGTTGGCCTTGCTCGGCTCCAGGCCCTTTCTGGTGTCAAACACTTCTATTCCCTGTCGCTTCTTCAGAGTTGCTTTGTAAACCACACCAAACGCTCCTCGCCCCAGCTCTTCCTCGTATTCTATTTGATCTGGAAGAAGTTCCCATTTGTCAAACGGAATAATTTTGCGTCGTGATCTAGCTGATCTAGAGAATAACGAGAAATCAGTGATGGTCAATGCCTAAAACAGTTGTCGTGGGCAATGCACTCTACTTATGCAGCTCTGTTGTTTAACATAGGAAGCACTTTTGTTGCGAGTGTATTGTAAAGAGGATATTACATGACATGGATTATGCCTGTATGTTTCATATTTAAATACTAGGTAAACATTCGTGTGTTCTTTTTATAATATAAACGATACTATTCATACCTTTATCCACATAGTATTTAACAACTGCAACATTTCTTGGTGCAAAAACACCACACAACGTTTTCGTTTGCACTATTATTTTCTTACGTGATAAAAACAAATTCTTATTGGGTAAGGATTACTTATATTAGTCATTCTTTCGCATTTTATACATTTACAATGTCTTCAATATGCGGTACACACAATTTCGAAGAAATGAAGACTAGTGGGAAACGGAAGTAACGACGACTAATAAAAGATAACCTTTCTATCCGCTTGCGATGTGCCTTCCTGTAGCACCAGAAAACTACTACGAAACACAGCAACAATAACAAAAAGGCGACACCAAATGATATGTAGGCAATCTTTATATTGGAGACCGCATTCTCTTTTGTTGGTATTTCTCCTTTGTTCACTGGGAAAAAAGAGGGAAAATAATGCAAACTTAAGCTTATATATAAAAAACAGCGTTTGCTAACTAACCACCCATATACAGTTGGGGAACCATTGCCTTTCTTGGTTTCCGGTTCTTATTATCCAATGAAGAATATCAACGCGAGCAATCGGTAGTATTCCGAAACCAGTCACACCAGCATAGCACAATAAAGAACAAAAATCGTGGGGTCAATCGGTAAACATTTTTGTGAGTCAATTGTTTACTCACGTGGCTTGGCATTTCCATAGCAACCATGTTTTCACAAAGTATTCTCTACAAATTTGGTGTTTTATTTTCAGCTTTATTTTCGGTTTTAATAACTTATTATACATTTTACATCCTTATGTCTTGTAGTTTTTTCAAATCAATTTTTAGAGATTTTAGCTGACATGTTTGAAAAATCTTGAAACCGAAGATGACAGCTCCAAGATGGCGGATTTTTATATGTATTACGTCATTTAGTCGGGATATATGTCATAATTGACACGTGACTATCACTAAAATAAAACATTGTTGGATACTTTGCACACCACACAAGTTTCATTGCAATATCGTGAATGATTTAGGGCCCAGGAAGAAATGAAAATATAATTATTTGAAAGCACGTATCGTGCGCATCGTGTCAAAACTATAGAATTTGAAAAGACGCTATATCAAACAAGAATTGAAGAGACCGACAAAGAAATAAATTCAAAACTAAATACACATCTATTTTTACCTTCATTGCATCGATTTCCGATACAGCATCGCACTTTACATGCCTCACTGGAAGTAATGCACTCGTTAAAGAATTTTGCAGTGTTATTGCAATAGTTCTTATTGGTGCATCCATGCTGGAAGCGCTTCGTAACACTGGACCCATCCTGCGAGGTCTGCTGCATCGAGGCATAGTAACAGCGATCGATATCAGCCATGGAACTCATACAGGTGACTTCCTGGTGATGTGTTTGACATTCCTCGTGAGAAACCGTGCTGCTGCATTTAAAACAACTGAGTGCCGATTCTAGGGAAACAAAACAAATCGATGAATTAATCTACATTCACAGAAATAGCCTAGAATGCCTTAACCCTGTTCTGCCTGTGGGGGGAGGGGGGGGCAGAAAGTGCCCGCGCATACTTCACATGTATCGTACCAGGGGCATTCTAGCAATCATAGCCAAACTTTATGACTTTTCCTAAACATTATCTGGGAAAATTTTGGTGTGTCAATTTTTTCATCACGTGACTTGATGTTTCCATGGCAACCAAGTTTTGACAGGCCGTTTTAGCCAAATTTGGTATTTTCAGCTTAAATTTCCGAATTTAATGACATTTTCGCTTTTTACGAAGAGTTTCTTCTAAAATCTTTGCAATTTTTCATCCTTATATTGTTTTCGATTTTTTCAAATCAAATATGTTGATTTTTCTGACATTTCTGAACAATTTAAAAATCCAAGATGGCGGATCCAAGATGGCGGACATTTTTAAAGTATGACGTTATTTTGGCGCGATACGATATCATAAATGATTCGTAATTAACACTAAAATAAACATGTTTGAATGCTTTATACGCCAAATAAGTTTAATTTTTATAGCACAAATACTTTTCGAGATACAGATCGTTTTACCCAAATTTGTTGATTATTTAGCTTAATTTTCAGTTTTCATAAAATGTTTGCTTTTTACGATGAAATCCTTCCAAAATCTTTGCCATTTTAGCATCTTTATATTTTTCGTGACTTTTTCAAAGCAAATTTGGAGATTTTCTGACATTTCTGAACAATTTAGAAGTCCAAGATTTAGGATACAAGATGGCGGATTTTGTGTGACGCCATCATGGCGTGTGTAACGTCATAATTGACACGTGACTGCCACTAAAATAAAGATTTTTGGATGCTTTACACACCATGTAAGTTTCATTTTCATAGCGTCAATACTTTTCGAGATACATAGGGGGGGCACTATCTGCCCCCCTCCCACCCCCCAGGCTCACGAACGAAAAAAAGCCCAGAATAGGGTTAATTTTTATTTTCCTATTGAGGTGGCCATAAATCCGATTATAACATACTCACCACAGGATATTGTATTTTTTTACAATCTGATTGGTTCCCTACTCGAGGTATATGAGGAATATACCATTACTACCTTATATGGGGAGCCCACTAGTGCGGTACGTGCAAGTGCACACATGCAAAAACAATGTTTTCGAAAATAGTAAATATCCCATTTTCGGGCCCTCTGTTTGTTTCCTTCGTTTTTTCCCTGGTAATTTAATCGCTATATATATGAGTAGTTAATGCACGACTCGATTTCGTGGAATAATTGTTAAATGTCCATGGCAACCATATTTTGACAGGCATGTTTAACCTTTTTTGCTGTCACTTTTATATTTTAGATCATTTTAGCATCATTTTATTGGTTTCTTTAACTATCGGACGTACACGGGGGCAGGGGATCAGCCGCCCAATCTTGAAAAGAGTATTTACCCTGTGATGCTCAAAACTTTCAGTAGCTGTTCACTCATCCCTCCCGGACATTTTTTCTGCCATTTTTGACGTTTCCGTGACAACCGCTTAATTACATACAAGTTTACTCAATTTGGAATTTTCAGATATATTTCTTCGTTTTAATGATATTTTTTCCAGCTCTCTTAATAAACAATATGCAGTATTAGTACATTTTATCATCCCATTATTGTTTTGGAATAATTTGCATCTATATATGTTTTTGTCTGACGTCATGAGTAAATAGCGAAATCCAGTATGGTGGATTTAATAACGTCATTTGATGTCATATGACGTCAAAACTAACAAACTTAACTAACAAGCAAGCTTAAGGACGGTGCCTCCTTTTGTTACTGCGCATACGTTCTGCGCATAATTTCTTCGCGTCATTAGCGCGCGCTCGAGCGCGCGCACATACAGAACATTGCGGAATCTCTTTCAGGCTAAGCTCGGCAGGGAAATATATGGTCGTTTTCTTCTTATAACTTACAAAAACGCGTGGTGACCCCTACTTTTTATGTCATAAAATGGAAGCGGTAAGCCTATTAAACATATGATTAATTTTTTGTTGCGTGAAAAAGTTATTTAGACTGTATTTTTGATATACCAGAAGAGAGCTGTCAGGGTTGATAATGGCTACGTTGCGATGATTTTTAATTAAAAAAAACACATAAACAGTAGTTGTTATATTACCATTTGTTAAGTATTTTAAAGCTTTTTATATTTATTGTTGCTTTTCTGTATGTCAAGGCAAATTCAAAGGGAATCTGCGAAAAATATATTTTTCTTTTTTTCCGAGAAAACGAGTAGATAGTAAAGGGGGATTCTGGGACAAAATCAAGACATTTTGACTGAAAAAAGAAAATATTAGCTCTCTCGCTCGCTCACTCACTCGTTCGCTAATATTTTCTTTTTTCAGTCAAAATGTCTTGATTTTGTCCCAGAAACTCTCCTTTACTATCTACTCAAAAGGCTTTGGGTTTTTTTATAAATTTGTTTCTATCTTCTCTGAAAAATAATGAAAAACAAAAGGCTTTGGTTTTTTTTATTAAAATTTGTTTCTATCTTCTTTAAAGTGCTACTACGATCAAATTGTTGATATTCATTTTTTTACATTTTCGTGTACAATATGACTTTCTTATATATCTTGCTAAATTTCAATTCATTACGAACATTAGAAGTCATTTTTTTTGGACTTTTATTTCCGAGAATTTACGGCCGCCATTACTTGACCTTGTTCCAAGGCTTGGTTGTGAATTAAAGAAAATGACGTCAGATACTCAAAAATACCTCACGGGTTGAAATTATAATAACAATAAGTATAGAAAATTGCACGAAGAAAAAGTCCAAAGTTTTTGTTGCTCTTCATGCAATTTTCTATACTTATTGTTATTATAATTTCAACCCGTGAGGTATTTTTGAGTATCTGACGTCATTTTCTCTAATTCGCAACCAAGCCTTGGAACAAGGTCAAGTAATGGCGGCCATAAATTCTCGGAAATAAAAGTCCAAAAAAAATGACTTCTAATGTTCGTAATGGATTGAAATTCGGCAAGATATATAAGAAAGTCATATTGTACACGAAAATGTAAAAAAATGAATATCAAAAATTTGATCGTAGTAGCACTTTAAAAAATAATGAAAAACAAAAGGCTTTGGTTTTTTTATTCTATCTTCTTTAAAAAATAATGAAAAACAAAAGGCTTTGGGTTTTTTATTCTATCTTCTCTGAAAAACAAAAACCTTTTTCTATTGGAAAATGTTAAACTGGATGAAGTTTTGGAAAAATATTTTTTGCAAAGTAAAAAAAAACAATTTTTTTTTTCTCATATTAAAAATGGATTATAAAAATCTTAAAGAAAAATAATTAATTAAATTATGCCGAGAACGTAAAATCAGATTTATTCCAAGTATGTCTAAACAAGAAATGATTGAAATTCTTCAGATGAATGATGAAGATAATTCACTTATTCATCCCAATGTTGAAATAAGATGTTATCGTAATAAATTAAGTAGATATGGGAAATTTATAACAGAAAATCAATCTTCAAGGGATGGACTTTATTATTCCTCTCAAACAAAAATAAATTTAAAAGAAAAAAGCTTTATGAGAAATTATTACCAAATTTAGATGTTGTAGTTGTTTCACAAAAAAGAAAATAATTTGAAATTTGATAATTTCAAAATTTTGATAAATAATTATTTCAGCCAATTGCATAATGTCCCCAAGCAAGAGTTGTTATTCCATCTTCTAATATATATCTTTTATCATCATTTGCACTTAAAGCTATTTTATTAATTGTTTCAGTAAAATTTCATGTTTATGTGTTCTGATAACATTCATTTTTCTCATTTGTTTTATTCCACTTAAAAGACAATCTTTAAAATCTTTATGGTAAAGATTTTTATTTACAACAGGTTTTTTTATACCTTTACACCTTTTATTTTCTTTTCCTTCAATCATTTTATAAGAATAAAGTTTTGGCCTCAATCCTACAAATTCACTTATGATTTTTCCACAAGCTTCATCTTTCATCATTCCAATAACTTTTTTATTTTTTCTTTGAATTCCAGAAGGATGATCTTTTGAAAAACCAGAAGTATCAAATTTTTCCAAAACATCATCTGCAATATCTTTAAAAAAATCTTCTGTTTTTATTTCATACATTAATGAATCTGTATCTGTAAATAATAGTTTTGCTTTTTCTCCATATTTTGGTTTGATATAATTATAATGAAAGTCAAACATCAATGTTTTTGAAATTTCAAGAATACTCATTCCACAATATACAGGTTTATTAAAAACTAATTTTTTCTTTTCATATGGATTGCTATAAGATTTTCATCAAAAATTGTAAAATGATTGAAATTTGGTTTGCTGAAAGTTTCATTGCTTTTTTTCGATTGTTAACCAATTTTACATCAATTCGTTTTCTAATATTTTCCATTGTTTTTCCAAAAACAGAATTATTCATTAATTTGAAAAAATCTTTTTCAAAATCATTATTTGCAATAATTCTAAGTTTTGTATTTTTATCAATATAACTTTCCAACCATGGTTTTTCAGAAAAAGATATCCCACGATGAATCTTTATTATTTTTAATCCTAATTCTAAATATTGTTTCAGATTCACATGATGGATAACATATTTCTCTTTATTTCTAAGATTTGGAATCAGCTTTTCTACTTTATTTACAATAAGTTTTTCAGGGGCAAGAGGATAATCATTATGTAAATCATGAAGCTCAATGGGATATTCTAAATCCACTTCAAGAATACAAGGAATATTTTGCCAATTTTCAAATTCACTCCCACTCATCCACTCAAAATCACCAACAGGAAGATTTTCACACATTGCCCATCCATAAAGGCTATTTGCATCTAAATATTGGATATATTTTGATTCTAAATCTGGATTAAATTTTTCTCCCATATATTTATTATTTGCCTGAGAGAATCTATTTGAAATCATTGAAATTCCTCCACGAGTTCCTTTTTCAAACATCAATAACATATCGACATCAGTCAACAATTCAAGTTCAATTTTTGATTCTTTCAAAGCAGCATCCCAAGCTAAACCGGGAGAAGTGTAATACCAAGCAGGATCAAGAGAATAATTTTCAAGACAAACATTTCTAAATTCTTCAAAAACATCAGCAAGTAAAAGAACATCAGATTTCAAATAAAGATCATGGTAATCACCCATATTTTTCATTTCAAATGTTTTCCAAACATTTTTTGCGTGTAAATAATCTTTATCACTTATACCACAATCATTTAATTTTGAATAAAATTCTTCTTTTGGAGGTAATTTAGTTTCTTCAAATTTATTAATATTATCCATGTAATCATAAGGATAAACACCTTTCCTGGAAATTAACTCGATTTTTTCAAAAACTTTTTTGGTTTCTTTTAGTTTATCTAATCCAGATTTTGTTAAATTCTCAACTAAACTATTCAGAGAAGAAGCCATAAATTTAAAACTATCAATAAATCGAATCTCATTCTTGATTTCAATTTCTTTCCCATCTTTAATAAAAGAATCAACAACTTTTGAGAAAGAAATATATTTTTCTTCATTATTAGGAATACATTTTATATTTCCTTCACTCTTTCCAAGATTTTTAATGAATAAGTGAGAATCATATCCAGATAAATTATGAAAAACGACTGGAGTGAATTTTGGTTTTTTGAATTTTAAATTACATAATTTATGCGCAGCTCCACGATATTTTCCAGTGAAATGGCAATGATCTCTAACTTTATCTTCGTCAGATTTAAATAGATTTTCACAAATCCAACATTTTTCACTTTTTTTATGAAAGAGAGAATCTTCTTTTGTCATAATAATCTTTTTTGAAAGTTAAATTTTTTATAAATCTTCTTTATATCTTTTTCAAGCATATCAACAAAGATTTGACTAATATTTTCACCCGCTTCACTCACTCTATAAATCGTTGGTTTTTGAGAAAAAAGATTATCATCAAAACATTTAATGTGATAACAAAATCCACAAGGTTTATGTTTTTGATATTGATTGGTAAAACTTTTCTCATCAACCAATTCACATCCACTTATTGGTTCAAGTACACATTCAAAATCAACGTATACAATAAATGGAACTCTTATAGAACGATTATTATTTTTGAATTTAACAAAACTATTTTTTTCAGGCATTTCAATTTTTACAGCTTTATTATTCAAACAATATTCTTTATGAGTTTCCAGAAGATCTTTTCTTGAAAAATGATTCAAACGTCTGAAGCAAAAGAAATTTGATTCGCGATGTTTAGAAACTTGCATTGACAATAATCTACTCATATCCTTAATCAGGCAATAGTGCTTCTTTTCAGCTTTCTCTAAAAGTAATAGACAGATTTCATGCTCTCGCTTTTCTTCACTGATTCTCAACGGGTATATTTCACTTTCATAACCAAACACATTTACTGATAAGAATTTATTTTGTTTTTCAAACTTCTTTATTTCTCCCAACTCAACAGGAAATTTAATTCTTTTCCAATTGAGTTTTTTCAGATTCTATCTTTAATTTTTTATCGATTCTTTCAGGATGATTTTCAACTGGGTTAAGCGCTCTTGTAATACACCATTTAAAACATTCTTCATCTTCATTTTTCAAATTGATAACCGCTTTCTTTTTTGCTATAGATGTTGGGAGTGGAAACCAAGATGAACCATTTAATGGTTTAAATTCAGCGATTTGAATATCAAGATATATCACTTGTTGAAATCTCCAATTACTTCCTCTTTTATTAAAATTCTGAATTTTTTCTTTAATGGTTTCAATAAAATTACTATATACTTCAGATTCATTTGTAGCTTCAAGATTAACGACTGTATTTGAATGGAAATAAGCATTTAGAATTTCGATAGCGGCTTCGCTATTATCACTTGTTAAGTCTTGTCTAACCATTTCAACATTTAAAATTATTTTAACTGTTGTTTGTTTGTTTTCTCTCATTATTTTAACGACTTCTTCTTCAACTTGTTGCATAAACTCAGTTGCCCCATATTTTTCAACCCCATCAATTCTAAATTGTTTCGCAAAACCTCTTAATGCGCTGGCTGTTTGTCTCGCTTTACTAGTCTGGCCAGTCTGGAACTTTTGAAAAGGAGGTTTAAAAGGGCCATAGAGCTAGTCCTTTTTGGAGTCATTGAATTTGAAATCAAATCAATTAACTCTTGTTTTCTCAATTTTGAATATCTTTTAAGTCCAAGCTGTTTAGCTTCAGCTTTTAATTCAGACACTTTTTTGTTTTCCATTTTTAATATATGTAAAAAAAAAATAGAATTTTATTGAAAACAAGAAAAAAAAATATTTTTTTATATATATTAAAAATGGAAACACAAACTCTCAGTACACTCACTCCGCTCATCCCAATATCTTCAAAAGAATTCAGAGAAATAGCCAAAGGCTGTGGAATAAAATATCGAAACAAGATTCCAAGCAAAGAATTAAAAGCGATGCTCGGTTATTGTCCCCTGAAAATAGGAATGAAAGTCGAAATTTCTGATGAAACAGGTTTTTGTCAGATTTTCGAATCGAGAAAAGAAGCAGCGAAAATTTGCGGAATATCCGGTCCTTCTGCAATTAAATATGCATTAGATCATGATAGGCCTTATGTAAAGAGAAGGACAGACGGAAAAAAATTTTATGTGAAAAAATTTAAAAGTTATTGCATAAAAAAAATAAAAATAAAAAAAACTGTTGGCCAACAGAACCTCTCTCGGGATTTTTTCTCCTTCTTTCTCACTACTTCTTCCCGAGAGAGGTTTT
>MU825397.1:1604506-1689031 GCA_029204205.1 Desmophyllum pertusum
TTTTTTTCATCCTCAGTTCATTTTTAATCAAAGGGCAGTCTGCGCTCAATGTTAACGGGATAGAACTTTTTTTCGGGGATTTGGACGAGTTGATTGGCTGAGGTCAGAGGAACTAACTTCAAACGGTTTTATATATACTTTTCTATGATAAAGTATTTTATTTTAAATTATGGCAATGACAAACATTGGTTACAAATGTGAAATAAAAAATTCAACTGAAAAATAAATTTAAAAAGTAATTTGCACTGATTAGCAGGATAATTACAAAACGAGAGTTACTAAGTCTAAACAATAAAACTAAACCAGTTGTTTCAATATTACAGTCGAACCCCTATTAAGCGGGCGCACCGTTCGGGGAAATGGCAAGCTAAAGTGTCGGTGTCTGCTTTACATAAGGGGTTGGGCCGCCTTAATAGATGGGGTTTTATTTAGCTAGTATTATATGGGATATTGGGACTCTATGATAGTGACTAGTACGGCGGTATTAGATAGGGCGTTCCGAGTGTAATAATACAAATAATGAGGCTGAGGGCGAGACAAACTAGCATTAGTTTAATGGCAACGCCGTAACTCAAACAGTTTTAGTCAATCGGACCTAGCAAATAAAAGAAGAAAAGACAAACGTGTGGGAAACCGACAAAGAGGCGGGCAAAAGAAGGCAAAGCAGTTTGGTAGCGCATTTCACATTTAAGTAAGTAAGATAAGGCACAGCTTTATTTTACGAGGGTAAACAACATAACTTAGTTAAAAACTGATAAACTTTGACTGTTAAGAGCTTAGATTTCATATGTTTCCACTGCAATTTCAGGTTCACAACTGTGTCGCCCGTCCATGCTATAAATGCACCAGCACCACCGCTACTTAAGAAACTCTTTCCTCCTATGACAATAGTGCAAGAGCACGCTTGCATACACATAGGTTTACATTCCGTGCGATGTATTTTTTATTAGATTGAAAATAATGTTGCTATTGACATTTTTAGTGTTATTCCTTTTGAGATGAAGTGTGTAGGTAATCCCTTGCTTTTGTGAACAGAGTTGTGGAACGCAAGAGAGAAATGATCGTCTCTTGTGGAAAGTCAACTAGATAAATTGATCTTTACTTCTTCATTTTTTTTTTTCAGGCCTTGATATTTGGCAATTTTTCCGACGGATCACGACGTGTGTGGGCTTTTATACCGGCGAGGACACAACTAGATAAGTTTTGACTGGACACTACGTGAAACAAAGGAAATACTTCGTCTTTTCAAACAGGACCATCTTCCGACCACACCACCGACAAGGTATGACAAATTTCCGTTAGTTGCGCCCCTTGACCTACTCTATCCCCCTAAAGTATAACAGCTTCAGGTCAAGGGTCACTCAAACTGAAGAAGGGATAGTAGTCCCGAAAGATCTGCGAACTTTGTTTGGCGCAAAAACATTGATCAAAATTGGCAGCTTTTTACGTATTTTACACCACAAAGTATATATAACTCGCATATAACAAAATAACAATAAAATAAACTTAAGGTGATTCCATCGAAATAAAAGTTGCAATAGAAAGTTTCTGAAACTTTCCCTAGTTGAAAATTGCGAATGTAATAAATTTAGAGTAAAAGAATGGTCACCATTACCGCGAAAAAGATATAATCGACTAAAAATACCTCATACAAAATCAACCAAAAACACGTATTTTTTTCATGTTTCCAGTGCCGATTATTAACTTTTCTGCAATAGGAATTGGTCTATACTCCTGTATAGAAAGAAGATGATTAACTATACTTAAAATATGCGAAAAAATGATAGTAATTGAGCATGCTCATTTACGAGAAAACGATCATTTTCCTCTCTGGCGAGCATAGCCACAATGAAAAAGCCGCCATTTTTTAATATGCGCGCGCTAAAAAAGTACGCACGAAATTGTGCGCAGAAAGGATGCGCAGTGCAATACTTAGGAATTACCTAAAAGACAATGGCTGTCACTATTTTATGACCGGACGTTTCGCCGAAGTTGTAAATATATTTTCCATATGTCTATTTTTGCAGGATATTACATGTACATAGAAACATCAAGTCCTCGAAATCCAGGTGACGTAGCCAGACTGAAAAAGACGATGCAATTCAGCGGGAACATGTGTCTTACGTTATATTATCACATGAATGGTACAACCATGGGTACATTAAATGTGTACGTAAATGGAGTAAAAGTGTTTAGTGCAAGTGGGAATAAAGGCACAACTGGCTGAAAGCTGGAATTAACTGTGACATTATCGGGAATGTACGAGGTAAGAACAATTTTAAAAGCTACTTAAAGCGCATTTTAGTGTTATGAACAAGAACAACCAAAACTAGCCGTTTTCGCGGTGGCCGTTACTGTATTCTTTTGTCTCACATATGTAAACGCATCACTACCGTGTTGCGGGTTCTAATTTGTACGATTTGTACGGATTTTTTCACGATCCGAAAAACGGAAAAAAAAATCCCGCAAAAAATAATAAAAAAGATTTCCGAAATTGTCAATATCACCATTAGAACAAAAATTGAGTTGGTATCTAACACGACTGATCTGCCATCGTGCAGATATGCGAATCACAAAAGTCAGTTTCCCGTTATTGCAAAATTTGCATCACGCAAAACACAAAATATCTGCAAAATAAACTTTCCGCAAAATTTCATGGGCACGCGATAGCCTTGAATTAGTCAAGTGCAATATACCATATTCGTATTCTCACGGTTGGACTGGAACTAGCTTGCAATCGAGGCTCATGCGGGGGAATCTTTACAAAAACAGTTAACAATTATTGAACTCGGTAGACTGCAAAACAGTCGTTATTTTTCCGCTCAATTCGCTGCTCACAAAGGCGCGAAGCGCCGTCATTCGAGAGACCGGCGCGTCGTAACGCAAAAAATACGACTGTTTTGCAGTCTATGAACTCGGCTATCGCAAAATATCGTGATTTATCAGTGTCTCGCAGATCAATTATTTGCCTCAGCCTTCGGCTTCGGCAAACAATTGGATCTGCTCGCTACTGACAAATCACGATATGTTGCTCAACCTCGTCCAATAATTGTTAATTATTTTATTATTCAACAAATTGTCAACGAGTCGCAAAATATCCTAAAAGGTCCATATAAACTCAGCAGCGCTGTCCAATATGTCAGGTTTTGTGTACTTTCAAATATGGCAAACTACATATTCCGTCAGATATCTGTCACGTGCGGATGGGAGATAACAGGGGCTTCCTGACCATATATGGGCATCGTGATAGTTTGCTGAATAATAAAGGCTTTATTTTTACATGGTGAATTGTCTCTCTTGTAATGATTGCAGGTTATAATTGAAGGGATAAGGGGAAGCAGTTATACGGGTGACATGGCAATAGACGATTTCAAGTTGGTTGCAGGGCCTTGTTCTTCAAGTAAGTACATACAGCAAAAATATGTCTTTTCGTCCTGAACATGATGTTCAATGCATTACAAGACTAGAGTTCATCTTAGAACCTTTTTTATTTTTTGGCGAAAAGAGCTATTGAATCAGTCACTATAATGAACAGACGGTAAAGTGTAGGCCTACATTTTTAGAATCGGTAGCCGTCTATTTTGGCCGGAATGCATCACAAATCACTCAACATCTTTTCAAGCCATGTCAATCACAGACTCGCTTCTTTTATCTATAACGAAGAACCGCATATTGCCTGAGATAATAATAACAACTTTATTAATAATGTGTCAAGGTCTTCTAGCGTGCCAAAAGGCCCACTAATCGGGGACACCTAAAATTAAATATCACATATTAGTAAAACTCTACTGTACACTAATGCAAATGAGACAATCTGATTGGCTGAGCTACTCGTACACTATCAGCCATTAGTGTGCAGTGGCTGGAGGTCGTCTACAAAATTGCGGTTTTCTTCTCGTTTTCTCCGAAGTTAGAAATTAGAATTAGAAACTGAGGCCTACATGAATAACTCAACAGCGTCATTATTACCTTTGGTTCTATGCCACAAAAATAACAATCAATAATGACAATGAATAATTTCAGTATTCTTAAGGTTGAAATTTTGAAACTGGTGAATATAAATTTATTGCATTGAACTATTTTATCCTGCCATCCTACTGGTTTCACCGAGGCAGTGAAAAGCTCGTACATGTAAGGTATTTTTCTACTTACGGTATTTCGCGTTTCCATTTCGGATGAAGAATCATATTGAGAATTTACCTCTCATTTTGTTTATTTGGATTATAACCATTTCCGAAGCTGGAAATAATATTTTGTTTTCGATCCTATATCATCAGCTGATAAATGCATATTTTTAAAAAAAAATTTAATGTATGCACATTAATATATGTATAGCTATACGTTAAGTTTGTTTTAAACGCGAAATTAATTAATACACCTGAGTTCATAAACGACAACATGAAGTTTTATATGCGCGTAGTTCGTCGTTTCATATTACTTTTCGTTTTGTTGTTGCCGCAACCTATGAGTTACCACGTACGGTTTGAAGTAACAGGAAGACCTTTACTTGGTTTTTATAATTTCAATTTAAACATTTAACGCAAACAGACACAATTTTTTTCATCTCAGTTCATTTTTAATCAAAGGGCGCTGCAATTTAACGGGATAAACTTTTTTCGCTTTGGACAGTTTGGAGCAAGAGGATAACTTCAAACGGTTTATATAATTTCATGTAAAGTATTTTATTTTATTTCAATGAAAACATTGTTAACATGTGAAATAAAAAATTCAACTGAAAAATATTTAAAAGTATTTGCACTGATTACAGGATATAAAAGAGAGTTCTAAGTCTAAACAATAAAACTAAACCAGTTGTTTCAATATACAGTCGAACCCCTATTAAGCGGCCACCGTCGGGGAAATGGCAAGCTAAAGTGGCTGCTTAATAGGGGTTGGCCGCTTAATAGGGGTTTTATTTACAGTATTATATTGATATTGGGACTTTGATAGCTGGCCGTTTAATAGGGGTTCGAGTGTATATAAAATAATGAGCTGAGGCGACACTAGCATTAGTTTAGCTGCAACGCCGTAACTAACAGTTGGCAACGGACAGCAAATAAAAGAAGAAAAGACAACGGGAAACACAAAGAGCGGGCAAAAGAAGCAGCAGTTTGGTACCTTTCACTTTAAGTAAGTAAGTAAGTAAGCAACTTTATTTTACGAGGGTAAACACATAACAGTTAAAAACTGATAAACTTTGACTGTTAAAGCTTATATTTCATATGTTTCACTGCAATTTCAGGTTCAACTGTGTCCCCGTCTGCTACACCAGCACCACCACTTAAGAAACTCTTTCCTCCTTGAATAGTGCAAAGCACGCTGCATACACATATGTTTATCCGTGCATGTATTTTTATTAGATTGAAAATATGTTGCTATTATTTTTAGTGTTATTCCTTTTGAGATGAAGTGTGTAGGTAACCCTTGCTTTTGAACAGAGTTGTGGAACGCAAGAGAGAATGATCGTCTCTTGTGGAAAGTCACTGTAAATTATCTTTCTTCTTCATTTTTTTTTTCAGCCTTTATTTGCAATTTCGACGGATCAACGTGTGGCTTTACCCAGGACACAACTGATAAGTTTGACTGGACACGAAACAAAGGAAATACTTCGTCTTTTCAAACAGGACCATCTTCCGACCACACCACCGGACAAGGTATGACAAATTTCCGTTAATTGCGCCCCTTGACCTACTCTATCCCCCTAAAGTATAACAGCTTCAGGTCAAGGGTCACTCAAACTGAAGAAGGGATAGTAGTCCCGAAAGATCTGCGAACTTTGTTTGGCGCAAAAACATTTTCAAATTGCAGCTTTTACGTATTTTACACCACAAAGTATATATAACTCGCATATAACAAAATAACAATAAAATAAACTTAAGGTGATTCCATCGAAATAAAAGTTGCAATAGAAAGTTTCTGAAACTTTCCCTAGTTGAAAATTGCGATGTAATAAATTTAGAGTAAAAAGAATGGTCACCATTACCGCGAAAAAGATATAATCGACTAAAAATACCTCATACAAAATCAACCAAAAACACGTATTTTTTTCATGTTTCCAGTGCCGATTATTAACTTTTCTGCAATAGGAATTGGTCTATACTCCTTGTATAGAAAGAAGATGATTAACTAGACTTAAAATATGCGAAAAAATGATAGGTAATTAACCATGCTCATTTACGAGAAAACGATCATTTTCCTCTCTGGCGAGCATAGCCACAATGAAAAAAGCCGCCATTTTTTAATATGCGCGCGCTAAAAAGTACGCACGAAATTGTGCGCAGAAAGGATGCGCAGTGCAATACTTAGGAATTACCTAAAAGACAATGGCTGTCACTATTTTATGACCGGACGTTTCGCCGAAGTTGTAAATATATTTTCCATATGTCTATTTTTGCAGGATATTACATGTACACAGAAACATCAAGTCCTCGAAATCCAGGTGACGTAGCCAGACTGAAAGGACGATGCAATTCAGCGGGAACATGTGTCTTACGTTATATTATCACATGAATGGTACAACCATGGGTACATTAAATGTGTACGTAAATGGAGTAAAAGTGTTTAGTGCAAGTGGGAATAAAGGCAACAACTGGCTGAAACTGGAATTAACTGTGACATTATCGGGAATGTACGAGGTAAGAACAATTTTAAAAGCTACTTAAAGCGCATTTTAGTGTTATGAACAAGAACAACAAAAACTAGCCGTTTTCGCGGTGGCCGTTACTGTATTCTTTTGTCTCACATATGTAAACGCATCACTACCGTGTTGCGGGTTCTAATTTGTACGATTTGTACGGATTTTTTCACGATCCGAAAAACGGAAAAAAAAATCCCGCAAAAAATAATAAAAAAAGATTTCCGAAATTGTCAATATCACCATTAGAACAAAAATTGAGTTGGTATCTAACACGACTGATCTGCCATCGTGCAGATATGCGAATCACAAAAGTCAGTTTCCGGTTATTGCAAAATTTGCATCACGCAAAACACAAAATATCTGCAAAATAAACTTTCCGCAAAAATTTCATGGCACGCGATAGCCTTGAATTAGTCAAGTGCAATATACCATATTCGTATTCTCACGGTTGGACTGGAACTAGCTTGCAATCGAGGCTCATGCGGGGGAATCTTTACAAAAACAATTAACAATTATTGAACTCGGTAGACTGCAAAACAGTCGTTATTTTTCCGCTCAATTCGCTGCTCACAAAGGCGCGAAGCGCCGTCATTCGAAGACCGCGCGTCGTAACGCAAAAAATACGACTGTTTTGCAGTCTATGAACTCGGCTATCGCAAAATATCGTGATTTATCAGTGTCTCGCAGATCAATTATTTGCCTCAGCCTTCGGCTTCGGCAAACAATTGATCTGCTCGCTACTGACAAATCACGATATGTTGCTCAACCTCGTCCAATAATTGTTAATTATTTTATTATTCAACAAATTGTCAACGAGTCGCAAAATATCCTAAAGGTCCATATAAACTCAGCAGCGCTGTCCAATATGTCAGGTTTTGTGTACTTTCAAATATGGCAAACTACATATTCCGTCAGATATCTGTCACGTGCGGATGGGAGATAACAGGGGCTTCCTGACCATATATGGGCATCGTGATAGTTTGCTGAATAATAAAGGCTTTATTTTTACATGGTGAATTGTCTCTCTTGTAATGATTGCAGGTTATAATTGAAGGGATAAGGGGAAGCAGTTATACGGGTGACATGGCAATAGACGATTTCAAGTTGGTTGCAGGGCCTTGTTCTTCAAGTAAGTACATACAGCAAAAATATGTCTTTTCGTCCTGAACATGATGTTCAATGCATTACAAGACTAGAGTTCATCTTAGAACCTTTTTTATTTTTTGGCGAAAAGAGCTATCGAATCAGTCACTATAATGAACAGACGGTAAAGTGTAGGCCTACATTTTAGAATCGGTAGCCGTCTATTTTGGCCGGATGCATCACAAATCACTCAACATCTTTTCAAGCCATGTCAATCACAGACTCGCTTCTTTTATCTATAACGAAGAACCGCATATTGCCTGAGATAATAATAACAACTTTATTAATAATGTGTCAAGGTCTTCTAGCGTGCCAAAAGGCCCACTAATCGGGGACACCTAAAATTAAATATCACATATTAGTAAAACTCTACTGTACACTAATTCAAATGAGACAATCTGATTGGCTGAGCTACTCGTACACTATCAGCCATTAGTGTGCACTGGCTGGAGGTCGTCTACAAAATTGCGGTTTCTTCTCGTTTCTCCGAAGTAACGAAGTTTCGGAAGAAGATTTAGAGTTAATACTAGACAATTGTTATGATTTTTCACTAAAACAATTAGATTATTCGCTCTCAATTTCTATGATGTGATAGTTGATTCGGCCTACGGCCTCATCAACTATCACATCATAGAAATTGAGAGCTCATAATCTAATTGTTAAATGTTCCAGGTTTCTATAACATTATAATTTTAGTACATCTTTTTTAGTCTCTGAATAGCTTATGCTTTGAGTCTTTTTGTTTTGCAGTAACTCCACCACCTCCATCAACTCCACCAACTCCACCACCTCCATCAACTCCACCACCTCCATCAACTCCACCAACTCCACCACCCCCACCAGGTACGTATCTCTGCTATAACATCACGAAGAGAGTCAACAGCCTTATTACAATGATATCCAACAATCACGTAATTTTGAAATTGATGACGCCATGTTGTTGTGATGTGACGTCATAATTGACATATGACCACCACTAAATCAAACGACTTTGTATGCTTTACATACCACACGAGTTTCATTACCACACTGGGTAATGCTTTGGGAGATACAGAACTCCCCACCCCACCCCAAAGGCGCACGAACTCCAAGGTTATCAATGACCTTTTCAATGAAGGAATAAAACCTCCGTCCTTATGTCTTTAATACTCTGATAAAGATCATAGCCACGTCATTTCACTCCGAGATGGCGTATGCGGCTCGGGTTCTCTCAGCCATCGAGGGAGCGAAATGACGTGGCTATGATCTTTATCAGAGTATAAAGACGTAGAAAAGGAGGTTTTATTCCTTTTATGAAATTACTATAGGATAAAAATGCAAAGGAGCTAAGTTATGACAACATTTATACGCGGCTCAAATTTCTCAATAGCAAAATTCTCCTTACTGACTCGAATGTGATTGCGAGTACAACTTGAGTTAACTTGAAGTTGCTAATAAAAGTAAATTAATCGCTAGCGGGTTTGGAAAGCTGATGCTTCGAGCATTAGCCGTACATTTCGCACGCTAGCTAGGCTTTAGAGATGCATCATTCGACTGACGAAGGGCTAATGCTCGAAACGTCAGCTTTCCACATTCGCCACGGCAATAAACCGTTAACTTAAACCATTGGCGTAGTTCATTAATGTTATAATAACAATATCTATAGTTATCTTTATTGAGGAATTTACGTAACAATAAAATGTCGCGAATTACCTCAATGAACATTTTAAAAATTTAGATTACGTGCAGTCGGTATTTTAGAATCATGCAAATTACGCGTAGGCGATTCTCGCGGCTCGCGGCTTCACCGCTCGTGGCTCGATGTTTGTCCCTTTCTTCTCTCGCCATAGAAAAGAAAAGGGTCCTGCTAACAAGTGATCTAAAACAAGCACAGTAACTATAAAAATGTAATCAAGACATAAAACATTGATAGAACTCGACAAACTGGGTTTTAGAGGTAAATGGACAAAGTGATTAGTTGGAGCAAAGTGGTTTTAGCTTTTTAAAGCTATTAAAAGATCACGAATGAGTTGAAAATTTGCGAGAGTTGATTTGCTCCGACGAAGGGCTAACGCTCGAAACGTCAGCTTCTAGAATGAAATAATTTACCTTTATCAACTTCGAGTTGATAATCAACATAGTGTTTTAGAGGTAAACTACGTCATCGGCTATAAGTCAACACCATAGAAATGTACATTTTGACTTTAGTTCTCAGTTCTTTACCAGTTGAAAGTGGACGTCCTCGGGATCGTACTAAAGACTTTTCACCATAGGGTAGAATTCTGATATCAACGGTATTATTGTTATCCTTAACAATTGTTTTCATCAACTAAAAATTGTTAGTTGATTATTTATCTACTCGGTCTTGAAATACGAGGAAACGGGTTAGCACTGAATGCTATAAATCAACACAATGGAAATGTATAATGGTAATTACGTACCTTTCACTTTGACTGTTAAAGCTTATATTTCATATGTTTCACTGCAATTTCAGGTTCAACTGTGTCCCCGTCTGCTACACCACCACCACCACTTAAGAAACTCTTTCCTCCTTGAATAGTGCAAAGCACGCTGCATACACATATGTTTATCCGTGCATGTATTTTTATTAGATTGAAAATATGTTGCTATTATTTTTAGTGTTATTCCTTTTGAGATGAAGTGTGTAGGTAACCCTTGCTTTTGAACAGAGTTGTGGAACGCAAGAGAGAATGATCGTCTCTTGTGGAAAGTCACTGTAAATTATCTTTCTTCTTCATTTTTTTTTCAGCCTTTATTTGCAATTTCGACAGATCAACGTGTGGCTTTACCCAGGACACAACTGATAAGTTTGACTGGACACGAAACAAAGGAAATACTTCGTCTTTTTCAAACAGGACCATCTTCCGACCACACCACCGGACAAGGTATGACAAATTTCCGTTAATTGATTGCGCCCCTTGACCTACTCTATCCCCCTAAAGTATAACAGCTTCAGGTCAAGGGTCACTCAAACTGAAGAAGGGATAGTAGTTCCGAAAGATCTGCGAACTTTGTTTGGCGCAAAAACATTTTCAAATTGCAGCTTTTACGTATTTTACACCACAAAGTATATATAACTCGCATATAACAAAATAACAATAAAATAAACTTAAGGTGATTCCATCGAAATAAAAGTTGCAATAGAAAGTTTCTGAAATGTTCCCTAATTGAAAATTGCGATGTAATAAATTTAGAGTAAAAAGAATGGTCACCATTACCGCGAAAAAGATATAATCGACTAAAAATACCTCATACAAAATCAACCAAAAACACGTATTTTTTTCATGTTTCCAGTGCCGATTATTAACTTTTCTGCAATAGGAATTGGTCTATACTCCTTGTATAGAAAGAAGATGATTAACTAGACTTAAAATATGCGAAAAAATGATAGGTAATTAACCATGCTCATTTACGAGAAAACGATCATTTTCCTCTCTGGCGAGCATAGCCACAATGAAAAAGCCGCCATTTTTTAATATGCGCGCGCTAAAAAGTACGCACGAAATTGTGCGCAGAAAGGATGCGCAGTGCAATACTTAGGAATTACCTAAAAGACAATGGCTGTCACTATTTTATGACCGGACGTTTCGCCGAAGTTGTAAATATATTTTCCATATGTCTATTTTTGCAGGATATTACATGTACACAGAAACATCAAGTCCTCGAAATCCAGGTGACGTAGCCAGACTGAAAATGACGATGCAATTCAGCGGGAACATGTGTCTTACGTTATATTATCACATGAATGGTACAACCATGGGTACATTAAATGTGTACGTAAATGGAGTAAAAGTGTTTAGTGCAAGTGGGAATAAAGGCAACAACTGGCTGAAACTGGAATTAACTGTGACATTATCGGGAATGTACGAGGTAAGAACAATTTTAAAAGCTACTTAAAGCGCATTTTAGTGTTATGAACAAGAACAACAAAAACTAGCCGTTTTCGCGGTGGCCGTTACTGTATTCTTTTGTCTCACATATGTAAACGCATCACTACCGTGTTGCGGGTTCTAATTTGTACGATTTGTACGGATTTTTTCACGATCCGAAAAACGGAAAAAAAAATCCCGCAAAAAATAATAAAAAAAGATTTCCGAAATTGTCAATATCACCATTAGAACAAAAATTGAGTTGGTATCTAACACGACTGATCTGCCATCGTGCAGATATGCGAATCACAAAAGTCAGTTTCCGGTTATTGCAAAATTTGCATCACGCAAAACACAAAATATCTGCAAAATAAACTTTCCGCAAAAATTTCATGGCACGCGATAGCCTTGAATTAGTCAAGTGCAATATACCATATTCGTATTCTCACGGTTGGACTGGAACTAGCTTGCAATCGAGGCTCATGCGGGGGAATCTTTACAAAAACAGTTAACAATTATTGAACTCGGTAGACTGCAAAACAGTCGTTATTTTTCCGCTCAATTCGCTGCTCACAAAGGCGCGAAGCGCCGTCATTCGAAGACCGCGCGTCGTAACGCAAAAAATACGACTGTTTTGCAGTCTATGAACTCGGCTATCGCAAAATATCGTGATTTATCAGTGTCTCGCAGATCAATTATTTGCCTCAGCCTTCGGCTTCGGCAAACAATTGATCTGCTCGCTACTGACAAATCACGATATGTTGCTCAACCTCGTCCAATAATTGTTACTACTAGTAATACGTGACTCGCAGGTCCTCGCGAAGCTCGGGGAAGTGCCTTTTTTTGGTGTGTGTGGAGGAGGGGGGGGGGGGGGGGGAAGGATGGTTAAGGGTCATATATAAGAATTTGGCTGGGGTGGATTACTTGAAGAATAGGGAGGAAGATCTCTTTTTTAGAGACAATTTTATTTTATGAATACGAATTTTGCAAGAGTGGATTACTTGGCTTGAATAGGGGCGAAGAGAGTGTTGACAAATTTGAAGAGATTGTTTTGGAGGGGGGATACTATTGGATGGGTGGTTGTGGATTGGGGAGATGGAGAGGGGTTGTTATAATGAGTCAAAATCTCTGACTATGTATCATGTAGGCCGGGATGGAGAAGAGGACTGATTTTTCTTTTCGGCCAGTCTGTGATTGTGGAGCAGTGGGGAATTTAGGGGAGGGGCCTGGCCATCATCACCCCCCTTATAGTGAAGTGCAAAACATTAGTTCCCCCCCCCCCCCCCCCTTATATGAGGAATGAGGAACTGAAAGTCTTACCTTAACCCTCCCTATTAATTAGAGCAAGGAAATGCCCATCTCCACTTAACCACCCCCCTCCCCCCACCTTTGTGCACTTCTGAATCCGAAACTGGAATGAATATTGTGTGGTTCCAGAAAATATCCATACCCCCTCGCGGTAGTTTTTTTTGGTTTGAAACCAACCCCTGGAAATTCCAGTTTAGCTTCATACTTTCCTTTAACAGTTTCGGCTTTTGAGATCCCCCTCCCCCTCGGAATTTCCAATGACCTTTCTTGGGGTGGGTATGGTTATTTTCTGGAACTGCACATTTCTTTTGAGCATAGGTAAAATGAACGCATGGACCAAATAGTACTTAAAAAGCTCCATATTAATAAAGAAACCTATAATAATTATATTGTCAATACTATATATTATAGAAATTGGCCATAACAGTTAACAACTTTGTATGTTCATTGGGGTACCGGTATATTATTCCAAAACATAAATGTAAATCAGTTACATGGAAGCTGTTTCATCCTCATAAAGACACTAGCAGCTTATTGAGCAACTACAAGCAAACTCAGACTGGATATAAACAGGAATGTGTTTCTTCAGTCATGGAAATTATCACTTCTTCAATCAATTTCTGCATATACTCAGTTCCCTGTTGAGAAAAAAATTAAAAGAAATATTGACCTACTTGTAAATGGAATATTGACTGAATTTTGGCAACAGTCATATACTGGTCAAAAGATAAACAACACAACAATAAGATGCAATATTGCTAGAATATAGCTGGATAGGTGATTTAACATTGATTTTCCTACAAAACATAAGAGGAAAATAACATGTAAAAATCATGGTGCTAGTTTGCATGGATTATAAAGACAACTTCAATGCCAAACAGTCCTGAGGAGAATGACAAAAAAATTTACTCTACACATCTCCAGATATATATTATACTGTAATATATATAGTCATGCAAATGAAGTTATTATTTACAATTATACAGCCATCTCCTTGATTGATGGCCGACAGAAAATAAATTTGGAGCTAAATAAGCTCCTACAATCGCTTTGTTTCATTGCTGGTTATCTGTGACATCCACAATGCAAGGTGTTGTTTGTATGTTTATTTCCTTCAAAATTCAACCATCAAACTAAATTCAAGTAGCGAAAAAACCGTAAGAGGTGCGATGGGGTGCGACCTCATACCTCATTAATTGAACTTTAAAATCAAGGGAATTCTGGCTTCGATCCTTCAAACCTCGATGCATAAACGGCGTATCATCCGACTATAAAATTACAGAAAATTACGACGCCATTTTGGGAGCCAGCAGTTTAGACAGTTTACATGTAAGCCAAAATCATTGCTAGTTATGTCACCAAAATATCGAAACAAACACCCTAGACTGTATCTTTGATCACTTACCTTTCTTCTGACGCCCTGTGCTTTTTCAATGCTGCTATGAAATGAGAAAAAATCAGGCGAAAAACAACACGATATCATTCGCCTTAGAATCGCGAAACGTGCACAATCGCATCCCATACTGCAGTTCGGCGACAGTTTACCTGATTCTCTGCAAGGTTTCCAAGAATCGCTGCAGGGTTTCTGAGAATCGCCGGACGAACGCCGTGTTTTTTGCTATGCCACCGGATTTTGGTTTCGATTGGAGTTCGCTCGTCTCTCGATATCTGTAATAAATTGTAGCGCTCTTGTACTGTTTTCCCCCCGAATGAACTGAAACCACCTCACTTTTGTAGGTAAAAATCTTCTTCGCAATATCGGATCGGCGAATTATTTTCAGACACAAGTCTTCGCGTCTACAATGAAAACTAAGCCATATGTTGATCGTACTTTGAGAAATGCCTGAGTCGTCTTTCCTTTTCCTGTTGTTGATAATGGATTTAATAAAGCCGGGTTTTTTTCACAAATGACCCGTATATAAATTGGTTCGATAAACAAACTTGGAGTAAAAATTGTTTTTCTTCAGCAGCCGTTCCTGTTACTACATTTACGTGTACAAAGATTACGGCGAAGTCAATGTTATTAAGCAAAGAAGAGGGGGTTAAAAAAAAGAACGGCCTGGATTTGAACCGAAAAAAAAAAAGAAAAAAAAAAAAAGAAGGACCATGACGGATTTGAACCCACGCCACGCCCTCAAACCCGAAGAACAGATTTAAAAGGTAGCGCCTTAAGCCATTAGGCCACGAGCGCGCCGTGTGACGTCATGTCAACCCCCAACTCCACAAACAAACAATTAAATAAATAAATAAATAAATAAATATGACCGTAAAGGCCACACGAGAATTGCCCCCGCTTCAGCCCTTGGGGGACAGAATTATAAACCCCGCTACGCGAGGCCTTCGGCCTCGCTTCGCGAGGAATTATTTTATTATTCAACAAATTGTCAACGAGTCGCAAAATATCCTAAAGGTCCATATAAACTCAGCAGCGCTGTCCAATATGTCAGGTTTTGTGTACTTTCAAATATGGCAAACTACATATTCCGTCAGATATCTGTCACGTGCGGATGGGAGATAACAGGGGCTTCCTGACCATATATGGGCATCGTGATAGTTTGCTGAATAATAAAGGCTTTATTTTTACATGGTGAATTGTCTCTCTTGTAATGATTGCAGGTTATAATTGAAGGGATAAGGGGAAGCAGTTATACGGGTGACATGGCAATAGACGATTTCAAGTTGGTTGCAGGGCCTTGTTCTTCAAGTAAGTACATACAGCAAAAATATGTCTTTTCGTCCTGAACATGATGTTCAATGCATTACAAGACTAGAGTTCATCTTAGAACCTTTTTTATTTTTTGGCGAAAAGAGCTATTGAATCAGTCACTATAATGAACAGACGGTAAAGTGTAGGCCTACATTTTAGAATCGGTAGCCGTCTATTTTGGCCGGATGCATCACAAATCACTCAACATCTTTTCAAGCCATGTCAATCACAGACTCGCTTCTTTTATCTATAACGAAGAACCGCATATTGCCTGAGATAATAATAACAACTTTATTAATGTGTCAAAGTCTTCTAGCGTGCCAAAAGGCCCACTAATCGGGGACACCTAAAATTAAATATCTCATAATGTTCCAGGTTTCTATAACATTATAATTTTAGTACATCTTTTTTAGTCTCTGAATAGCTTATGCTTTGAGTCTTTTTGTTTTGCAGTAACTCCACCACCTCCATCAACTCCACCACCCCCACCAGGTACGTATCTCTGCTATAACATCACGAAGAGAGTCAACAACCTTATTACAATGATATCCAACAATCACGTAATTTTGAAATTGATGACGCCATGTTGTTGTGATGTGACGTCATAATTGACATATGACCACCACTAAATCAAACGACTTTGTATGCTTTACATACCACACGAGTTTCATTACCACAGGGTAATGCTTTGGGAGATACAGAACTCCCCACCCCACCCCAAAGGCGCACGAACTCCAAGGTTTTCAATGACCTTTTCAATAAGGAATAAAACCTCCGTCCCTATGTATTTATTCTCTGATAAAGATCATAGCCACGTCATTTCACTCCCGAGATGGCGTATGCGGCTCGGGTTCTCTCAGCCATCGAGGGAGCGAAATGACGTGGCTATGATCTTTATCAGAGTATAAAGACGTAGAAAAGGAGGTTTTATTCCTTTTATGAAATTATGGCTCCGTCAATTCCAAGCCCGCTCATCCCCCCCCCCCCCCGGGCATTTGTCGGGCATTTGTCATTTTTTTGTCAGAAGGTTGAAAATGTCCCACGGTGGGGTCAGCTTACATGCACAAAATCCCCACGGTGGGGCTTCAGGAGCAGTGCAAATGCCCGACCCACGGGACAAGTTCAAAAACCTTTTTTGAGAGGATCGAGGAATTTAAAAATCTAAATTCCAAGCAGAACTATTAATGATGGACACTATAATTGTTCACAAATACATAGCTCTTTATTTATACCTGTAATCATGATTTTTGGAACATTTTTTCATTACAACTGCAACACGAAGCTTCGTTCCGCCATCTTTGACATCTTTGGTTCGCACGTGGAAAGCAACGGTGCAAATGTTTGTACATGTGGGGTGGGGGTGGGGCTACGGTACACTTGAAAAGTGCGGGACTCAAACGATGTTTAATATCAGTTTCAGTTTTTTTTACACTGTTTGTCAAAAAGAGAAAATACAGAAATACAGTACAATCAAAATACATAAAGAAAAAGAAGATAAAATCAAAATTGTTACAGAATATGTGCACAGTGACCAAAGTAGCTTTGATTTTGAAATCAACTCAGTTTTTATATTTTTCTATCGGGGGCAATCAGGAAATTTTAAATAAACAACAAAACGTGTACGTCTTTTAAAATACGAAAGATCGCGTTGCCTTTGACAATGCCCCACCCCCGGGCTGCCCGGTTATAGCAAATTCCCCACCCTAGGGATGGAAAGTTGTAAAATGCCCGACAAATGCCCGGGGGGCGTGGGGATGGTCGGGCTTGGAATTGACGGAGCCATTACTACAGGATAAAAATGCAAAGGAGCTAAGTTATGACAACATTTATACGCGGCTCAAATTTCTCAATAGCAAAATTCTCCTTACTGACTCGAATGTGATTGCGAGTACAATTGCGAGTGCGAGGGAAGTTTTCAGCCAAACTTTCTAATGTAGAACTGCTAAGAAAACTGCTAAGTTTTTTGAAAAGCTTTAAATAGGGTCATTGGATGATTCCACTGTAACGTACGGTATTGAAGATAGGCCATTGCGACGCCCACGCGCTAATCCTTGCATATTTCAACCGGTATTCCAATTGAAATAGTCAGATCATCATATCATAGGTGACAGTGCAATGTTCCAATAAAAAATAATGTGGCATAATTATAACTAGGCAGACCAGCATTTAAAGGGGCACTGTCACAAGGACGCATGCGCCAGTCTCGCGAGTCGAACTTGAAAAGGTTAGGCTAACTTTTTCAAGTTTGAGTTGCCAAATCCAAAATGGCGTCGACTAGTGGCGGCGGCGGCACGGTGGAAAGCGTAGTAATTCTGGGCGAAAAAGAATATTCAATACCCGACAAGAGCCAAGAGAGAGTGGACAAAACCCCATAAACGCATTTATCTTGAAGATAACAGTTTCAAAACATGACTTGAAGCGAAATTCGTTGCAGGTTACGAAGGATACAGTGATAAGATACTGTCTTCGCGACACATTTCCTGACATTTGTTGTTAAGGAGACGAGTGATCGAAACAGATGTGACCTCAGCTGTGACCTCTCACGCGAAAACGTACAACACGGCTTTCCGTTCGAAAGGCTAAAAGCCGTTCACTACCCGAACGGTTAGCAAGCCGAGCGGCTGCTACTACCCCTTCGAAAAAAATGTTCGAACTGCTGCCGCTACCCGTTCGAAAAAAATCTTCAGCCGTTCCAACGGCTGCTGCTACCCGTTCAGAAAAAAATCTTCACCCGTTCGTAGCTAAGCCAGGTTATCCGTTGAGAAAAAATATTGAGCCGTTCGAACGGCAACGGTTATCCGTTGAAAACTTATGTACGAATGCAGAGTACGAATGGATAAATCTAAGCTTGGCTGTCAAAAGACAAAAGTGCGTTGCGTTACGGCCGTTGCAAAAATATTCTGTATGCAAATCATGTTTCGGAAATACGTATGCGAACAGCGCACGCTGTTACAGTAATATTATGGCTTTATCTGTTTTACATAATCGTGATTAGAAACAAAATACATGCAAATATTTTCACTAACCGTCATTATGGAATGGCGGCCAAATAATTTATGGTCGACAGTGAAGTGAGCAGTTTTCGCGCATGCGAATCCGTGACAGTGCCCTTTAATTATGATAATGCAAAGCGAAATGCTCCTGATATATTGAAATATATTTAACAATTATTACATGAGCCTGCGTTGGATACGAGATGATAGATAGCCAACGAGCGCGTAGCGCGAGTTGGCTATAATCATCTCGTATCCAACAAGGGCGAATGTAACTTTAGTAACTTTAGGTGAAAACTTCGGTATTACTTTTTAAACATCTGTTCGGTAAACAAACTGAATGAAAATAGAGCTGCAAGACAGAATTTTCTTCGGATTAATATTCGCTGTTTCTTCTAAAGTTTCGTATATTCTGGAAGATTGTCCAACTGTGGAGCTGAACATTTTTCATTTTACAAGTTGAACTGATGGACAGCTGAACGGGTTGTTTATACGGCGAGCAAATCGTGCTCGTCTGCAGAATTGTGTTGAGACGAGCGAAACTGAGCCAGTTGAAATCAAGTTCACTGAAGTAAAGAGCAAAGGAAAGAGTCAATATCTACATGGATGGAGAGAAAAAGAGTGACCTTCCAGATAATTTCACTGTGAAGTCGTCCGCAGTCCAGCGCATTTCTTCTTTTGGAAATGTTTTCATCCGCCGACCAAAACAAACAATTATCCAATCAGAGCGCGAATTTGGAGTCACGTGGTGCGAAATTCACGATTGCGATCGCGCGCGAGTTGAAAGCTCTGAGTCGATCTAACGCGATGCTTTGAATGAAACAATCCAACAATCTATTTACGTTTATTTCTGGCCGGGATTAGCTGCTTGCTGGACGAGAAACATGGCTTTGATATATTTTAGCCTGGAATAAGTTGTGACGAGCGCTTGCCTTTCTTGTCGCGCTCTAGATCGAGCTCTTGTCGCGCTCAGATCGGAGATCGCGCTTCGTCCTTCGACAATCCGCAGCTATACGCTTTCATGTATTACTGGCCGGGATCAACTGCTTGCACAAAGAGAAACATGGCTTCGATATCCTTAGCCAGCAATGAGTTGCGACTAGTTCTTGTATTTATATTCTGGTCGCGCGCTATGTTCAAAACAAGCTAAAACAGTATTGGTTTAGGTTACAGTAACAGCGAACAACTGGCGTGCTGCAACAGTCGCAACAATCACGCATCGATCGAGTTATTTTGCATCCCAAGCCTAACATGACCTCCTAAAATTTGTAGAAAGAGAAACAGGGCTGTGATATATTTTGGCCAGGAATATTGGGAGGAGCACTTGCCTTTCTCGTCGCGCTCTATGTTCAAAACAGATCGAGCCGTCTTGGTTCAGAAATAATCTATTTACGCTTACACGTATACTGTCCGGGATATATTTAACTGCTTGCAGAAAGCGAAACATGGCTTCGATATCCTTTAGCCTAGAATGAGTTGCGACTAGCTCTTGTATTTCTCTTCTGGTCGCGCGCTATGTTCAAAACAGAGCTATTGGTTAGGTTATAATCGGCAGTTTGTATCAAAATCGAACGCTGCAACAATACACGCATATCCTAGGCCTGGTCTGTGACCTCTTAAAATTTGCAAGAGTGAACACTCGAAGGCTCTATTCTACGTGAAAATCCTCCACATAATACAACATGCTCGTTTACTACGTTAAAATAAAAATAAAACACACCTGAAGCAACTGAGTAGGTCAGAAGACATAATTTAATATAGAGCAGCAAATGTCCTGTCACCTTTTAATACAACAACAAGGAAAACGATGTCGATATCCTAGTTCTGTTGCCAGTTGTAGCGCTCACTTGGCGGATGTAGAAACGCCTGATCGATCTCTTTCAAAAATACGAGAGATATGGTCTTCATTGTCATGTTATGTTGCAGTTCAGCTGTGTCACTAACCGCAGAAGCTTTCAAAGGTCAGATCAGGTCAACCGCTCACAAATGTCACAAAATCACACAGGCTATCAGCACAAATACAATTCAAAGGTGGCAGCCATTCAAAGGGTTTCTTACTTTCTTTTTCCTGATTTTGTGAAGCTCGAAATCGAGAAGTGTTTTCTTGCACTTGTGGCAAATCCAGACTGAGTGGATTTCGGCCGATCCTTCCCCGATTTCAACGACCATAAACATGCATAAAGCCTTGCACTCTGCCTCAAACAAAGAAACCTCACATCCTCTTGTGTCACTTTTGTACATATCCGTCCAGCACATAATCAGCAGCGATCGTACATATAACTCCGATATGTATCCATCACATCACCGACCTGAAACGAAAGGAAAAGACGCCCCAAACGATTAGTTACAAGCAGTATCATTTTGCCGCAGAGGATTGCTTCCCGCAAAAATCGCGGCCCGTCCACGCAAATTGAGGCCCATCGCTCAGATTTCGTACAAAACATCTAGAATACCTATAGAATGTCCCTGAATTTTTTCAAGGCCCATAAAAAATTTTCACGAGAGATACAGTGAACTGAAGACGATCAATCGGTCCAGTAAACAAGCAAAACTGACATATGTATCGAAAGTAAAAACTCACCTTCGCGCACATTTCGCCGCCATTGTCCACAATCTCAAGCACAACGCATCTTCAATGGTTTCTTTGTTGTTGTGTTACAAATCGGCAGGCAAAGCAAGCTGGGAAGACTCGATAAAATGAAAATTTCAAACTCAAGTGGAGTTCACACGGGAAGATTTCAAAGCCGCCATGTTGTGACGTCACGCTATTGTTTAGCGCATTTCCAAAAGAAGAAATGCGCTGGACTGCTCCGGATTCGATTGTACCATCACCAACGCTTGACGAACTGAGATATTGTTTTCAATGCTTCGTCTCTGATGGATATTTATTGTGCTGATTTTAAAAGCTTAGTCCATCTGGAATTAACAAGCCTCTTCGAAATACAAGGTAACAATACTGAATAGGTTAAGCTTAAATTTGCCAGTGTAATTCATTCATTTTGAACGAATTTGTGCAGATTTGTATTGGTTTCCGGACTTTCCCGTAAATGGTTTCAGGCTTCCTTTTATAAATAGTGCTCGTTCAGTTGCATTTGTTGTACAATTACAAGAATTTCCCATTAAATATTTCGTTCCAAACTTTGCTGCATTTTCTAGCAGTTTTGTTACTTCGTCTTCAGTCAATTCTGCCGTGAAACAATTTTCTCCGGCGGCCATTGTTCCATGGAGAGAGAAAAAATTCAGCTCTCTTTCTCGCCGATGCGTTCATGGTATAATGGCTCATATCCCATGGCCTCTAAGCCAATCAAAACTCTAGAAATGCATTATCCAATAGTTCAGTTTTTAATAATGATATATATCATTACAGTATGCCAATGAATCCCGATTTGACAAAACTGGGCGCGCGGGTGGTATCAGGTAATTTTTCACCAGGGCCGCAAGGTGGTATTGGGTAATTTTAGCACGAGGTCAGCTCAACCAAAACTGTCGAAAGCTGTCATTGTTCGCCGTTCGTCTGAAGAAAATTTGCAATTCAAAGGTGAGTATCTTGCATTACAGTGATTTCTTTGAATACAAAGGTCATTCAACAGTACCGCATAGAATTGTTCACACACAAATCAGCAACAGGGTCGACAGACTCGATCCAAAATCTGCTTGACGCTGTCTGATAATATTAACCCGGCGTAATTAATCGATGAAACCAATAATCGATGAAAATCGATATTAATCGATAATAATCAATATTAATTAATCGATTAATATTGGTAATCGATGATTAATCGATGTCAGAAGATTTATGACCTTTTATCGATTAGTAATCGATGATCCTTAATTACATCGATTAATATCGATTGTCATCGATTACCATCGATTGTCATCGATTATTATCAAATTCATCAGAATTTAATCCACGAAGCGTGTCTGTTGAACACAACGTGATTTATTGCTATAACCGTTACAAACAACAAAACAGAACACTAAAAAGACGATGAACACGTCGGTCGTCCATCAGTATCACTTCCCTTCTGCTGCAGCGAGCACTTGAATCCTTTCGCTTGGGACTTGTTTTGCTTGAAAAGTTCCTAACTTACATCAACAGGAACACTTATTCCTCCCCCAATGCGCCAGCGACCTTTGGGATTCGTCAGATGGCTAAGCCAAATTGAAAATTTACATCTGATCAAAACTTCAAGTTCAATCTCGCTGGAATTAGACTGGTCGCCATTGTCACCGTCAGTTTGCAGAAAACATACGAAAATTTATGTCGAAAGAATTTGATACAAGTCGATCAAAATCAATGTTAATCGATGTTAATCGATGGTAATCGATCTAATTAACAAACATCTTGGTGTGACTATCGATTAATGATCGATTACCGATACTAATCGATATTAATTAACTAATTTCATCGATTAATATCGATTAATCGATTAGCTTTCCGATGATCGATTTTCATCGATTAATTACGCCGGGTATTAACTAAGACTAAGATTAGCGGTTTATACAACCGCAGCATTCTTGTATTTCCTAGTGTATATAAGACATTGTTGTAAGAGGTTAAGCCTCAGAACGAATAGTGAATAGAACGGAACGGAATTGTGAGTGTATTAAAAGAACTGTGAATCTACGAATAAACGCATTTTATAACTTGGAAAGATACAGTCCTCATTTGATTGTGAACCCGAACAGACGCAAACAGATCAGAATCTCAAGTCAAAAAAAGTAAAACCCAGTCAAAAGGATCAGCATCTTTTCAACAAACTTCATTGTAATAATAATAATAATGTACTAGTAATAATAACTATAATACAGGCTGCGAAATTTCTGAACGGTGATTGGTTCGAACGAGCTGTATTTATCTCAAATACTGAAATACTTACATGTAAGAAATTACAGTTTCCAAATATGGCAAGTGTGACAATTGACTCTAAGAAAAAAACCCAAGATGGCGGACATTTCTATTGTTTAGCGTGTGGACTAAAGTGGGCATTTCAACGAGATTATCTGTCAAAGTGTCCAAAAACCTACGAATATTTATAGCAAAACACTTTTTTGTGGTGTAACTTAGCTGAACAAAGCATTCCATTGTTTTAAAAACGTTTCAAAACGAAGCTCCAATGACATCTGTGAAGCTACCATCGTCGTGTACTCGGGTAAGATATCTGCCTTGTATTATAAACAAATAATAGCATGAGTTGTACGTAGTATTTGGAATAATACCGGCTCGTAATATTTCAAAATTGTCCAAAATATCACTCGGAAATATTACTCGCGGTATTATTTCCAAATACTACTACAACTCATGCTATTACCTATACTAATAATAATAATAAATAATATTAATATTATTATTATTATTATTAACATTTTTTATCGAGGGTAACACTTAATATCAACAGATAATGTACCCATGGCCCTCAACTAGAAATTATATAAAACCCAAAATGACAAAAAATTATCATAAACATTAAACGTTTTCATGAAATAATCAAAACTAACTTTTCAATATTTATACTATCTAAACTAAATTATCAATATTAAAATTTATAATGGTTGAGCCTTTGACAAAACGAGTTGATTGATGTCGATTGCTTAACATCTCTCGGGAGATTGTTCCAAGCGGCTGCAGCAGTGAAGCTGAAGGTGCGTTTGCCGAAAATTAAGCTAAAAACACCAAATTTGAATAAAATACCTTGCCAAAACATGGTTGCAATGGAAACATCAAGTCACGTGACCAAATGATATTGGTACACACCAAGCTGTTTCTGATAATGTTTGGGAAAAGTCACGAAGTTTGGCCATTATTGTTTGATAAGTTTGAAGTTAGCCTGCACGCAGATCTAGACGTCTCCTATTTCTTTCAAAAGATATAAGAGACTTCTGCACCCAGGCTGTATCAAGTCAGCGCGGACATGTTTGTTAACGTTTAATTAAATTTTACCTCAATTAATTCAGTAACTTTTGTGCAAAAGTGGTTTATTGGTATATGAGAAACGTTGTCGAAACTGTACTCGTTCGAAAACATTGGGTACTTAAAAAATAAATAAAGCTTATTTTATCGTCTCATTCCAGATATATTCAAGTTTGTATGTATTATGCAAATTAGTTGACTTATGACGTCATAAGAGGAAAACAGCATGTAGACAAATCACAAAATGGATCAGATATCTCTGGAATTAATGCATCAAGGTACATCTTATATCTTACAGGTACATCTTATCTTTGGAATGAGAGCAGATATTACAAAAACATAAATCTAAATTATATAGGAAACAAAATCCCTGTGTATGTTCTCGTATCGGGACATCTCGAACGCCAGCATAGAGTGGCTTGCTGCACTTCGTGTTAGCCGCACAAAAATTTATAGGCCTGACAAAATAATTCGCTTTTCTTGTGCGACATATACCTGTAAACTAGTATAACCAATGGTTAGGGAGTGCGGGCAATATCGATGGTTGGAGTTCCAGGATTAACAAGAGCCAGAATGGCTTTGAGCTAGCTCGGGCAAATTGCAGGATGTGAGTGGTTGCAAAAGCGTTGTGATGCATGCAAAAACATGATGTCAGTCGGGTATCATGGGTTACATGATGATGTTCAGTGCTGTGGAACTGGCGATAAATAAAATTTTAGCTCACAGCCGTGATCCGTTAATTAAAAGTATTTTTAACTAGAACAAATTGAACCCTTTTTTATAGAAAATGAATTGTTAAGATATTCATGAAACTCAAACGTTTGCATTTGTAAGCGAGATGAAAGTGAACGATACAGTACAGAAAATGTATTTTCGGCAAACCAGACTGAGCCGTCACAGAGATTGCGTGACGAGCCCAAACAGCCAGACCCCGTGACGCCTGCTCCGCGCTAAATATCATATTCCACAGAGTTTTATTGAGATTTTTAGCCACTCGAAGCTATTTTTGCCTCGGTAATAATTATACATCGATTATTTTGTTATTTTCAAAACATTTGTGTTGTCTGAGCTTCACATGCAATAAATTATTACCAGAAAGAATGAAACAAACACTTTACAAAGTAAACTTACAACGTAAACATCAGTCGCCGATGAGTTTTGTAACATCCGAATATGGTACGGTAGCAAATTGCTGCAAGTCGTATGACCTTCCCTGTGATCGCGAAGAACTCGGGACACCTTCGTGACAGTTTATTAGACTTTGAAACCCGCAACTCCAGTACAGTTACAACAGTATAATTTTGCTTTACCTCTCATGACTGTTTTGTATTAACTCGTATGCAAATTTTGCCAAGTTTCCCAATGTCATGCTTGGATGAGTACGGGATGAGTACAACCGTGTTTCCTTCCAGTTTTGCTCTTTGATTAAAGATGTTCTGAATCAGTTTTACAATGTAAACGTCAGTGTGGAATCCCGTGTGGAATAGCATTTTCATAACAAGCGAAGCTGCTATAAAGAAAAAAACTCGCGTTTGTTTAAAATAGCCGAAGACAAAGTCCGACGTGTCGAATAATTTGACCTCCCATATTTGGAACGTTTCATGTGATCGAAGGTCAAAACACTCGTGATCACATTCCATTCATTCTTGGTGGAAGATTATTAGGAATGTGCCAAGTTCTCGGTACTAACATGCCGCGCATGCGTAATAGCAACATTGAGATTAGGATTGCGGACTTCTCTGGGCGCCCGCAATAATGTACCACTTCGTGAATTTATCACACTACATTTATTCCTTAAAGTGCACCTAACCCCAAAAATGTTTCTTCGCTTAAATAAATTTAAATGTAATTCGAAGCATTTCTGCGAAAAAAAATTTGGATTCGGTTGAATCCTCGATTTTCTATGCCCTGCTGAAGTCATGTTCGATGTGTTGCACGACCGCATATAGGGATTCTGGAGTCTGGTGCCGGGTTATGACGTCTACTCGGGAACCACACAATATAGCGCCTCTGTCATTTCTCTGTATCTGTTTGGGATAATTAAATGGGATCATTTCTATGTCTTTTGGGACTTAAACTGAATAATTTTGTTTCGAAATTGTGCGTTCTTCATCTTCGTTGTCAAAGTTAAGTTTCGATTCGACTTATTCCGAAAAAAACTTCATTTCTGAAGTAGAAATCGAGCAGGAATCGAGAATGCGTGATCACATATGTTTTGCCTACCGCAATCAATACTTCAAGCGGCAATGAGGAAGAAATCTTCGCAGATGAACGACTTGGAGACTTGGAATGGACAACCAAATGTGAAAAGGAGGTCAAAGCGAACGAAGAGCCGAAAAGAAAGCTCAAGGACCGCTTTGCACTGAAGCAGTCAGGCGTTTATGCAGGAGTCAATGTTAAGGGTTAGGGTTAACATTGACTCCTGCATTAAGCCCGCGTTTTAGTCATTTATATTTTTGCTTTAGCGAGTATGTATTTTGTTAAGCAATGGTTATTCTGTTAAATTCAAACTTTTCACCATTTAGTGGGTTTTAATGTTTGCAAAAGCTTAGTAACTGTCACAGTTACTTGGCTTTTCTGTAGGAATTCTCGCTCATGGCTTTTGTTTAATTTGATGCTTTCGCAGATGTCTATTTAGCGAGGTTACAGTTTACCAATATCCCATCCAATAAAGCTTGTTTTGGCTCAGTTCTATTTAAGTATTGGTCCATGCTTAAAGGTCGTCTATCGAGAGTTTATAGAAAAGTGTATTAAGCAGCCAAGCGACAGTCGCCGATCAATTGATCGGCCTGCTCGCGCGCGGGCCTCAAAATTGAAGCCGCAGAAAACAAACTGAAAGGAAACAAGCCACATCACTATACAGTTTTGACATCCTCAAACGTTTGTTGTTGCTACTCCAAGTAACCACCACAGTGTATCAAGTTAAGTTTCAAGTAAAACTCGTCAAATAAATGACTTTTTCTTCCTCGATAAGCGAAGTGGATGTGCTCCCTCGGTGGTCCGCATTGATGTTACGACGTATACACGGCTTGTAGCACTGTTTATTTCCCGGCCTCAGAAAAAAAAATTGAGTCCAAACCTTTTGTCATTTTTCCTATTTAGTAATTCGAAAGAAATTCGTCTTTGACTTTCATCAAAATTTCCTGAATTGCTTCGCATGAGGAAGAAATGTTGACGCCATACAATGCGCGATACTACGGATGAACGCTTGGATGCTACTGAATTTCGCCAGCTATAGTAGAGATACAATGTAGGTTCTCGGTAACCATTTCGACAAATTGCTAGTTGGCTTCGACCGGGTAAATTTTAAAATATCCTTCGGAGGTCGGTCTACTGGAAGTGCGGGGACAAATTCCAGAGTTCTAAAATTTATGGCTCTCCCGCCTCTCCGCTCTATTTGAGTTTACAAAATCCACCGTATTTTTCGTATTTTCTCGACCATCGCTTTAAAATTGTATAGCATACCTTTATCGAAATCTGGGGTGTTGCTGCAGCGGCCAATAGGCAGCGGCGTTTTAGGGGCTATTTTGGAGACTTTGCCGGGGCATAGAAAATCGAGGATTCAGCCAAATCCAAAACTTTTTTCGCAGAAACGTACACTTATACTAACAAGTAGATTTATTTAAGCGTGCACTTTAACCCTATTCAGACCCTATTATTTTAATATTGAAGAAAAAGCCGCCAAACTTTACGACTTTTCCTAACATTTATGTGGGAACAATTTGGTATGATGCCATTGTTCATGGAACTTGCTGTTACAATAGCAACCATATTTAACAGGCATGTTTTTCCAAATTTGAGATTTTCATGTTTTTTAAGCAAGAAAATATCTTTATGGCAATAAACTTTACCTTTTTTGACCATTTTAGCATTCTTTTATTGGTTTTGTTTTGTTTACTTTTTGGGTCATTTTTGGTGGTTTTTTGACGTTTTGAAAAAAATACAGAAATCCAAGATGGCGGCTGTTCGAAAATAATGACGTAATTTCTACGTCATATGACGTCATAATGTCGTGCTTCATACGTCAAAAGAAACCTTGTTGGACGTACTATATACCCTCCAAGTTCCGTTGTTGTAGCTTCAATAATCTTGGAGAAACGGAGGGGGGGGGGGGGGGGGGGATTTCCGGTCGGAAAAGCCCAGTCTGAATAGGGATAAAATACCGTCAGTTGGTGATTTAATCAACTTACTTACTTACTGCCCACTATGCCTAGTGGCACATAGGGCAGCAGCGAAGTATCTCCACCCGTGCCTGTCTTTAGCTAGTTTCTCAATGGAACTCCAGCTGTAATTTAGCTCCTTTAGTTCTGCGCCAAGGTGGTTTTTGGGCGGCCCCTCTTCCCCCTGCCTTCAGGTGTCCATCGTAGTGCATTGAACAGGACAGAAGACATGACACACCCCTGACGCACCCCAGTCTTCACTTCAAAGCTCAAATCACCTTGACCAACACAGCATGTAAAGCTTGAGTAGAAGCATTTAATGATATTGACAATGCACATGCAGTGGGATACCATGTGCTCTCAAAATCTGCCATAGACTATCTCGATGAATGCTATCGAACGCTTTCTCAAAGTCTATGAAATTGACGTACAATTCCCTTTGCCATTCAGAACACTATTCGAGAATATTCCGAAGGGTAAAGATTTGGTCTGTACATCCACGTCCTTTGCGAAATCCAGCTTGTTCATTCCGCAGGACGTCATCAACAGCTTTTGTGATACGCTGGATGATGATCTTGCAAAAGATTTTACTCAAGCTACACAGAAATTTAAGAGTAATTCCTCGCCAATTATTGCAATCGCTGAGAGACCCCTTCTTTGGTATCTTAATGATTACTCCTTTAGTCCAATCAGATGGTATCTCTTCCTGCTCCCAAATCCTTGTAAACAAGGGGGTTATAGTATGTCCGCAGCAAGTTCTGGGTCTGATTTGAACAGCTCAGCATTTAAGTTGTCATTGCCAGGAGCTTTCCCGTTCTTTAAGGTCTTGATGGCTTGGATGATTTCCCTCCTAGATGGAACATCTGAGTGCTCACATCGAGGTCTGCTGAAGCTTCCTGGATGTCTGCTGTCACCATTGGAGGTGGTCTGTTTAGAACTTCTCTGAAGAGCTCCACCCAGCGAATTTCCTGCTCCCTTTTAGATGTTAACAGGGTGCCGTTTTTGGCCTTTACAAGCACATTGGTTGTGTGGCATTTTCCTGTGATGAGCTTGGTGATCTTATACACAGTTCCTTTTTTGTTCCGTTTTGCAGCTTCCTCTGCCAGGGATGCTAGGTCGTCCATGTACTTCCGTTTGTCCGCTCTTGCCCGACTCTTCACTTCCTTGTTTGTTGTTCTGTACAGCTCTTGGTACCTTTCTTTGAGCCATTATTATTATTATTATTTTTATTATTTTATTTTTTTTATTTTTTTATTTTTTTTATTGCAACACAAAAAACACTACTTACAATACTAATACTTACACTACTTACAAAATTATACCTACACTACTTACAATACAATGCTTATAATACATACTTACACTACTTACAATGCGATACTTACAATATGATGCTTACTTACATTACTGAGACTTACACTACTAACAAAATGATACTTACACTATTTGCAATACGATACTTAAAATACTTATATCTTATTTATTTATTTTCTTTAATTCTTTATTTGTCAACTGTCACTTTCCTGCACAAAACAACTTTACACCACTTTCTATTTATATGTATTTTACATTACTTTACAATCGAACGATAATGGAGTACGGTTTAAACACATAAGTAGGGGATATTTACAAAAGACGTATTTTTGGAGGAGACATCATTTTCCTATCTCTGTCTGTCTAAACATTTTCAAGCTGAAATTTGAGTAAAATTCTTTCGACGAATACGGGAAGGAGGATAGCTTTGTTATGCAACTTACTAGTATATATATAGTATCTCATAAAAAGTGTTGTGTAGTTGAATTTCTCTAATAAACGTTTTCATATGGACCAGACATGATGCCAAAGAGCTTTTCTTCAGAGGTCGGGGCAAACTGAGATTTGTTCGTTAGATTAAACCAGTTGATAACCTTGTTTACAAAGGTTTTTACAAATTGACACTCATTAAACATATGATCAATGGAGTCATGCTCACCACAATACAGACATTCATCATCCGTTTTTATACCGTATCGATAGAGTTCCTTTTTGGTAACTATTATTCTGTGAATTAGTTTAAATTGGAATTCCTTTAATTTGCTTTCTTTACACACATTTCTTAATGAAGTGAAAATTTTCTTCCAAGTGTCCCTATCCACGTTTAGAGTGTTATTCCATCTCATTGGACCAGTTTGACTCACCGTGGGTGTTTTGGAGTTTAGAAGACGATATAAATCGCTCGTTTTGGCTCTTTCTAATTGTAGTTGTGTTGATTCATCAAATTGGAAAAGATGATCGTCCCCGGAGTATGATTCCTTTTTTATTGGCTCTATGTGTTTAGCTTTAATCAATAAATGTTTCGGAATAGCGCTTATGACCTGATAGAAGTGAAGGAAATTCGTTTTACAGGAGTATTTGTTTTTGAATTCCTGGTATGACATTAGCTGCCCATCTTTGTTTAGCAGATCTTGAATAGACAGAATATCTCTCCTGAACCATTCATTGATGAACACGGGTTTTCCCCCAACAAGTATTTCTTTGTTATTAAATATAATTATATCTTGTGCTTGTTCATAGCTATAAAGAGTCTTCAATTCCTTGAAATGTGCTAGAATATCTTTGTATAACGCTGGCAAACCTTGTAGATATTTCACATCATAGTTACACCTTAAGAGAAAGTTCAGACCTCCTAGTTTTCTTAAGTAATAATCTGGAACCGTTTTCCAGTTCTTTTTCCCCTGAGTAAGAAGTCTTGGAATCCAAGCTAACCTGAGGGCTTTAAACATAATTCCTATGTCGGTCATGCGTATGCCTCCTTTGTCCAGATCTTGATAGAGCCCAGTTCTTTTAATCTTATCTCTCTTGTTTTTCCATAGAAAGTTAAATAATTTCGTTTTAATTATAGGGGTCATTTCTTCCGGAACAGTGAGATTTGACGCGGAATAGATGAGTTGCGATAGACCCAGAGATTTGATTATCAACACTTTCCCAAATAGTGTAAGATCCCGTGCCCTCCACAAGTCTAGATTGGTTTGCAGTTTTTGTAATTTGAGACTGAAATTCATCTGATTATTTCCTTTTTCGTCATACGAAACATAAATTCCTAAGATTTTAACTGGACTACGTAACCATTTCATTTGTAAGGGATTGTTCTTATTTTTCTCCCATTTTCCCAGCCAGATCGCCTTTGTTTTTTTACGGTTCAATTTTAAGCCAGCCAGCATTCCAAATTTGTCGACTGTCTTTAAAGTATTTTCGACGGAAAACAAGTCAGCGCAGAAGAGGTTCGTATCATCTGCGAATTGGCTCAATTTGATTTCGTTTCCTAATATTTTAATTCCCTTAATACTTGAGTCTTGTCGAAGTTTGTTGGACATTAATTCTGCTGAAAGGATGAACATGAGCCATTATTATTATTATTGGGACTTGGTGTCCTAGACTTTACTTTTTAATGTACTTCTGCTTTCAATGGCTTTCCAGGTAGCTGGTGACATCCACTCCTTGGGTTTCCGCTGCCGATGGCCCAAGCACGCTTTGCAACTCTCACTATAAGCAATAACAATGTTCCCCCAGTTCCTGTTGGTCTCCTCATCTCTGCTTTCTTCCTCCTCATCAAGATCCATAAGAGCCTGAAATCTGCTGTGCACTTCCAGGATCAATGATTTCCTCACAGTAGGGTCCTTTAGTTGATCTACATCAAAGTGACAGCGTTTACAGGGTTTGGAGGCCTGCACTCTTGAGTTTTAACTTGATACAGGCTATCAGACAAGATGGTGGTCGCTACTTACGTCGGGCCCCTCTTCTCACCTTGACATCTTGAAGAGACCTTCACCATTTGCTGTTTATCAACTGGTAATCAATCTGATTTTTGTCCCCACCATTTGGAGAACACCATGTGATCTTGTGGATCTCCCGATGTGGGAAAAGGGTGCCACCAATGACAAGATTATTCATTGTACACAGATCAACAAGCCTTTCTCCATTCTCATTCATATTCCCACATCCATGCTGTCCCATTACCCTGTTATTGCCTGAGTTATCAGCACCAGCCTTGGCATTGAAGTCTCCCATGATGATGGTAAGATCTTGCATTGGGATCTTCTCAATCTCAGATTGGAGCCTGATATAGAAATTGTTTTTTACATCTTCTTCGCTGTCATTGGTTGGAACATAACACTGAATCAATGTTAAGTTGGTATGTCTTCCCTTTAACCTGGCCATGATGAGGCGACTATTGATAGGCTTCCATTCTAAGAGTGCTGATGATTGCCACGCCTTGATGATGTTGGCCATCATCGCGCCCAGAATACAGTACGGTCTCACCCGACACAGTCTTTAAACTTTCCTGACCCTGTCCATCTGCTTTCTCTTACACCTAACACATGTATCGTCTCATATCTGCTGTAACTTGGGCAAGTCTTCCAGTTTCGTACCGATATTGCGCACGTTCCAGAATCCGAGCCTGATCTTGGTTTTTGCATTCAGCACTTCCAACTTCATGCCAGCAGCTGCTTCCGTACGGCTTTCACTGCTGGTAGTCATGCGATTCGAAGACCTTGGAAGGCCTTCGTACAGGGTACTGGTTATCTTCGTTGCTGTTTCCGTAACAAATGTTTTTTTTACGGCATGAGGTTGTTAGCCTCAAGCCCAACCCCCACACCTGCAGGACCGGAGACTGACTCTAGTCTGGACCCTACTCTTTGACCTTTCCGGCATGGCTGGCCCTGCCAGGGGTATAAAACCCCGCCGGCATAGCTCTCAGAGTCATTGGGACGCAAGATTTTAATCAAGCGAATGATATAATATAGTAGAACCCCGCTAACTCGAACTCGGTTAACTCGAACCCCCGCTATCTCGAACTATTTTGTGTTGAATGAATGAGAACTTTATTAAAGTGTCAAGAACCTTGTAGCCTGGTAATAATATACCATACTAATTAGGGGACACTGCTGTTTCCCTTGGGAGTTCGAGTTAGCGGGGTTCCACTGTAGTACGGTCGAACCCCTATTAAGCGACCACCCTCGGGGAAATGGCAAGTGGCTGCTTAATAGGGGTTGGCCGCTTAATAGGGGTTTTATTTACAGTATTATACTGATATTATTGTTAATAAAAGAAAAGTAATCATGAAAAAAATATAGGGGTTCGACTGTAGTTAACAAAGTTCTTCTGAGAATTAAGCCGATTTTCTTTAAGATTTTACTGAGGTAGAATGGATTGATGCATTTACTACATGCATCGCATTTCTGAGGCAGATCAATTGACAACCGAACCTACATTGGAAAACAACTTACCTTTGCTATCTCAATAGCACAATCAGTAATCTGTATAACAAAAGTAAAAAACAATGACATAACTTCTTTGATTGGTTCTCCCCCGGGGGTGCATGGGGTACTCCCCGAAAATTTTGCGGCGCGCTTATAGACACTCAGACCAAAATATGTGAATTTTCCTACCCTATTTCAGACCTGCGTCTCAAAATTCGATATCCTATTTTAGACCTGTAAAATTACTAGACACGTTTGCATGATTTCAGCTATCCAGGAATAGCTTCCGTTTGCGTACCATTTGAGAAGGGCTTCAAATTATCCGATGTCAATGGGGAAATAGTAGTTTCTTCTAAAAGTAATACCCGATTACAGACCCGAGTGCAAAACATATGTCATCATGATGCCAATAGTGCAAGCGCACTCCTCCATTTTGATCTGTCCGCTGCTAAGGTCTCCACCTCCTCCTCATCGATACCTGCCACAGCTAGCTAGGTCGCGTGAAATGGCATCACGCCATCTAGTGCTGCATCTGCTTCGATCTCTGGCACTTCCCCTGATGTCCTCTGGGCGCCACTCAAGTAGTGCTTTAGGGAATCTGGATGAGCTCATTCGGTACACATGGCCAAAGCATCGCAGCCTTCTACTCTTGAGTAGAAGAGAGGCTGGATCTTGACCAGTTCTTCTTCTGATCTCTGTATTCTTAACTCGATGGAACCATTTCACGTTAAGGATCCGGCGGAGACATCGACTATCGAACGCATGGAGCCGTTTCTCCTCAGTCTGGGTGGTCGGTCAAGTTTCTGATTCATAGAGCAGCGTAGAGATGGTGACAGCATTGTAGATAGGCCGTTTGGCTTTGAGGCTGATCTTGCTTCTCCATACCTTCCAAAGCTGACCAACGGAAGCTGATCCTCGGCCGATATGAACTTTCAACTCCCCTTCTAGTCGGTTACTTGACATTACCTCTGAGCCTAAATATCGAAAGTGATCAACCGTGTCAACTGTCTCCCCATCCAAGTGGACATCTGCCCTGCCCTGTTTCCCCAATCTCCATAGCCTTGGTCTTAGGTTTGGAAATTGGATATAGTCCAACTTCTTCTCCAGATCGTTGCAACGAGCAGAGTTCCTACTCGGCCCTGACAATGTTGGAGTCGAGAAATGCCACATCATCTGCATAGTCTAGGTCTGTCAGATGCCAGGCTTGATCAACCCAAAGAGTGTGCGTCTACACTCCTTCATGCAGATTCCTGTCGAAATCAATCAGTACTCCAAAGAGTAGTGGTGACCAGACACATCCCTGATGGACTCCTGTTCTGAACCAATCCGTTCTTTCTCCTTCCACAACAACAGCAGCTTCACAGTTCTCGTATACACAACGGATGAGTACGTTGGATATACTTATCAGCGATGTCATAGTCAGAGAGTATGTGCCACATTTCAGACCAAGACGGCTCAAAAGCCATACCCTTTGGGGCCGCACATGCCTATATAACTTATGTAAGGTAGCACTCCTCTCGGGTAGGTTCTAAAACCCTATAGCTAAAATATGAAAATAATATCAAAATAAGAAATACTAAAATACGTTAATTAAGGGATCATATACACCTTATTCGATGGTTTTACAGATAATACGCGCGGATATTTTACGAGATTCGTAGTATTTTTTCGAGCCCCGCAGGGGCGAAGAAAAATGCGAGAAATGAGTAAAATGTTAGCGAGTATTATCCGTAAAACCATCGAATAAAGGAATTTATTATTCCTCTACATTTCGCTTGTTATTTAGCCTCACAACGGGTTACTACGGTGCAATACGGCATGCTACAGTGTAATACGCTGTCATATTTTGCGTGGTCTCTTGACCTTATATGGTCAAATGACGTAATAGTGGAATAATAAGTACAGCTTAATAAAATCTAGTTTTATTCTTCGAGTTTTACGTGAGCGGTTTGAAGCAACAGAAAACTTTCTCTCGGTTTTTAGATTTAATTGTCCATATCTTATTATATTTCACTGAAGGTATCGATTACAATATAAACTCAAACATAGAAATTACATACTTACTTGCCTATCTATTTATCTATCTATCTATCTATCTATCTTATACGTTTCCCAAAATTTTTAACTTGCACATTTTCCGATGATCAACGGTGATTAGTCGAATCAAATTTTTGCTGTTGCATGTTGACCATATAAAGATTCATCAGACGCTTTTTCATGTGTTTATTTATTATCTAGGTGACTTTTTGACAGATTTTTAGTTTTGTTTGCTGTTCCGATATTCGATTTGGGAACGTTCCCCTTTGAAAAAAAGTGGAACAATCGTTCCTAATTGGTGTTGTTCCTTTAGTGTAAAGTGGAACGCATTTATGTGTCAAATAAGAACAAACTGTTCACCTGGAGCTAAAAGAGAACCTTTTGTTCCGAATTTTCGCCCGTGAATGGAACATATTGTTCCTAAATAGGTTATTTAGGAACAAGTGTTCCTAACATTAATTGTTCCGTTTTTGACATTAGGTTCCTTTTTTATTCATTTGAGGAACAATTGTTCCTTTTGATGTGTTCCCTTTTAGAGTAAATGTTCCTTTATGCTGGTGAGCGGAACGTGTGTTCCCAATTACTTGTTCCTATTCACGTGAATTGTTCCTATTCAACATTTTCTGTTCCTTTTCACACATTATCCAAGGAACATTTGTTCCTATCCATGCTGTTCCTGTTTTAACAGCCTGTTCCTTTTTATCACTTTGAGGAACAATTGTTCCTATTGATGTGTTCCCTTTGAGAATATATGTTCCGTTTTGTTGACGCGCGGAACGTTTTGTTCCTAATTGCTTGTTCCTATTCACGTGAAATGGTTCCTATTTACGTGAAATGGTTCCTATTTTACGTGGAATGGTTCCTATTTTACGTGAAATGGTTCCTATTCGTGTGAAACGGTTCCGATTCACTATTTTCTGTTCCTTTTTATTTTTTCAATCAGCGAAACTGCTGTTATAAATATATAGTTTTAAACTATAACTTTTCGTGTATAGGATGTTTCTTTCTTGTTACTAGCTTTTCAGTAGGCATGGATTTGGTCAAGTATTGCTGCTACAATTGAAAACAAAAAACAGATTTTAAAAGCATATTTAAAGAACCCTTCTAAAGAGCTAGGCCAGTTTGGGCAAGCCTTGAAACAATCACACATTGGTGGTATCTCACAATTCTAAATTTGCATAATAGCCATAACAGTGGGCAAGCGGAGACAAGTTGTGGCAAGTTCGAACCTGTACAATAGCTTTATTGCTTGCAATTTTTTCTGAGTTTTGTTCGGTTTTTGTTAAGTGGCACAAATGTGTGCGTTGCTCAGACGATGCTCGACTTGAAAAATGAGCAAAAGGAGCAAAGTTGTCTGGTCGAATATTGATGGTGCATCGCCAAAACCAAAACGACTTCACCTGGAAAAAGACGAAACAGACAGCCTGTATCATTGTCCAATACAACTGTGCGACCATGACGGATTTGAAAGTCAACGCGGCTGCAGAAAACATGTGAATACTAAGCACAGTTGGTTCTTTCATTTTGATGAAAAACCCGACCTGAAAGGACTAACAGATTCCATTCATGTCTCAAAAACCTTACCAGTGACTACCACAAATGACACGAATGCCAGGGTATTTCCTTCGTTTTCAGTCTCAGGCCAAATTGGAGAAACATTCACGAAATGGTTGACTGGAAGTGGAGGTGGTTGCAAGAAAGATCGCACAGCTGAACAAATGGCGAGAAGATGCTTTAAATTTCTTAAATTTTGTTGCGAAGAAGAAGGAGTTGACTTTTGAAGTTATGGATTTTAGCCTATGTTCTCCGAATCTGTTGTTCAAATATATCGACTACTTGCAAGACGAATGCAAGCTCGGACATGGGGGCCGACTGGATTACATAGATGCCATTTCTGAACTGATCGACTTCAGAAAAATCAATGGCGCATCAGACGCAGTTCTTCGAAACCTATCTGCGACAGAATTGTACCTCAAAAGAGCGCGAAAGACAGTGGCAAAGATGATGAGATTGCAGTGGACACAAGATCTAGACATTGAAACTCTCGAAGCTAGAGGGCACTGGGCAACAATGGATGAATTATTAGAAGTCGTGACTTTTCACTTGCCCCGCTACGAAAACACGGTGAAGATGTGCAAAACCAGTCCAGGTCAAGTCAACTCCTCGGACGTAACGTTTGCCACGAAATTTGTAGCGATGTATTTGTTCATCAAGGTCAAGGGGTCGCGACGAATGACTTATCAATATTTGACCGTCGACATGGTCGGCACAGCGAAGAAAAACGGGGATTCATCGATCAGAAAACGTTCAAGACTGCCGGCAAGTATGGATTTGATTCTTTGATTCTGACCGAGACAAGCATGCAAGTGCTGGATGGCTACATCGATTTTGTCAGACCATTGCTAAAACCCCAGTGCGACTTCGTTCTGGTCACGAGAAATGGAGGCCAGCACAGTAAGTTGGGCGACATCATGAGCAAATTGGTTTTCGATGCAATTGGAAAATACATTCATCCCACACGCTATCGTCAAATTGTCGAGACGCAAAGCCTCAATCAGCTCACTAGCAAAGAGCAGGAGATCTTATCAGAAGACCAAAAACACAGCTCTGCTGTTGCGAAAGTTCACTATCAGAAGCAAAGATCGCGCGAAGTTGCTGTCAGGGGTCACGAGTGCCTACAAAAGCTTCAAGGTAGCAAGGGTTCACAGGTGGACGAGGACGTACACGCGAGGTTTGGTGGTCCATCAACGTCCGGCTTGGCACCGCCAGTTGAAACCGTAGTAAAGACAAGCCCATCACCCCCTCCAAAAAAGGACGTTCCTCCCACTGAGCCCATGCGCATTCAGAGAAAGCTCAGTCGTCGCACATGGAAATTCACGTCGGACGAGGACGATGTTCTAAAAAAAGGGATAGATAGGTACGGATATGGGCAGTGGACGGCTATTCTGAGAGATGCCGATTATCGATTTCAAGACGGAAGAACGGCGGAATCTCTAAAGAAAAGGGCTGCACTCAAAATGCCATTGGTTTAGCAAGACTAAAAAAACAAGATCACACTGTACAAGGGACCATTTAATGGAGACTCTTATTGCTGTGAACATTATAAACTTCATTGAACAGCTTATCGTGTATCTATCTATCTAGATTTATTATTGTTAAACTTGAACGGTTTTTGTTTTTGACTTGAAAAACACTTTGGCAAACCAGAATGAGGCTTACTAATTTAATTCACTTAAATACATTAAATTTCATTTACTAAGTTCCACGCTGATTTGTCTTGCAAAAAAAATGACTTGGTTTCAACGACGCTTTATCATCTATCAATCTGCACTCGTCCAACGCGATTAAATTCTACTCACAACATACTTAGAATACCGATGCTTTTTAATCAACAAAGTCCTAATCGTGAAAGTCCATTCACGTTTGACTAACAAAATACTTATTGATGGTGTTTTTCTGTCTTCTGGCTCCTTGTTGGCTTCTGGAGAGGTCCTTGCGTTTTCTGGTTGCAGTAGCGCGAGGTAGTGCGTTTGAGAGTGAGTAGTCATCGCTCTCGTGCAAAGGTCTTCCTCTTTTCCTCGAAACTTGAGTGATGAAAAGGCGCTCTTCATCCCCGCTCTCGTCTCTTCCAGGGAACTCTTGGACTTTCTCGGTCTCTGCACTCTCTGATATTGCGCAGTCACTCACTCCTGTAGACACGACGTCTGCCGACAACCTTTTCCTAGGTGGAACGGGAGTAATGTAAAGGCGTTCTTCATCTTCGCTCTCGTTTCCTCCATCGTGCTGTTGTACACTCTCGTCCATTCTCGGATCAGATGACACCGGCAGTCGTTCTGCGACACTTGTGACCAGGTGATGGTCCTTTTTTCTTAGGAGGCCGAGTGCCGTGCAGACCTTCTTTCGTTCAGCTATAGCCTCAGCGGTGTCAAAAGTACCCAGCGACTGGTGGTGGACCTGCAACTTATTGCAAAGAACCTCCATCCATGCCTTCATATTCGTGCGGACAGAAGAGTCGCGAGTGGCTTGATATCTATCGCAGCATTCCTTGAGTTCTGCTTCTGTGGCCCTTAGCCAAGTGCCGTCGAATGCTTTCCGAGCAGCTTCGCGCCGCGCATCTTGCTCCACTGCCATCTGGGCGTTTGCATGCCTCGTAAGATCTCTCACTATTGGGGATGGCGTCGGTTGGTCGGGATCCGGGAGAAGAAGCTCAGCGTTCTGACTGGACACACCTCTTTCCTTTAACCGGACTACTCGATTTTCGCGCTGCTCCTGGTGAAACTGGTCTTTTCTGTGTTGGTTTGCCTTCTCTGTTTGAAGCAAGTGGCTTATCTGCCTGTGTCGAAGGCTTCCTGGGTGAACCTGTTTGAGATTGTCTTCTAACACGTCGGTGATATTACCCGAGTGGTTACTATCCGAGTCGTCGTCAGTGACTTGTGTAACATCCTGTGAAGATTCGTCTTCTCTGGCAGTTGGGAAATCGTTCGCCTTGTCCAGTACTTGGTCGAGGCACAGTGCCCGAAGCTCTTCCTTGTCTTTTTCCTGCAAAATGCCATCTTCGACAAACGACTGCTCTTCATCGCTTTCGTTTTCCTCGTCGCTAAACGCCTTGGCTTTTTCTGCGGCCCAGTCGTTTGGAGCATTCTTCTCCGTCGATTGCTGGTTGTAGAAAGCTACAACAATTCTGCTGTTTATATATCGTGGATGAAAACTTGTGAAATTATAAGGAATAAATCTGACAGAGTTGGGCATAGGTGTTTCACTGATGACCTTGTGGTCGCCACAGTGCGCGAAAACTTGACACCGTTCCCATTTACCATTGAACCCGACATCAACGCAAACCAATACAAGTGTTACTGTAATCAAGAGGCTTCTTTACGCTAACAATAGCTTTACCTTTTCAACAAGTCATAATTTTCTTGTTCGTAATTTTTGAAAAAAAACTTGTTAACGAGGAACTGAGAAAAGTAGTGTAATTATCTCAAATTGTTTTGACTGTTTTTGTCGGTGTCTTTCTGTAGCGCTAAGTTGAAATGAATTTGTTTTTTTTATAACTAAATGAAGGCGTTTCATAGTCAAACCTGTTAATGAGGAACTGAGAAAAATAGTGTAATTATCTCAAATTGTTTGGACTGTTTTTGTCGGTGTCTTTCTGTAGCGCTAAGTTGAAATGAATTTGTTTTTTTTTATAACTAAATGAAGGCGTTTCATAGTCAAACCTGTTAATGAGGAACTGAGAAAAATAGTGTAATTATCTCAAATTGTTTGGACTGTTTTTGTCATTGCCTTTCTGTAGCGCTAACTTGAAATGAACTTGTCATTAGATAAATAAATCAAGGCGTTTCACAGTCAAACTTGTTAACGAGAAACTGAGAAAAGTAGTGTAATTATCTCAAATTGTTTGGACTGTTTTTGTCGGTGCCTTTCTGTAGCGCTAAGTTGAAATGAACTTGTCATTATAAATAAATCAAGGCGTTTCACAGTCAAACTTGTTAACGAGAAACTGAGAAAAGTAGTGTATTTATCTCAAATTGTTTGAGCTGTTTTTTTTTCCTGTGCCTATCTGTAGCGCTAAGAACTAGATGTTTCATACTTTTGGTTTGTTTGAATAAAACTTTATATCTCTGAAGAGTTATATATTTGAAGCTATTTCAGTCATTCAATTACATTTATGAGTATAAAAACCTATTCAATTTCCGTTAAATCCGAAAAATCCGACTTTTCCGACCTTCAAATCAAGAAGTTTAAAGCTAGGGAACTTGCAGTATGATTTGACTGTAAAAGGAATACATTAGCCAAGAAATGTTTATTATTGATGCCGGAAAAGACGGATTTTCCGGATTTCACGGAAATGTGAATATTTAATATATACTCTTATTATATTACTTCCCTATTTTACTGTAAGTATATTTTAGAATATTAATATATATATATATTAATATATTAATATTTTAAAAGATACTTACAGAAATATAGGGAAGTAATATAATAAGAGTAAGCTTATATATTAAATATTCACATTTCCGTGAAATCCGGAAAATCCGACTTTTCCGGCCTTGAAATAAAAACAAGTTTAAAGCTAGGGAACTTGCAGTATGATTTGACAGTAAGGGGAATACATTAGCCAAGAAATGTTTATCATTGATGCCGGAAAAGACGGATTTTCCGGATTTCACGGAAATGTGAATATTTAATATATACTCTTATTATATTACTTCCCTATTTTACTGTAAGTATATTTTAGAATATATATATGTTATTCGCCGGCCGGGAGGTCCGTATAGGGAAAAACTGTGCCCGAGGTCTCGAGTACGGCACGAGGCCGCTGCAGTTTTTCCCTATACGGACCGACCAAGGCCGGTGAATAACGTGTTTATTTTTTTCCTACTTGGTTCTGTATAAATGCTAGAAATCTTGAAATCTTGTTTTGAAAAATCTTTTTTCACGCGCGCGCGATCGCAAGGTCGCTATAAAACTACCGAATAAATAAAATTTAATCCAAACAACAAGAAACTCGGATGATTAATTTTTACACCAAAATATGTAATTACAGAAAGCTATACGTAGCTGTGAAGAACAGACGATGGAGACTCAAACGGAATTTTCACCACTAAAAGCAGCTGAAATGAGAAGCTATTTCAAATTTAACACAAAAACCATTCAGAGTCGCAACCGCGGCAAATTTTAGGACAATCTTCAATACTGGATTACTCTTGAAAGCATTTTTAGAGCAAAGCTGTTTCCTCAGTTTTCACCAATTTCATTTCTCATGTTAATCTAATTTTTACCATTCAATGGCAATTCATAATTTTCATTTTATGCGAAACCTTGACAAACTGTAAACTTGCTTTCAGTTTCGTTCAACGTACGGCACAACTGATTTAAGTTTTATAAGCTTACGTGCCGAGGATTATTTTCTGGACTACCGGTAATCACTAAGTTCTTTCTTGAATGAAACTTAACGGAAGGTATGTTTAGGAAAAAAGAGAAACGAAAAGCAAATGATTAAAACTAAGGAAATGAGTCTAAACACGGAGATTTATAATTCAAAAAGTACATAGCGCGAGCGGTGAAACTGATTTCCAAAAACAACAACAAACTCAAATTATGTCGGTTAAAATCAAATGAAAACTCGCCTTTTTCAGCTTTTTGAAGAAATGCAAGTTCCTTAATTCCACTGCGTAGTTCTCCATTCACTTGACAACGGTAAGAGAGCAATATAATGTGAGAAACGGCAGTATAAAAAGCTTCTTCGCATCAACCTTCGTCCTTCGCACGTTGCTGAAATTAAAATGTTTTCGCTTGAATAGCGCATGCCTACGCTACGATTCCGCGGGTCTCCACCGGGTTCACGGACAATTTTTTCCCGCTCCCGGGACCAATATTGGCTTGATTAATATATTTTTGTGGGCCTTACAATATTAAACGCATTCTGGCAGTCTTAAGAAGCAAAGCAATATTTTCTACCCGAGTAAATTGCACAGTGGTCGGAGCGGTCCGTAACTCGGGGTCCGTACTGCAGGATACGGACCGCTGAATCGCGCACGCTTAGCCAATCAAATTCAAGGATTTGGATACGGACCGCTAAAAAAAAAAATATATATATATTAATATATTAATATTTTAAAAGATACTTACAGAAATATAGGGAAGTAATATAATAAGAGTATATATTAAATATTCACATTTCCGTGAAATCCGGAAAATCCGACTTTTCCGGCCTTGAAATAAAAACAAGTTTAAAGCTAGGGAACTTGCAGTATGATTTGACAGTAAAGGAAATACATCAAGCTAACAGAAGTTTATTTTTGAAGCCGGAAAAGATGGATTTTTTGGATATGGAAGAAATTTAATCTGTTCCCTTTAAAAACCGTGCACTATAAGCCACTATGGGAACAAACTGGGCCTCTTTTACTGTTCCCTGATCAACGAGGATGTTGTAATAATAAAAGCTATTAAAATCGGCATCCACAGTCAAATGAAACTAAATACACTCAAATTCTAATGCTTGACATTTGCCTTACTAGTATCAACGACTAAAACCGCAATCAAATGGCTACTTGGAGAGATTAAGTCAAAAATGTTTTAGGGAACCGAAATTTTGGGAAACGATCTATCTATCTATCTATCTATCTATCTATCTATCTATCTATCTATCTATCTATCTATCTATCTATCTATCTATCTATCTATCTATCTATCTATCTATCTATCTATCTATCTATCTATCTATCTATCTATCTATCTACCTACCTACCTACCTTCCTAGCTACATAACTACTAGTACCTACCTACCTACCTACTTAGGGACTGTGCAATAATTATCAGGAGGGTGGGGGGGTTGGAAAATGGGCTTCATGTAGCCAAATATTAGGTAATGCCCCCCCCCCCCTACTAAAGGAGTGAATTTAGTTATTGCCCCCCCTCTAATCAGTCAGAAATTATGTACGAACCCCCCCCCCCCCCCCCCCCCCCCCCCTCACAGTATACACACACCTTTATACACGTACCCTACATTTTCTCTACACGCACCTGTGGATTAAAATCTTATAACAGAAAGAAGAGCTCCTACTACATGTTTAATTGTTGGACATCCGCGTCCGGAAAAGTTTTTGGTTCCCATCTTATAAATAGGTATGGATTCACCAATGTAATATGTACTTGAAATAAAATGTTAAGCCCCCCCTCTCTTGAGTGACTTATTTTACCTTGAGCCCCCCCCTATCCTTGCTTTGATTTTACTTTATGCCCCCCCCCCCCCCCCCCCTCTGGTTTTCTAAACCCCCCCCCCTCCCTCCTGGTAATTATTGCACAGTCCCTTACTTAATATATAGTATTGCTTACGTAAGTAATGACTAAAGGTTTGCTGAAGCATACTGTTAATGCTGTTCGACGTTTCGATGATTCTACCATCATTATAAAGTGAAGAGTGAAATTACAAGTTGAAAAATGAATATAAATTAGTGAAAATAATTGACATTTTTTGGAGACTTTAAGTTATGTAAATAACTTAGCGCGGATGGAGTCTGATTACACGTTTAAAGTTGGTTGCAATTCTTTGATTACGAGCATCTCATAATTAAAATAAGACAGTCGAATTTATTTCGGCACTTCTTAAGTACCGAAAAGTTGTTATTCAAATTCGGTTTTGACATTCCGTGATCCCCGTGCGTGCATGTGCTTTCAAATTGATGAATTCAGTGAGCTGTGTTCCGCAACGCGTTGATGTAAATGTCGGTTGGTATAACCAACATAGTCCATTTCACATAGACCACATTTAAAATGATACACGACGCATTGCTCGCTGATGAGCTTAGTTTTCGGTTCCCGCTTCCGATTTTGCTTACTCATCTCGCTAATATGGCCAGTAGGATACCGTGACATAAACACCGCCCGCTCAGATGTTAGGATTCACAGGATACCACCCGAAAAAGATACCACCCGAAAAAATAATAACATAATTGAATAAACAAGATCCCCTGAAGGGATTACAAGCGGCCGATTTTCTCGGGGGGGGTAGGGGTGGGGGGCTCTCCCTTGTGTACGCTATATAGGAATGTCCCGCTGGACAGGGTTTGGTTTTTGAGCATTTTTGTCTTCCACAGGGTAACCCATACGTTCAGAATAGGATAACGTTGATTGTTATGTAAGTCGTGAAAATTAAAAAATAATAAGCTTACACACAAGCCAAGTAAAACGTAATTTTATTCACCTGTTTACAAGCGAGCGCTGTGTTCGGGACAATTCTGCTTCGATCGCTTCGAGTAAACTCGCGGTCACTGGACTCTAAGGCCTATAAAAGGGGTGGCGAATGGTCTATCATAAAATAACTAATCTCAGCAAATTTAAGCCGAGTCTCGGAATCTCGGCGCTTAAAAAAAGCGTCTCGGAATCTCGGGCTCGCCAGAAATAGGACGATCTCGGAGTCTCGAATTTTGAATCTCGCAAATGCAGCTTCTTGTATACTCTATTTTCTAGGAGTTTTTGGATCACTGCGTCTCGGGCTCGGATTTTTGAAGGCGCTAAGTTCTCGGGCTAGGATTTTTAAAACTAGGGTCTCGGCGTCTCGGTAAGTCTCGGATTTACCATTCGCCACCCCTTATAAAGAGTCAACACACGAACCTGCGTGACGAAAAACGTGACTGCCTGATGTAATATTGCATCATGCTAAAGGCCCGTTTAAGTAGAAAGAAATTCTACAGAAAGACTGTGGAAGAGAAATTCTCCAGTGGCTAATTTTAGACACTGTCGGATTGCGTCATGTCAACCGTGTGGATTTCGCTTGTTTCTTTGTAAAGAACATGAAAAGAGCACTTACACGATACGAAAATCGAAATTTTCTCTAAAAGTAGGAAGAAATTATCCAGAAAGCTTGTGGAAGAGAAATTCTCTAGTGGCTAATTTTAGACAATGCAATGCAATGTCAACTGGGGAAAGTGCAGTGACTACGAAAAAAACAAGTAGTCACGCCAGTCTCGCTAAAGTCCGCAGTTTGCGTGAAACCGGAAGCCGATTCCCCGCTGGGATCGAATAACGCGCAAAGGTCACACCGCCAAATTTAGCACATTTTGCAACAAACACTGCTGTTCACTGCTGTGGGACATTTGTCTTTGCTTTTTTCAATGCGATTCCTGTAATAAACTCAATACATGTACGCACTTACACGACACTACAGAAAGCCTGTGGAAGAGAAATTCTCTACTGGCTAATTTTAGACCGAGATGCGATAACATCATGTCAACCGTGAAGAGGACTAAGGCTAGCGACAATGAAAAAAAAGTCCATTTCTTGAAGCGGGGGCCGCTATGCGTCGGCCGCTTAATAAACAAAGATATACATTTTTGCTGTAACAAGTCAAATAATTACATAATAAATTGCAAAACTTATTTTCATTTTTGTCCACTAGCTTTAGATTGCCCTCCTGCTGGGATGCGTTGACGACTCCTGCTACAAAGTCATGACGAGCTTCCTTTACTCAACTCAGCCAGTTAGCGGCTGGGAGGATGCTCGAGCGGCGTGTCTCGGATTTGAAGGAGATCTTGTTAGTATTGAGGATGAAAAGGAGATGGAGTTTGTTAATAAAATATCTTCAAAGTTCGCCACAGCTGATAAGTGATTGGTTTGAATGACCGACTTAAAGAAGATCAATTTGTTTGGAGCGATGGCACGCCTTTTAACAGTTCTGTTTACAATAACTGGCGTGATGGTCAACCAGATAACCGTGACGACGAGGACTGTGTTGTACTTTACTACAAAATATGGTATGACGAACCGTGCTCTGACGCTAATTATTACATCTGCGAGAGACCTAATGGTAGGTTGCTGTTTCAGTTTTTTTTCGCAATCCTAATTATATTCATCTTTTTTTTAAATATTAATTTTATTTAAATAATATTAACTTAATTTACAAGAAAACATAATAATTATGGTACTTATTATTACAACATATAAAAATAAGGTATAAATGTGCTTATTTAAAGTAAATATTGAGTTAAATTATAAATATGTTAATTAATTATTATTAAGTAGCCATATACATAGTAGGTTAATACCTAAATATAAGTTATGTACTAATTAGTGGTACCTGATCATTAACAAGGTCACTTAGTGGAAAGTTTACACAGTTTACACTTTGAATTTTTATTCTAAAATTGTTTACAATGTTTACGGACAACAGGGGCTCAAGAGGGCGCCACTTCTGGTGAAAACTAGTATTTGCAGAGTTTTGAAAGGCAATTTGCTGTTCTATAACATAATTATCTTTAAAGTTATTTCAAATAGATACGTAAAGATTTAAACGAGATCTAGCTAATAATAAACAGTGCATCAATAACACCTGGTGTAACCTGAGTATCAGGCGAATTTTTCCGCGCTCTCTTTTACTCTTCGTCTTTACGTGGTCGCGCTGAAAATACGCCTGATACAATTCCTCAACGAGATGCCTTTCCGCCCCCTTTTCGTGATGAATTGACATTGATTGACAATAAAATTCTAAATAGCCAATCAAAATTACTTCCGATACGCGACACACGCGCGAACGCCGGAATTCCACGCACGAAACAGCTTTGGACGCCATTTTTGTTGTGAATGTTTCGAGAGGAAACGTTTGAAATCAAATCTTTCAATTTTCCCGGTATTTATATCTACATGGGAGAATCTTGCCATTGAAAGAAGGAAGGACTATTAGATATTATGCGAGTAAACAGCACGGCAACCGAAGGAATAGTAAGCTTATCTTCGATCGATCGATCGATCGAACCTACTCTGTGGCTGTTGCGATCGGACTACAACGCGATGGCATGCGCTTCATTTTCTTTAGCAACTAATAAATAGATTGATGTGATTTTATTGTTAGATCATTGACTTGTACTGAATGGGACAAACTATTTTGCGCCCGGATTTTGCGATAGATAATTTGTAAAGCAATCATGGAAAGCATTTTAAACATATTTTAAAATAATTATTAAATGTTTATGCCACTTTGCATCAAGGAATGTGATTTCTTGGAATATCCTTTTCCTAATCCCATTATTTTATGTTGAAACATATTCCTTTCTTGGCCACACAGTGGATTTTAGGGAATTTTAGCCAAGTGTCAGAAATTTGTGTGTAATAATAATTATTGCACACAAATTTTCTTGTCAAATTTCTTGTCTGACATAATTTTTAAACCCAGAGGCATGAACTTTATGGATGAGGGTTGACAGGATCGGACACTGCTAATGATTTAAAACAAAAATAACTTAATATGCAGTTGTAGAGCTACTCTTGCATGGTTGCTTCAGGTCGGGAAAAAGCCAGCAATTTTTTTTTCATGGTATCAGGGAAAATTCGGAGAATTTAATATCTGGTCAGAGAATTCTTAATTTCTCAGGTAGGTACACAGGAGGTTGCTACATGTTTTGATGATGAGTATTGTTGATGCAGAAGACTGTCTTATTATGGTCAAAAAAATGTTTTTGTGGAAAAGAAATGAAAGCAAATTGCACATGTCATCAGCTTGCCCCTGGGTAGACCCCCGGACAACCAGGGAATTGTAAACTTAGTTAATTTTGACCCAGTGGTAGGGGATGTTTCTCAACAAAAATTACCCCTGATATCCACCTATATATAAGGGGTAATAGAGAGGGATTTGTCTCAGTGATTCATGACCAGGCGATAGTCTGGGATCATTTTAAAATTTTATTTGTAAATCAAACAGAATAACATCTTGAGACAGCTGATTTACATTGATATGTCATCACTATTTCAGTGAAAGTCATAGTAAAGGTTTTCATCTGATATATACCGGTAATATGTCCCGGATCACAGACTCGTTGTTGTCCATGATTTTACAAACTTGTGAATTCCCCCACCCTATTCATTGAACTTAAAACATCATGGACACTTTCCATTCAACCCAAAATTCCAGAAAAAAGTTGCAGACATTTGGGTATACTTCTTAAGCTTGTCCGAAACGTTCAGGAATTTCAAACTGGAATTTTTGGTCAAATGCCAATGCACCCAATAATTATATTACAATAAGTATAGTATTTTCCCCAACCCAGGGGCAACCAATCAAATCCATCTCCTTCTATTCCCCAACAAATCTAGCTTGTTACAGGCATTCGGATAATTGGGAGCGGGCGAGGGATTGGTCCCCCACTCTTCACGCTCTTGCGCCTACTCATACCGCCTCTCATTATCTGAATGCCTGGAACAGGCTACAACATATCCCCCTGGTTGTCCCGGGGGTTGACCCCAGTGCCTAGCCGATGAATTTATAATTTCATATTGAAATTTATTACATTGGTTAATTTTTCATCTGATCAGTGGTCTTATTAATATAGTCAGTGAAAAGTCCAGCAACCACGTTTTGATAAATTTCAGGTCGTTTATTAATTCGGTTTATACAATTTATACAACACCACTGTCAACAAATAAGGATTTTTCAAGGCAGTATAGCCATAACTTTTGTGCAACTTGATATATCCTTTACTTTATTATTGTAGAAATATCGATTTTTTTTTCTTATCCAATTTTGCTATATAAGTCGTTCTACGCTGTACGTTTCAAAAGCTTAATAAGCTTATATACATTCAATGAAAAATTTTACATAAGCAAGGCTTAAGCATGTCTTTGAATACTACTAAGTATATTAAACACGCAGAAACAAATAAGCCTTAATTCACTTCATTAAAATATACAATATTCTCGTACTGCTTACTGTCCTTTGTCCTAAGTAGCGGCTTCCATCCACGAAACAAGGGTCAAATACAGAGGCTGTCTGTACATGTAAAGCACCCAAAACCAAATAAACAGACAGCTACATGTATAGGTAATAGCTGACATACAAGCTTAGCTGTATTCTTCGGAAATTCAAAGTCTTCCAGTCGTTCGTGGACTGAAAATCCAACGTAACCTCGTAACTGTAAGCCTTGTTAACTTCCCAAAAATACTCAAAAACCGAAAAAAAAATCCTGAAAAGGTTGATTTCATCGACCTTTGATGAAAAAAGTTGAACAAGAACACAAGACATGCCTCTTTCCAACATGGCGGATTTCGCTTGACTCTCCACGAAACGCGCAGTTGCTTTTTACTTCCGGCGGAGCTCTATTGTTGAATCAGCCAATCAGATTCATTAGATCACGTCCAAAATCTGGACGTGATCTGTAATTGGCCGACAATCTGTAGAAGAATTGTATCAGGCCCATTTTTAGCGTGACATCCGTAAAGAGAATGTAAGGAGCGCGAAAAATTGTCCTGATCGCAGGTTACACCTGGTGGTTATCAGTTTGTAAGCCCAAAAACGTTGGCATGTCAAAAGCGTTTGTTGCCGTTAAGATTTTAAAGTACTTCAATAGTTTCTGTTAGGTCACTACGATAATTACGAAACAAACGTGCAGTCCCAATATAAAATTAATGAATTATAGTTCCCTTCATCATTATTACAGAAGCTGCACAGGTTTGTCTTCAGTTATTGTAGTGTTAGCTAAATAACAGAGCAAGTTCGAGGAACTGAACACAACAACAAGTAGTTTAATTCAGTCGAGCAACATAGCGAGCACATGGCAAGTCGCAAGGGCCTCTGGGTAACAATGGCTTACGTCACATTTCCCTTCTAAGTCAAATGCATACTATCCTAAGCAAAACAACAAACAGTCCTCCAAAAGTTCAGGGAGGTTCTATCAGTTCAATTAATCAACTAGGTTTTGTGACAACTGCAACAATAAGTAATAATAAAGTCAAATGCTAAATAAAAAGTTCAGGGTTCGCTATTCTCTGAATCGTTCTGGGACTCTTATCTCTCGACCGCATCGGGTGCTTCTCCTTGGGTCAACAGGTGGCGGGGTGTGCACTGGGCTGTCGGTTCTGCCACAGGGTGAAGTTGCTCCACAAGGTTACTGTCGGTTTCGCCGGGTGTTTCCGGGAGAGGGTTCAGGTGACGCCTATTTCTCCTCAACTGGCCATTTGGTGTTTTTCGATGGTGTAGGACCGGGAGTACTACCAGCTTTGTCAACCACCATTCCCTCAACCTTTTGGCTGGGTAACCAAACAGGATCTCCTGGCCGGAGGTCTGGGAGGCTCTTAGCAGAGTGTCGTCTATCGAAATTCTTCTTCTGTCTGGCTTTTCAGAGTCAAATCCTTCTCCCTGGACTGCTCCAAATAAGGTCAACTAGGTTCTAGTTGGGTCGGTAGGATAGGGACTGTGGTACGGATTTTTCTTCCCATCAGAAGTTCAGCTGGGCTGAGGCCGCTTTCAAGGGGAGTGGCACGGTATGCCATCAAGGCTTTATACGGGTCAGATGCCTTCTTTAGCAGGTTTTTCACTGTCTGAACAGCACGCCTCCACCTTGCCATTTGCTTGGGGAAATTTGGGACTTGTCGTAATGTGTGTGAATCCAAACTCTTCTTTGAACTTAGAGAATGTGTTTGCTGAGAACTGTGGGCCATTGTCCGACACTAGCTGGTCCGGGATGCCGAGTCTTGCAAACATGGACTTGAGGTGTACTGCTATGTCCGGTGAAGTAGTGCGGGACAGCTTGGCTACCTCAACATATCGCGAGAAGTAGTCAATGACAAGAAGAAAAGATTGACCTTTCAGTTCAAATAAGTCAGCAGCGACTTTCTGCCAGGGTCGGTCAGGGAGTTTCAGAAGGAATCGCTGGTTCAGCTGCATTAACATGTTGTTTGATGCAAGTTGGGCATTTCTTTACTACATCCTCGAGCTGCTTGCTCAGACCTGGCCACCATACTGAGGTTCTTGCTCTCTCTCTGCATTTAGCAATGCCTTGGTGGGCTTCATGGATTCTATCCAGGATATCTAGTCGCAGGGACACTGGGATAACAAGTCGGTTTGTCCTTCATCAGTAAGCCTTGCTGTATTGTCAGGTTGTTTCTCTCTGGCCAGTACGGTTTTCAGTGCTCCAGGGAGTTGTGATCTCTCAGGCCATCCCTTTGAGGAATACTCCATTATCTGCTTGGTAACTTCATCTTCTTGTTGGTGGCATCTCAACTCTTCTAGTCGATCCTCCGTTGCAGGTAGGTATCTTATAAACCGAGTCAACATAGGCCTTAACGTCACTCTCCAACTTCTCTTCTTTCTGGTTCAGGGGTCTTACAATAGGCGCACGGGACAGTGTGTCGGCGGTGTAGAGGGCTTTCCCAGGTACATGTGAGATGCTGTAGGAAAATCGCATCATACGCATCCGAAAACGCTGTTACCCTGGCTGGAAGTTTCGTCGAGGTTCTTAGTGCTCAGTAGAGGTACCAGAGGCTTGTGGTCTGTCTCGATGTGAAACTTGAGTCCAATGAGGTAATCTGCAAAGCGTTCACTTGCCCATGTTATGCCCAACGCCTCTTTCTCGATCTGGGCATAACGTTGTTCAGTAGGGCTCATGGCTCTCGAGGCATAAGCAACAGGACGCCATTGGTCCATCATCTTGTTTTTGCATTAGAACAGCTCCAAGGCCGTAGGATGAAGCGTCTGTAGAGAGTGTCGTCTGACGGCTTGCGTCGTAGTGGGCAAGGGTAGGAGTGGAAGTGAGGCTCTTTTTGATAGAGGAAAAGGCCTGCTGCTGGGCTTCACCCCATGTCCAGTGGTTCTTGGTACTCAGGAGGTCTCTTAGTGGTTTGGTGAGCTCGGCTACATGGGGCTGAAATTTGCTCAGTTGATTAACCATGCCGAGGAACCTTCTTAGTTCTGATTGGTCTTTAGGGGCTGCCATCTCCTTTATAGCTTTCGACTTTCTTGGGGTTGACTTGTACGCCCTCGGAATTGATAATGGTGCCCAGGAATTCTACTGATGGCTTAGTGAACTCGCACTTTTCCTCATTTTCCTCATTTTCCTCATAAGGTTAGCCTCTTGTAGCTTGTGCAGAGTTTGTAACAGATGCTCATCGTGTTCTTTAACTGTTTTACCAAAGATCAGAATATCATCTATCTGGCACAAAGAACCTTCAGTTCCTTCCAAGACCTGTGAAATCCGTTTTTGGAAGTGTTCAGGGGCTGAACTGATTCCAAATGGTAGACGGTTGAAGCAAAACCGGCCAAACGGGTTATGAAGGTGGTGAGCTTGGTTGACTCTGGTGACAAACCAATTTGCCAGAATCCTGAATTCGCATCAAGCTTGCTAAAGACGTTTGCTCCGGCTAGTTGAGCTAATGTGTGATCAACGCAGGGTAAGTGGTGAAATTCCCTCAAAATGCTTTCGTTTAGCTTTGTTAGATCAACACAGATGCGAACTTGTCCATTAGCTTTAGGGACCACAACCATTGCTTGGCGGGCTCCGGTGACAATTAAATATCTCCTGCTCAATAGCTTTTTCTCCTTGCTTAATTTTTCCCATAAAGCAGCTGAGGGAAGGAAGAGTTGTATTTGCTGGGCCATACAAAATCTTGTTTGATTTTACCAGAGTTGGGGTTGGACGCAGCAAGTTGTAAATATTCTCAGGAATTACAGTCACATCCGCACCAGTGTCTATCTTGAAGCAACAGGCGAGTTGTTTCAAGGTGAGCTTTACCGACCAAATAGTTTCGCTTGTCTCGGTTCCAATTGCTCCAAGAAATGCATAGTCGTCTTCTTCTTGTACCGTGGCAACTGTTTTCGAAGACTTGCAAAACGAGTCCCCAATGGCCTCTCTTTGAGCTTTTGTGGCAAGTCGTGTCCTTAGCAGGGCAGTTTGGACGAGCGTGTCCTGGAGTTTTTCCACAGTATTCACATCGTTTCGCTGTCGAGTGTGTCGAGGGTTCGTTAACCTGATTCCTGAATTTCTTAGGGCCGATTATTTAAACGACGTTTAGACATCGCTTAAGAAAGTCTTGGTCTAAACCTGGTTTAAACCGGGGAACCGGATTATTTAAACGTCCTTTATTTTAAACCTCGCCTAAGCGGTGTCTAAACACAGGCTAGCAAACAATAGCAACTTAGACCTGGTCATGAGTAGGTTTAGACGTAGTCTAACGCTTTTATTAGTGAAGGTTTGTGTCATGGATGGAAGTTCGATGTATAGAACGTTACAGGAATAGGCTAACAAGCCGAGTCCGAAGAATCAGACAGTTGAGGAATAGTTTAAATCCGCTAGAAGAATACGAAGATGACAATTCCCCTTACCGTACAAAACAGTCTAATTTCCGTCGACGGTTTAGGCTCAGGAAAGAAGCAAGTTTTAATAGTGGATATTTACATCATACTAAGTTTTCAAAAAAAAGTTTACTTCAATAGCATGTCCTTATTGTTCAATAAAATGAAAACCAATAAGTATCTTCAAAATTATTTTGCAAGTCATTAATAAAAATAATCTAATAGTTCCCTGTAGAAAGCAGGTAATTTTTGCTTAACATTATTTACGTTATAATTGCACTTCAGGATGAAAGATAGCCCATCAAGTTTTGCGAAGTAAAAGTTTTGAATTATTTTCCATGTGTTATCATTAGAGCGATTATAGCGTAGAAAAAGTGCGCAAATCCGACTAAGCAAAAACTCGAATTTTTAAAGCGCGGTTTAAGAAAAAAACAATAGCTAGACTTGTTAAACCACGTTTAGACGTGGCCTCCGTGAAATGCGGCTAATCCGCATTCTAATAACGCAATTTAGACTCAGCCTAGCCGTGGTCTATGGAAGCCTTGTCTAAACCTCGATTTAGCCTTAAACCAGGTCTAACTTAGACTTCGTTTAAATAATCGGCCCTTAATGTTTACTGCATCCACTTCTTCCTTGACTTCGGCGGTTGCTTTGAAGTCGTTTCTCATCAGGGTTTGCTGTTTTCTCACGGCTTCGCTTTGTCGTGCCTGGTGCATTGCTTTCGTAAGAGTGAGCTCAGGGTCAAGTTGGAGTTTTTCTGAGAGTTTAGAGTTTAGTAGGCCAACAACGATCCGGTCTCTGATCATATCGTCCTGAAGTGTTGTGAAAGCACAGTGTTCGGCCAAGGCGTGTAATGCTGTGATGAAACTATCGACTGTCTCACCTTCCTCTTGTCGGCGTCGGTTAAACTTGGCTCGCTCGAAAATAACATTTCGGCGTACTACAAAATGCTCGTCAAACTTCGTCTTCACAGTGTGATACTGTTTCAGTTGAGCCGATGATAACTTGAAGGAATTGAGGATATCATCGGCTTGGTCGCCCATCGAGTAGATCAAAGTGTTGATCTGGCTTTCTTCTTCTTCTTTCACCAGTCCTGACGTTTGGCGAAAGCGTTCGAATCGTCGGCTCCATTTAGGCCAGTCTTCTGGATGGCTGAAGTCGAAATTTTCCGGTAGTTGGACTCGGAAGGATGTCATTGTCGTTCACCGCTTCTGACACCATGTAGTGTTAGCTAAATAACAGAGCAAGTTCGAGGAACTGAACACAACAACAAGTAGTTTAATTCAGTCGAGCGACATAGCGAGCACATGGCAAGTCGCAAGGGCCTCTGGGTAACAATGGCTTACGTCACAGAAAGAGTTTGTGGCTATTATTCTATGTACAAATTTATACTGAAATTCTCTTAACTTGGTAGCCGTTGTACAAAGCACCGGAGCTTTATACACGGCCTCAGTCAATGTCAATCAGTGTGCTTTTCACTTTGCATCCCATTTGCCACTTTGTCTGGCTTTTTTGTGGGGTGGTCGCTTTTTTTTAGAAAGAAGTTGATAGAAAAGATTGCTAGGTTTTTGTGTTTCAGATAGTTGTGTTATTAACGTTTAGTTTGTCTGATCTGACACATTGCGGATGGCCAGTTCTGTACAGCTCCGCAAATGATCCCGGGACCGCAAATGATCCCCGACCGCAAATGATCCCCAAATTGGACCGCAAATGATCCCCGACCGCAAATGATCCCGCTACTGAAGTGAGGAATGGCGTGGACGGTGGACGCGATTTTTTTCCCATTTTGAATATTTTCCCCAATAACTGAATCGGTGCACGCTAGACATTTTTATGACGGAAGTGATATATATTTTTTCATTACTTAAGGCATTGATGCAGATTTTAGTAAAAAAAAATAACTCAAAATCACTGTACTGAACGAGAATACCAGAGACATTCTAAAAAATAGTTTAAAATTCGAGAAGGTGTTATGTTTGGTTTTCGCTGTAAACTTCATCCGCGTCTAGAATGACTGCAGATTTATATTGCTTTCGCGTCACCAAGATTCATTTATCTATAAATTTCGAGATTAAAGACGGTATTCTGCGCCATGAAACAAGCTATGCATGGAAATTGAAACACCCGTTACAGCAAACTACTTCACGAAATCGGAAAATAACATTTCCGGTGAATTATCGTGATTATTTCATGCTGTTTTGGCGGCATGACTGCATTTAACACCCGGCCCGCTTTGATGAAGTGTGAAAACTGTGAAATTTTTTTCAGGCTAAACTCACTCTCAATCAACAACACGATTTTTTTTAATTCTCCTTTTTTATTTGTTAATAATATTATTTCATTTAATCTGTATTTCGAGCAGATTATATATGAAAGCGTTACATATCCTTTCTTTAATTACTATAAAACGTTCATAAGTCCGACGTGACTTATCACCCTTTGATATTTCGAGATAACATTGTACATTTCAATTATTTCAACAATAACATAACTGACCATAACTGGCAACTTCAACAGAGTGTAAAAAAGGTGACAGGCCTACACGACTCCCACAGTTCGTGACATAAGTATATTTGCCGTTTTCTATTAAATGTAGTATGCTTCAAGTGTGTTTCTAAACGGGCAGTATATGTTTAATTTGAGGAGGATTTTCCAATAGAGCCTTCGAATGTGTACATTCTAGCAAATTATTTACAAGAGGTAATGTTTGGCTTTCTGTCATGTAGTCTGCATGCCGCCAAAACAGCATGAAATCATCACGATAATTCACCGGAAATGTTATTTGCCGATTTCGTGAATTAGTTTTGCTGTAACGGGTGTTTCAATTTCCATGTATAGCTTGTTTCATGGCGCAGAATACCGTCTTTAATCTCGAAATTTATAGATAAATGAATCTTGGTGACGCGAAAGCAATATAAATCTGCAATCATTCTAGACGCGGATGAAGTTTACAGCAAAAAAAAAAAAAAACCCTTCTTGTTCAAAATGGGAAAAAAATCGCGTCCACCGTCCACGCCATTCCTCGATTTTTAGCGGGATCATTTGCGGTCCACTCTGGGGATCATTTGCGGTCAGGGATCATTTGCGGTCCAATTTGGGGATCATTTGCGGTCGGGGATCATTTGCGGTCCCGGGATCATTTGCGGAGCTGTACAGTTCTCCTAAGAGTTTTTTTATTGAACTTACGACGCTACAATAACTGAGGAAATTGGAATTTACTGAAAATTTATCCTTGAAATCTTTGAACTTAAAAAAAAAAGATTCTGACTTAATAAGATGTTTAATGCTAATTATTCCATTCTCGTACCAATTTTTAAAGAAAAAAGTTTTTTTCTCTATTTTTGTATCTGAATTAAACCGAATTACCATTTCTGAAGGGTCTTTACCACTTGTCAGAATATCCTGATAATTAACTTCACACCATATTTCTAGTACGTATATACCTCTTTAGTAAATGTGTCATTTATATTAAGATTGCTTAAATCTTCCCTTTTCAACTTGGCGTAAAAAAAGCAGTTTGTCACCTTGGAGTCCCAAGGCATCGTCAAGAAAACATTTCCATTTTGCGTGGTTGTCATTGTCAAGGTGCCTTGTTAAAATTCATTATGTCTATCATCTTCACACCGCCTTTCTCATAATCGTTTATAATCGTGCTTCGTTTAATCTTATCGTTTTTTCCATCCCAAAGAAACTTAAACTGTTGTAAGGTCTTTTGACACGATGGCAAACTCGACATGACGTAAACTAATTGCGAAACTAGAAGAGATTTAATAACAAGTTACCTTTCCAAGTAGGGTCAAACGCTTCACTTGCCAGCAATTTGTGATATCTTCAACCTTCTTCTTTTTTTCTTCATAATTTATAGCCACAAACTCGCTCACATTAGTACAAAAACATATCCCTAATGCTCGTACCTTCGATGGCGCCCATTTGAGTCCGAGTTCCAGGCATATTGGAAGAGATAGGTATATATAAAAAATTGTAAGTTTGGAGTGCTCATAACTGATCTGATATAGACAGTCAGACGTTTCGGGGATAACCCCTTCTTCAGTGTTAGTACGTTTAACGCTTTGCTCGCGCTATACGTCGCGTGGACGCCGTTCAAAATCACAAAACAAAAAAACAACAAACGAATGCGAGCGCGTGCGAGCGAGCGCGTACTTAGCGCGCGCGTAAGTTTGTCAGGGAGTGAAATGAGTGGCAGCCTCATGGAAAAGTTCTGAAGTTAAAATTTAAAGTCAATGTTAATTCCATGAGGTGCCAAGGTCTTGTGGCGGAAGATCAGCCTCATTTCCTCCCTCTTTCTTCTTGTCGTAGCTCCTATCACTTGCCTAACCACAGACACAGACATGCTATCGATGGAATTGTGATCTGGAAGGTTGAAATGTTTCGGCGACGGGGAACCCCCCGTTTTGGTACCGTTGGTGTTGATTGTAACCTTCCACCGAGCGGAGGTGCTCGCCGAATCGGTCTGCGAGCCTACGACCAGTTTCTCCAATGTACATTGCTTGACAGCTGTTACAATTGATTGCGTAAATAACACTGGTCGTAGTGCAGCTGTGGCTTCCTTTGAGGTGCACAACTCCGTTCGCATGGTTGATGTTGGCCGTCCTTCCGGTGAAACGCACATGTTCTGCATCTGGGTCGTTGGCAAGGAAATGTTCCAGCCTGCTCTTGATCGGGATGTGGAGAAAAGGTGCTATGGACCAGGACGTCTCGAAGGCTGGTATCCCGCCAATAAACGCACATGGGCTTGGTCTTGAAGATATCTTTTGTACGAGGATCATCAGTCAGGATACTAAAGTTCCTAAACAAGATCTTCTTGACGTCCTGGTTCTTTGGATGGTAGCTGAGTACCATGCGCCACCTTTCCTGATTCCTCCTCAGACGCTTGGTCTCCTGACCTTTCTAGGGCTCTCTGACGGCTGATGTTTGCTGCCTTTCTTTGACCGGTTGCAACTACTTCGTTGGGGTAGCCCCTCGTCTTGAAAAATGATGCCATCTCGTTTGATTTGGTTTTGTAGTCATCCTCGTCGGAACAGATGCGACCGCAGGCGAAGAAATTGACTATAAGGGATGGCGTTCTTACAGTGAGGAGGGTGAAGACGACTCATAGTGAAGGTAGCTGTGAGTATCTGTAGGCTTATAGTGGATAGATGTTGTTATCCTGTTGTCGGCTAAGGAGAGGCGAAGATCCAAGAAAGGAATAGATGTTTCGCTGATTTCGAAGGTGTACTTGAGCGCAGGATGATACGTTGAGCAGAAGTTTATGAACTCTTCAAGATCTTCGCGGGAAAACCAGAAGTGGCGCCAATGACGTCGTCAATGTGCCGTTTATATAGTTCTGGTTCGTTGCCTCGGTAGTCTTGGAACATTCTACTCTCGACATAACCGACGTAGAGACAAGCGTAATTTAGGCCCCATTTTCGTACCCTTGGCAACTCCTCCGACCTGCTGGTAGTAACTGTTGTTGAATTCGAAGGAGTTGAGATTAAGAACCAACTCCGCCAAGCGGAACGAGAGTATCGGTTGGGGGTTCCTGTTTAGGGCCGCAAGTTTAGATGATATTTTAAACCTTTGAAGTCCTTCATTGTTGGGAATGACACTGTGTAGAGGGATTTGATATCCATGGTTAAAGAGATATCGGTGAGGGCCAGAAAATGTAATCAGAGCGAAATTTAAAGAGGAACTACGTCCTTTGCCGGGAGGAAATATCATCCGTGGCGTATCTCCCTGGGGCGAAGTACTTTCCACAAGACAAGTATGCCAGCCACGTAAACTTCATTTTGGATCATGTCCTAAGGCATGGAGTCATTCCTGTTGGGTTTTCGGAACCCTTTTGTCCCCCTTCCATCCTTCGCTCAATGGGAGCAGAGCATAACGGATATCGGAAAACAAGTAAGCCAAACAAAATGTGTCTCATTCACGTAAAAATTATGCGCACTACACTAACACACATGCGCACGAATACGTGATGACTTGTCCGTTAAAATCGCTGATCAACGTACCCAATTTAACGCTTTCTGCAGGGACCCGGACGGAGGGGGAGGGGCTGGTAGGGCTATAGCCCTACCACTTTTTTGCTTGGGTTGATTTTTTAGGGCTCCAGATGACATGGATAATGTATGAATTTTACCACTGGAAAGTAACAAAACGCCGTCTACTCCTTGCATATGCGCTTCACGAAGTCAAAGGCTCGGCCAAAGCTCGCGGTGGCAGTTATTCTCACAGGCTTTCCTACCGTATGGCAGACACGGATGAGGGGGACTAGGGCCGATTTGCCCATGTGCTCGACGATGCTCGACGAACTCCATACTTGCCAGACATTACTGTGGCCAACTCAAACCTTGTTCTATTTTTCTTCGTTTCTTTCGTTTCTTTTTCCGTTGATTGGCGCCAATTCCCACGCGCTCTCGATGTAAACTCGATGTATGGCAAGGTCACGTAGAGTTCACGACTTTTGAATAAATTACACGCAATGTCTGCGGCAAAGAAAACCACAAAGAACTCTGTTTGACGTGTTTTCAACTTCAACAAAAGCGACAAAGAAAAGTAGACAGGTATGTCCTTTGTTTTTCAGTTAGGATAATCCTCAAACACTTATAACAATTATATTTTCGTTATTCATTCGTGTTCGTTTGCTGGTTAAAAAACATCGAAAGATTATTGTAATGAAAATTATGGTCAATAAAAACGGATGTATTTGATACTCCTTAATTTTGTCAAAGCCAAAAAAGTAATGATGTCTGTGTTTTATTTCAAATACCCTAATTCTTGCTCCAGAATGCAGGAAATGCATTCTAAGAGGAAACCAAGACCGGACCCCCTAGAACTCGCGCCTTAGGCGCTCGGTAATCGCGCCTTCGGCGCGAATTGTCCCTTCTCTGCCTTTTAGCCCTACCACTTTAAAATGGTCTCCGCGGTCCCTGTTTCTGTGCGCAAACCATGAACAGCAACATCTTTACAATCGCATTAGCCAGTCCATACACATTTTCAACCGTGATTGGTTTAGTTACCTTAACAGCATCAAAGAAAGTAAGCTCAAGAGACTACGCCCACATCAACGGGAACAAAGACCTAACCATCAAGACGGTGTCGATGTCGATCACGTTAATCCTGACGTTCTTCCTAACGAAGAAAGGGTTATAAAAAACTATCCCTGACGATCTTGAATTAACGGAAGCCGAAAAATCAGTTTCTTCGCAAGGGGCTTACTTTCGTTCCAATAAAACCTAAAGTGGACGAGTTTACTACTAGGGAGGACTGTGAAAAATATTTCAGACGACTTCGGCTGAAAGCATTTTTCATGACAAGGAAAATACTGAGAACGAAACAACAACCTCAGACCCTATTAACGAAACATCAACCTCGGACCCTAGTGATGAAACAATCTTCAATGCCCTTAAACCGAAACAATCCAAGTGGACACCGCCAACCGGTACCTGTCCAGCACTAGAACATTATATTGACCGTTGTCGTTTAGAAATCGATCAACTTGATTTTAACAGGCCAGTGAGTAAACAAAACCTTTCACATGACGAGCAACTGGCACTGCGTTCACTACGAAATCGAACAGACATCATGATTAAACCAGCGGACAAGGGTGGTGCTGTAGTTGTCTGGCAGCGGGATTTATACGAACAGGAGGCTTTGAATCAGCTTGGTGATGACCGTTTTTACAATTCTATTGACACTGATGCCACAGAGAATCATCAAAAAGAAGTCTTAAACAATGTCAATCAGGCCATCAGCACTTGCGCGTTACCGCCTCAGGCAAAAAACCTTTCTGTCGATGATCCTAGGACCTCCAAGTTCTATCTTCTCCCAAAAATCCACAAGCCTAGCAACCCTGGCAGACCAATAGTGTCAGCATGCAACTGTCCAACCTCCAACATTTCTGCATATCTCGATTCCGTCATGGCTCCTCTGGTCAAGCAACTTCCCACATATGTTAAAGACACAAACCACGCCCTTTCAAATCATGGAATCATTTACATTTTCTGGCCCTCACCGATATCTCTTCACCATGGATATCAAATCCCTCTACACAGTCCATTCCCAACAATGAAGGACTTCAAGGTTTAAAATATCATCTAAACTTGCGGCCTAAACAGGAACCCCCAACCGATACTCTCGTTGGCGGAGTTGGTTCTTAATCTCAACTCCTTCGAATTCAACAACAGTTACTACCAGCAAAGTCGGAGGAGTTGCCATGGGTACGAAAACGGGGCCTAATTACGCTTGTCTCTACGTCGGTTATGTCGAGAGTAGAATGTTCCAAGACTACCGAGGCAACGAACCAGAACTATATAAAACGGTACATTGACGACGTCATTGGCGCCACTTCTGGTTCCCGCGAAGATCTTGAAGAGTTCATAAACTTCTGCTCAACGTATCATCCAGCGCTCAAGTACACCTTCGAAATCAGCGAAACATCTATTCCTTTATTGGATCTTCGCCTCTCCATAGCCGACAACAGGATAACAACATCTATCCACTATAAGCCTACAGATACTCACAGCTACCTTCACTATGAGTCGTCTCACCCTCCTCACTGTAAGAACGCCATCCCTTATAGTCAATTTCTTCGCCTGCGTCGCATCTGTTCCGACGAGGATGACTACAAAACCAAATCAAACGAGATGGCATCATTTTTCAAGACGAGGGGCTACCCCAACGAAGTAGTTGCAACCGGTCAAAGAAAAGGCAGCAAACATCAGCCGTCAGAGAGCCCTAGAAAGGTCAGGAGACCAAACGTCTGAGGAGGAATCAGGAAAGGTGCGCATGGTACTCAGCTACCATCCAAAGAACCAGGACGTCAAGAAGATCTTGTTTAGGAACTTTAGTATCCTGACTGATGATCCTCCTACAAAAGATATCTTCAAGACCACGCCCATTTGCGTTTATCGGCGGGATACCAGCCTTCGAGACGTCCTGGTCCATAGCACCTTTTCTCCACATCCCGATCAAGAGCAGGCTGGAACATTTCCTTGGCCAACGACCCAGATGCAGAACATGTGCGTTCACCGGAAGGACGGCCAACATCAACCATGCGAAACGGAGTTGTGCACCTCAAAGGAAGCCACAGCTGCCACTACGACCAGTGTTATTTACGCAATCAATTGTAACAGCTGTCAAGCAATGTACATTGGAGAAACTGGTCGTAGGCTCGCAGACCGATTCGGCGAGCACCTCCGCTCGGTGGAAGGTTACAATCAACACCAACGGTACCAAAACGGGGGGTTCCCCGTCGCCGAACATTTCAACCTTCCAGATCACAATTCCATCGATAGCATGTCTGTGTCTGTGGTTAGGCCAAGTGATAGGAGCTACGACAAGAAGAAAGAGAGAGGAAATGAGGCTGATCTTCCGCCACAAGACCTTGGCACCTCATGGAATTAACATTGACTTTAAATTTTAACTTCAGAAACTTTTCCATGAGGCTGCCACTCATTTCACTCCCTGACAAAATTACGCAACGCTAAGTACGCGCTCGCTCGCACGCGCTCGCATTCGTTTTTGTTTTTTTGTTTTGTTTTGATTTTGAACGGCGTCCACGCGACGTATTTAGCGCGAGCAAAGCGTTAAACGTACTAACACTGAAGAAGGGGTTATCCCCGAAACGTCCTGACTGTCTATATCAGATCAGTTATGAGCACTCCAAACTTACACTTTTTTATATATACTTATCTGATTGAGTGCTACGCAGCAGCAAACAATTTTTTGTAATATTGGTAGAGATCCTTTTTGCGAACCAATCCATTATTCATCTTGATAAAGCACCACTAAGAAACTGATAGAATAAAGAATAAAATGGTTAAATTATATAGAATAAATATTACGAAGGAAACTCAAGTTTAGTCACAGTGTTTAATGCAACCTTTAGAGTTAGGTGTTCCGCACGATAAGTGATTCCATTGACATTTAAAAAAAAAAAATTAAAAATGTACCTTTTTAAAGTAGCTTTTTAACGTTTTTCTTTTACACCTACCTTTAGTCCTTTTTAGCTCAGGATGAGCTTGTCGTTATGGTTTGGGAAAATTTGTTAGTTTATAGGTGTAAACTTTTCTTAGTAATTCCGCTGACCAGTGCATAATGCTTGGGAAATCACAACACTAAACACCATTGCGGGCGCAATATTTGGTAGTTATTGGGGGTCGGGTGGGTCGGGGGTAGTAGCCCGATCGCACAACAAAACAAAATGGCGGATTGCTTACGATTTTTCAAGACGGTATTTCTCTGAATTTTCTCGTCTTACACATTTAAAAGATAGACCTTTTAGGAGTTCCGATGCCAACAAACGCATAAATTATGCAATTCTTTCGTTCCTCGGTTTGAGAAATCCTTCTTTCACGAATTTACATCATGTTTCTTTATCGAAGTACATTGACACATAATTTGGGAGATGAATCAAGGGGTTTATACAACTTCATTGAAGCACCGGGAACAGGACGGTTTCCAGCAGGGAATATTTTAGGCAAACTACATTGCCGAAAAAGAGGAAGCGTTTCAACTGATCTTTGGCGTTTTCAACGAAAACATCGATGTACGGTAAATGTTTATATTTCTAAGTTTGATTTGTAACAAAAATTAATTAAGCTTAAGCTTATTGTTTAAACTGAACTAATCTTTTTGATTCCTATTTCAATATAAATTTAAACTTTTGTAATTTTTTGCATTCGAAGGTGTACAATTCGATCGATCGATCATCGATCGATAGGCTTTGAACCGAAAAGAAATAAAATGTAAGGTATTTGAATAAGCTTAAATATTTTGGCTGCAAAACCTTTTTGCTTGTTATTGTGTAGACCTTAAGTTTATTCATAGTTTCCGTGGACGTTTCCGTGTAGAAAAGCAGGCTTCATCGATCTGAGGCTTGTGTTTATAATAGCACATATTATTTTTAAATTTCTTTGATGGATTTTTTCTACTATAGTTGTATTAAGTTATATTGTATGAATAAAGTCCCTATCTAAATCAGTCTATAAACACAAAACATTCATTACCTCTGTTACATATACTTATGAATTGTAGATAATATTTGTACTAAGAAGCCTACATGGATGCACCTCACATCTAAAGCCTGGTTTTTACTTGGCACACAAGTGCAAGTGTCCATATTACATGTAAACTGAGAAGTACAAGGATTAAAACATTTTGATCAAACTCCCCCACCTTTGGCAAATTATACGGTGTGCGACAAATGCAGACTGCAGACTAAATTATGTCCCTATAAGTATACTTGGTTGTGTATTTATGAATCATTGATTGGCATGTCAAATTCCAGAGGGTGGGGACAGCAATGGAGGTCAAATGCCCCTTATATGCCCAGCCTCCCCCTCCTAAATACCAGAGTAAATACCAGAGTCAAACCAGAAATTGAAAATAATACTAATCAATAATTATTTCAAAGTTATTGTGTTTTGGTATGCAGTAGTGGAACCTATAGACGCATTTGAGCTTCAAAATAATTCCCTTTTGTCAGATTTGGGCTGTTGCCCAATATAAATACAGTGGAATCCCTATTTATCAAGCCTCCAATTCAAGGGTTTTCACTGAGAAGGGCCAACAACTGCATTCAATGAATGTCATTAATATCAATTACATTCTGAGCTGGCTCAAGAGCCTTTGATTATGGTTTGTTTTTATCTTTTTAATATTTATTATTGTAAAGCGCCATGAGCAAGTAGTGGATTTGGCGCTATATAAATATTATTATTATTATTTATTATTATTATTGATGTCATAGAATAGTTGGTATAGCTATATGGACGGGTAGTATCTAATAAAGATACTTGCCTGTTGGTGGGTTAAGGTTACTGTAAACCTTCGTGACCATGTTACGCAAAAGGACTCGCAAGCGCACAGTTTTAGAGTAAAGTACCCAAACCTATATATCAATTTAGAGCTTATAGAATGAAGAAACATGTAAGATAATAATTTCCCCAAGAAAATACAAATTGTAGCCGCTACGGCATTTCGAACACAATTTGACCGGTGTTCATAAACGTGAATTACCAGCGCTTCCGTTTAGCTGTACAAAAAATCCAGTTATTGCATGATATTAAGCAGATGTTGACTGCCAAAAGTGTGTCGGGGAATTTCTTATTTCCCTCTACTTTTGAAATTACAGGCCCAAACGTAATTCACAGCGGAAGAAAATTATTACTTGAACTTTAAAATGCTTTTATTTCTTTTTGAAAACAGATATCAAAATTCCCCGACACACTTTTGGCAGTCAACATCTGCTTAATATCATGCAATAACTGGATTTTTTGTACAGCTAAATGGAAGTGCGGTAATTCACGTTTATGAACACCGGTCAAATTGTGTTCAAATTGCCGTACCGGCTACAATTTGTATTTTCTTGGGGAAAGTATTATTTTACTTGTTTCTTCATTGTATAAGCTTTAAATTGATATATAGGTTTGGCTACTTTACTTTAAAACTGTACGCTTGCAAGGCCTTTTCCGCAACGTGGTCACGAAGGTTTACAGTAACCTTAATCTGTTTATAAACTGCAAAGGAACATCAGTGAAACCTCGGACTTAAAATATGTGAATTTTCCTACCCTATTTCAGACCTGCTTCTCAAAATTCTATACCCTAGTTTAGACCTCTAAAGACATGTTTGCATGATTTCAGCTATCCAGGAATAGCTTCCGTTTGCGTACCATTTGAGAACGGCTTCAAATTATCCGATGTCAATGGGGAAATAGTAGTTTCTTCTAAAAGTAATACCCGATTACAGACCCGAGTGCAAAACATATGTCATCATGATGCCAATAGTGCAAGCGCACTCCTCCATTTTGATCTGTCCGCTGCTAAGGTCTCCACCTCCTCCTCATCGATACCTGCCGGGTCGTGCGCGGTGCGCGTGGGGTTGTGGGACTGATGCAGGCGAGAAGACGGATCCCGTTCGGTTTCTTAACAAAAATGTTCGGTTTCTCGTTAAAACGGATTTTTTCGCGCTTGTATTAAAGTCATCTGCCGAGAAATTATCATTGGAAAGTACATTGGATGATACTATTGTCAACTAACGGATTGTGTCTAGTTCATTCTGATCGTTTTTTGTTGCTCTATCGATTAGAATACTAAGGCGAACGTTGATCCCTCGAAGACCCTCTATAAGCTTAATAATCGCCGGGAAGACGTCTTCTTTCGCTTAACTCGAAATACATATGAACGAAAAAGAGAAAAAGAGAAAAAGAGAAGGAAGGCAGGAAGATCTACCAATAGCGGAGGATGGAGATCCTCTGCCGTCATTAGAAGACTTTCTTTCAGAAAATTCCTCCCGTTTAATTTGACGGTAAGTAAAGTTATTATTTATGCTACGTGCTATACAATGTTTTGTTCGCTTTAACCGCAGGGTTACCCTGGGTGCCAGAGGGTTTTTTCGGAAGAGTGCTATACCTTTAGGCCGTGGAACTTCAACTGGAAGTAGCACACTTTAAGGGGCCGATTACATGGCGAATTTCAGCCCGGTAATTAATTAAGGAGGCTGGAATTTGTGTTTCGATTACATGACAAATAAGTTCCCCATACAGTACAGGCGTTGTTTGTGCGAGCGAGCGCTGAATTTTAAAGATCAGGGAAACGAACGGAGAGTCGAGGCGACTTAAAAAAGGCAGCCAAGGAAGAGGAAGTCAGGCTGAAAGATGAAAGAGGGGGAGCGGGAGGAAGAAAAAAATATTTCTTTTCTCCCTTTTCTTCCCTTTAAACTTCACCACATTTCTCCTGGCTGGGTCAAGGTCAGTAGTTGAACTAAGAGCGAGGCTTGCAGTGGGCGATAGTGCAACCTAGACAAATGATGTTTACTGTTGGTCTCAAGTGCGACCCCAAACGCGACAGCTTTATCATCCAAAACGTTTGTGAAATGCTGTCAACACGTCTACCATTGAACTCTCTCGCGCACGTCTCACGCGAGCATTTCCACAGATTTTAAATAAACCAAATCAAAATCAATCGTTAAGATTCTAGAAACGAGTCGAACCCCTTGTGCAAAAGCAAAAAAATAGGTACGGTTTAACGTCTTCTCCTCGAACGCGAAACGATCGATATCTCAGTTTACCGTACCCAAATTCGGAATTAGCCAATCAGAAGCTCTGTCTACTGACCTGATATATAAACAATAGCCTCCATTTGGCGAGGAAATATGCTCGGATATTTGTCCTTGGACATTATCTGTTCCTCGAAGCTCACAGTTTTCCTCGAGCTTCGCTCTCGGAAAACTGTTCGCTTCTCGGAACAGATAATGTCCGCGGACAAATATCCGAGCATATTTTTGAAGGCAAATGGAGGCTATTGTAGTTATTATCCTTCAAATATTTTTTCATAAGGCCGCTCTATTTGCCGTGGAAGATCTCGGTCGGCCAAGCTGTTAAACATCAAAATAATTCTGTTGGCGTTCAAAAATATTTCTAGTCTGTTCAAAACAATCAGTTTTATTTAATTTAGCAATTTATTTGAGACGAAAACTGAACCTGCGAACGTGAAACGCAAATTTTCAAAACTGGGGAATATCACTTGGGGAATATCACCTGGATATTCCCCAGTTTTGGCTGCGTTACGTGACGTGTTTTAGACCAATCGCGCGCGAGAAAAAATTTTGATGGATTATAACCGTGATCTTAAGCTGGCTGGCAAATTTTAAATTGGGATATAAATTTTGCTGGGTGTTTTACTCTTATTGATTGAAATCTTGCTGGGAGTTAATAATTACCGAACATTTGCTGGGATTTTGTATATCTAGCGATGCTGGATTGCTGACAAAACTCATGTTACGCCTCCTGGCCTTAGACAGTTTAGAGCCTGTGAATTAAGAACCAATTAACATGCTTCTGGCTGGCGAAAAAGCGATATAACATTTTCTGGGAAAAAACGATTAGGAATTCCTCCTGGCTGGGAAAAAAAACATTGCCAACACGGATGCTGGCTGGTAACTACTAGTGTCGATTTATTGCTAGCTGGCTTTGAAGAGCGCATATATTTTTTCCCACGGTAGTTAAATATTAACTGGAGATGTTTTTGCGGTTGCCCAGAAATCATTCGGGCCAAGAAACGTTCAATTCTGAAAACATTGTCGTTGGGTACTCCTGTGTTTGTGCATGCAAAGAGTTGCGTTACCTGTCACGACTGTTCTATTGATTATCGATTGATTATCGATTAGTTTACCCCATAGAGCCTTACATCCTGACTTCCTTACATGCTGACTTCCTTACATGATTAGTGAAGGTCAAGGTCATCTGCCTACCATTCATATACCCCAGAGTTCCTCTTTCAGAGTTACTCTGTGCTAAAACCAGCTGGGGTAATCATGCGCATTTTTTTTTTTAAACGTGAATACGGCGTCGAAATTAATACCTATGCCCTCCCCATAACGAGAAACGCGTACCACGACAAACACTTCCCTTGGGTATCCAGTTGAAATACGGCCACCCTGAGAAAAAGGAAAATAAGCCTATCAAACGGAATAAATCTGTATAATTGCGAATATAAATTCATTTCTCATTCCACGTTGTCTTAAGCGTTCGCCGTCGTGATTATGGGTAAGACTGCTGTAAATAGCATTTAGAATGCATTTCTTGCTTTCTCATGCATTTGCTATAAATATTCAAATCGCTGCCACGAGTCAAGATTGAATTAATTGGTATACAAAGCCTGGGCCGCCTGTGTTTTCACTGAACTTGTAGTTCGGGATGTCGACGTTCGCACGTCAACGACATATCGTTAAAGATCGTCAAATTCCATGTCGTTCGTTATGCGTCACAAGTGTGTACCACATATTGTAAAGCATGCTTCATAACTGATTGTCTCTGTAAATTCCTTTAGGCAAATTTTCCTGTCCTGCTGGTTGGCTTCTTAATGGCTTGTCATGCTACAAAGCAAGTGAAGACGAAAATACATGGCTGAATGCAAAACAGGACTGTCATGTATCTGGAGGCTACTTGTTGAAGATAGATGATCAGTCTGAGCAAAATTTCATTGAAGTCTTCCTGCGTATAACTGGATTGGTACTGTTGTACGACGTACATGTAAGTATATATTAATAAGGCCTTTTTGTATATTTTTCGTTAGTACACGTTGCATGCCTGTGTTACTATTGTCATGTGACCAGAATTATTGATGTCGCACAGGGCTCTTTACATCTCATATATGTATATATTTTAATACATTCAATTCATTATGTTTTGGTCGTATTAGAAATTACAACATGATCACTAGCCGCGGGAAAGCTAAGCATCACTGCAACAGTAATGAAACGAGGGAGCAAAGCATCCGGGCGTCCATGTTTACTCCGGAAAAAAATTACCCCGTTGAATTCGCTGAGTAGTTGTAACCGTGCTTACTTTCCCAGGTAAATTTGAACCCTGGGCATTTTACCGAGCAAAAATTATACTTGGGAAATCAAGTAAGGGGTAGACGATGGTCGCTAGTGTTTTCTAGGATATAGTACATGTCTCGCAAATATCTATGTACTATAAATTATTTTTGTCGGCAGTTTTATTACATTGCCCTCCATTGTTCAAAATCACGTAGCTATTTTGCGAAATATGTTTTTTTATTTGCACACGAGGTTTGGTTGTCTATTTTTTTAATGTTTAATTTGTTGTACGCTTCAGGGACCGCGCAGGGGGAGGGGCTGCCGGGGGCTTTACCCCACTTTTCTAAACAGTAATAATAATAAAAATTTCCAGAAGTCATTTCACTAGTTACCGTTTTTTACTGGAAGTTGGTGATAAAAGTTTCTTTTTGATCTGTAGTAGTTCGCAACGGACAAAAGTTGCAATGAATATTAGCAAACTAGACGCGATTACAACTGAACAAATATCAAGAGTTAAGATAACTTTGAGTTGACTGACTTTATGCTATTGAGCACTGAGTTGTATCTTGCGTTTTATAGAGAAACGTTTTTATGACAACATTTTATCGCCATGACTTTAAACTGAGAATTATACACAGCTCTGGACATCGCGGGACACGGGAGTCCTGCGTGATAAGCAACAGAGAAGCGTACATGGTAAAATGAGCATAATTAACGAAGGCTTCTGGCTGTTGGAAAGAAAATATCTACAAAAATCTCTGATTGCTTTTCGAAAAATGGACAACTCTCTCTGAATTTAAAGATCAGATAATAAATCTTGATTCTTGTATTAAAAACAGTCAATTTTTAAGCGCTGAAAGTTGGTAATTTGCACCACGCTTGTTAATTTTAGATGCATTTCCAGCCATTTCAGAGGACTTTAAAAATTCACTAGATGGCTCACGCTCGCATTAGCCTCCCACTCAAAAAAGAACCTGCGCTTGTCCTAGTCTATTTAGTGATCATATGCGTAAGTATACCGAGTTTGCAGAACTCGGCCTGAGGTAGTTATTGCCACTCAAGATTTGCTCTCTTTCGAGGGAGATATTTCAAACCACTGGGAAAAATAAAACTGCTGGACGATGAAGAAGAATAAGCCCGTGACTGAAAGCGAGATAGAACAAAGAGAAAGAGAGAGAATTCCGAAGAAAACTCGACATGAGAGGCACGTGGCTTGCGGTTTTGACTTGCAGGCTCGCACATTAGTCACATACCTGAAAAATTTTCCTACGATAAATGATACTTAACAATTTCTTTCTGAATCTGTTTGTTTATAGTATGTGTGGATCGGCCTGATTGAAATCAGTGAACACGATGGGACGTTTAGATGGGAGGTGGATAATAGTAACGTCACTTTCACTAATTGGGAACACGGGGAGCCTAACGACTGGACGAATACACAGGCCTGTGTGACAGTGGGGACTAGGACTACATTTGGTTTGTGGGATGATTACCCGTGTGGTAATATGCGCCGTTACATCTGCGAGAAACCAGCCAATGGTAAGTTTAACATGCTTAACGTTCGAGAATAAGAAAGTTTTGTTTCTAGACGTCGGGAGAGGGCATAATGTTATGAAAGTGAAATTTCAATAAAGCAGAGCAAAAATAAAAAAAAGCTAAATTAAATTATCGTAAGGTAAGAATTAAGGAAAATATGTCGAGTAAAATAATTATCAAGAAAGAGGATATTAAGAAATTAAGCTTAACCCACGGACGAACAAGGGGGGAGGGGTGGGCTAAACTATTCGATCAGTAGCTGTTCATATATTCCTCCCGGACATTTTTATGTGTCAGCTGTTTGTTGGCATTTTTTGACGGTGTCATGGCAACCGCATGATGACATGCGAGTTTACCCAAATTTTGAATTTTCAGACTATACTCCTTCGTTTTTTCAGAATATAGTCCTTCGTTAAAATGATATTTTATCCAATTTTCGCGAGATATATTGCAGCATTAGTGCATTTTAGCATTCCTTTATTGTTTTGGAACTCATTTTGTATCGATTTACGTTTCTTTATGACGTCGTTAGAAAATAGTGAAATCCAAGACGGCGGATCCAAGATGGCCGATTTAATTACGTATGACGTAATAATCAGCAAATAACCATCCTATCCTGTAGAGCGAGCTCAGGACTACGTATTAAAGGAATAATAAACCTCGATCAACCTTATAATAACAAAACCCCAACGGGAGGCTCCATCAACCCCCCTCCCCTCGTTGTAGGACGTACACGCAATTCAAAGTCATACCAGGGTTAAGACCAACTATATATCAGTAAGGATAAAAAAAAGTTTTAAATTGAAACATTTGAACCCGTTCAAAACGTTTGTGTGCAAGAAGTTCTTCGGGGATAATATACCAAAATACTGTAACTCATTATTTAGGTATGTTCAGTGTTTTCTGTGCCAATTTTGAACGTCCAAACAAGAAATTAAACCTGAACACAGAACACTTTTTCTACTCTTTGGTGATAACAGTGTCTGTAAAGTTGGTGAACAAAGTTTTGTAATGTCAAGTCAAGTTGAAGCTGAGGCGACCGTTGGAACGGAGAAAGCTGGAATGAAATCCTTTAAAGGAATCCTCCACTGTTGGAATACCATTACATTGATGGGGAAAATACTCTAAAAGGAAACTTTGTTGAAAACCAAGTAAAATTATTTCAGTGTTAACGAAAAAAAAAGGCTACAATTATCTGCCATTTATGGTTTCAAATTATCCGCCCGTCGCCATCAAGGTTAATACAACAAAATGATGGTCAGTTTCACATTCACATCCTACTCGATAAACTTAATTAGTCAGTTAAGTTTGGTAAAAGAAGTAGAGAAAAAAATAAATAATGCAAATACAGGAAATCAGTAGAGACTAATAACCGACTACTTTGAATCGAGAAAAAAGTTGTAAATAATCATGAGTAACCATGATAAACACTGTTCTTATCTTGTAAGACTTCTCCTGTTATCAGTGTTCAAGCAACACGTCATTTGCTGACTGCACAAAGAAACAAAGGGTAGTCAACTGTACGTCACCCCGGAACTACTGTTTCAAACAAAAGAGAACAACAGCAGGGGATAAAAACGCAGTTTACTACAAAGGATGTATCTCAGCTGATAAATGCAGACAAAAGGAGAAACATTCTTTAGAATGCTGCTCTTATCAACTTTGTAATAAGGTAAGCTAACACATTGCTTACACCTCAGAGACAATATTGGGTGTACATGTGCATGTGTGTGGGTGGCCGGGTAGGCTGGTTCGTATGTGTGTGTGTGCCGAGCGCGTACGTGCTTCATGTGCGAGTGCTACGCATGTGAATGCGTACTTTTACATTTGTACCAGTTAACGTAGTAAAAAATTGACCATGCTTAGCATGCTTTTGTCTAGTTATTGTTGCAAGCTGAAGGGTTTGGAGACTGACAAGAACAGCGTAGCAGTAGCTCGAGGCGCAGCTTAAGCTTGACCAGTTCCCTCCCTACTTTCAGAGTGCAAGCATGGGTTAATTTTTTTTACAATAACTAACATTTTTTAATTGTTTGCAAATCAGTATAACAACCTCTATTTTGGCAGACATCTCTTGTTATCAGTGTTCAAGCAACATATCGTTTGCTGACTGCGCAAGGAACCAAACAAGAGTGAACTGCACATCACCAATGACCCGCTGTGTTAAAACCGCATATTCTACCAAGGACGACGACAAAATCGTAATATACTATAAAGGATGTGCCAGAACTGACGAGTGCACAGAAACAGCGGAGAAACCATTTGTGGAATGCTGCAGTGATGACATGTGTAACAAAGGCATGTAATTTACAAGTTAACTTACATAATTTATTTTATTGATGAAATCCCCCCGGCCATGGGTTTTCGTTATTGTAAGACACATCTAAAGTATTATGCCTTTAGTATATTTTCCATCTAATTTGCATTTTAGTATTGCACGTGGAGGCTAGAGCTTTGTAATGTTCTTGTATTCCTTTACAATTTGTGTATCCACTATGAACATAAACCTTATACTGTCTCAAATTTCTCGTTTGTTCTCGGTAAGATGTGAATTAAAACTTTTAGAACAGATAATTCAAAATTATGTACTTCAAATATGAAACTTTCATGACCGAGTTTGAATTTCGCGGGTTGTGTCAGCGTAAACACGCACGTTAGTTATGATAATATTCTATGTTCTTTTGCTGTTTCTTGCACACTGAAATATTTCAAGAAACTAGTTATTATTCCGTGGGATTTAGAATGATTTATAGAAAGAAAAACGAAACATTATTTATTCTCTACTGACGACTAATTTTCAGCTATTGTCTCGTTCGCTGTTGATTGACAAATGAACTCGAGGTACCTTAGGTACCACTCCTTTTATAGTGCGTCTTCGTGTTTAAGCTTGCTTGTTAGTTAAGTTTGTTAGTTTTGACGTCATATGACATCAAATGACGTTATTAAATCCACCATACTGGATTTCGCTATTTACTCATGACGTCAGACAAAAACATATATAGATGCAAAATTATTCCAAAACAATAATGGGATGATAAAATGTACTAATACTGCAATATTGTTTATTAAGAGAACTGGAAAAAATATCATTAAAACGAAGAAATATATCTGAAAATTCCAAATTGAGTAAACTTGTATGTAATTAAGCGGTTGTCATGGAAACGTCAAAAATGGCAGAAAAAATGTCCGGGAGGGATGAGTGAACAGCTACTGAAAGTTTGAGCATCACAGAGTAAATCCTCTTTTCAATATTGGCCGGGTGATCCCCTGCCCCGTCCGATAGTTAAAGAAACCAATAAAATGATGCTAAAATGATCAAAAATATAAAAGTGACAGCAAAAAAGGTTAAACATGCCTGTCAAAATATGGTTGCCATGGACATTTAACAATTATTCCACGAAATCGAGTCGTGCATTAACTACTCATATATATAGCGATTAAATTACCAGGGAAAAAACGAAGGAACAAACAGAGGGCCCGAAAATGGGATATTTACTATTTTCGAAAACATTGTTTTGCATGTGTGCACTTGCACGTACCCCAATAGTGGGCTCCCCATATAAGGTAGTAATGGTATATTCCTCATATACCTCGAGTAGGGAACCAATCAGATTGTAAAAAAATACAATATCCTGTGGTGAGTATGTTATAATCGGATTTATGCCACCTCAATAGGAAAATAAAAATTAACCCTATTCTGGGCTTTTTTTTCGTTCGTGAGCCTGGGGGGGTTAAGTAAAGAAGAATTGGTTTTTTGAAACAATGGGATTGTGAAGGGTAAAGGACAGTCTTTTATGAAACTTGCTGCAGTACTGTTCACTAGTTTTGCTGATGTTCCAAGAACTTCTGTCAGCGCTTGAGGGGTTACTCTTGCACTGTGACTGTGTAGAGTCCGTAAATGCCAAGTAACAAGTCTTTGGAAAAACTGTTTTTGGCAGATAGTGCCCCCCCTATGTATCTCGAAAAGTATTGACGCTATGAAAATGAAACTTACATGGTGTGTAAAGCATCCGAAAATCTTTATTTTAGTGGCAGTCACGTGTCAATTATGACGTCATACACGCCATGATGGCGTCACACAAAATCCGCCATCTTGCATCCTAAATCTTGGACTTCTAAATTGTTCAGAAATGTCAGAACATCTCCAAATTTGCTTTGAAAAAGTCAAGAAAAATATAAAGATGCTAAAATGGCAAAGATGTTGGAAGGATTTCATCGTAAAAAAGCAAAACATTTTATGAAAACTGAAAATTAAGCTAAATAATCAACAAATTTGGGTAAAACGATCTGTATCTCAAAAAATATTTGTGCTATTTATGTGGTGTATAAAGCATTCAAACATGTTTATTTTAGTGTTAATTACGAATCATTTATGATATCGCATCGCGCCAAAATAACGTCATACTTTAAAAATGTCCGCCATCTTGGATCCGCCATCTTGGATTTTTAAATTGTTCAGAAATGTCAGAAAATCACCAATTTGATTTGAAAAAATCGAAAACAATATAAGGATGAAAAAATTGCAAAGATTTTAGAAGAAACTCTTCGTAAAAAGCGAAAATGTCATTAAATTCGGAAATTTAAGCTGAAAATACCAAATTTGGCTAAAACGGCCTGTCAAAACTTGGTTGCCATGGAAACATCAAGTCACGTGATGAAAAAATTGACACACCAAAATTTTCCCAGATAATGTTTAGGAAAAGTCATAAAGTTTGGCTATGATTGCTTGAATGCCCCTGGTACGATACATGTGAAGTCAGCGCGGACACTTTCTGCGCCCCCCCACAGGCAGAACAGGGTTAAGGCATTCTAGGCTATTTCTGTGAATGTAGATTAATTCATCGATTTGTTTTGTTTCCCTAGAATCGGGGCTCAGTTGTTTTAAATGCAGCAGCACGGTTTCTCACGAGGAATGTCAAACACATCGCCAGGAAGTCACCTGTATGAGTTCCATGGCTGATCGCTGTTACTCTGCCTCGATGCAGCAGACCTCGCAGGATGGGTCCAGTGTTACGAAGCGCTTCCAGCATGGATGCACCAATATTAAATATTGCCGTAACACTGCAAATTCTTTGACGAGTGCATTACTTCCAGTGGAGCATGTAAAGTGCGATGCTGTAGCGAAAATATATGCAATGAAGGTAAATATAGAGATGTGTATTTAGTTTGAATTTATTTCTTTGTCGGTCTCTTCAATTCTTGTTTGATATAGCGTCTTTTTCAAATTCTATAGTTTTGATACGATGCGCACCTGATAGGTGCTTTCAAATAATTATATTTTCATTTCTGCCTGGGCCCTAAATCATTCACGATATTGCAATGAAACTTGTGTGGTGTGCAAAGTAATGTATGTTGAGTCATTTTAAAAACCCAAAATGAAGCTGAGAATAATAAAACACCAAATTTGTAGAGAATACTTTGTGAAAACATGGTTGCCATGGAAACGCCAAGTCACGTGAATAAACAATTGACTCACAAAAATGTTTACCGATTGACGTCATTGACCCCAGCGATTTTCATTCTTTATTGTTGTCATGCCGGTGTGACTGCTTTCGGAATACTACCGATTGCTCGCGATGATTGATATTCTCGGATTGGATTATAAGCGTGAACCGGAAACAAGAGGATATGTAATGGTAATAGGACTGAGTGGAGTACAATTCGGGTGGTTATCAAGTTAGAAATATATGTTTATTTGCCGGCCGTTTTTTACAACTTAGGTTTGGTAATGCTAGAAATCTTGAAATCTTGTTTTGCAAAGCTGTTTTTCACGCGCGCGTGTATTTAGCTGATCGCAAGGTCACTATTATAAAACTACCGAAGAAATAAAACTTAATCCAAATAACAAGAAACTCAGACGATTAATTTTTACACCGGAATTACAGAAAGGCTATTTAAAATTTAGCACAAAAACCACACACACAGCCGGTAAAAGTTTAGAACAATGTTCCATAACCTTGCGTTTAAAATAAGTACCATGAAAGCATTTTCCGAGCAAAACTGCAGTTCCTCAGTTTTCTACAATTTCCTAATTCTTGCCAATCGGTGGCATTTACAATTTACATTTTATGCGAAATCTTGACAAAATGACAAACTGTATTCATGCATTCAGTTTTCAACGGACACAAGGCCGTGATTTATACGAGCCGAGAATTACTTTCTGGGCTACCGGTAATCACTAAGTTCTTTCTTGAATGAAAGTTAATGAAGGGTTGTTTCGCAAAAAGAGAAACGAAAAGCAAATGAGTAAAGCTAAGGAATTAAGTCTAAACACGGACATTTGTAATTTAAAATCCAAGTCTAGAGAGCGTGAAAGTGATTTCCAAAAACAACAACACAACCCAAATTATGTCGGTTAAAATCAAATGAACACTCGCCGTTTTGAAGTAATGCAAACTCTTTATTCCACTGCGTAGTTCTCCATTCACTTGACAACGATAAGAGAGCAATATAATGTGAAAAATTCAGTAAAAGCTTCTTGCGCATCTACCTTCACGCGTTGCTGAAATCGCTTGGGCTGTTGGGCAGCGCATGCCTGGCGGCAAGTCATTTGATATTTTGACCGTTGGGCGACACCGTGGGCAAGATTGGAAAATCTTGCTCGCTCTCGGAACCAATCGATATCAGATTGCAGGATTCGAGAGTTCCGCCCGCTCGCCGCTCTCAGAAAAAAAATAAAACATGAATATTGATATGCTGTTGTTGTTTTTTATATATACACAGCTTCAGTTTGCATTATTTTCTCTCTCTTTTTCCAGGAGAAATACCAACACAAGAAATGCGGTCTCCAATATACAGATTGCCTACATATCATTTGGTGCCGCCTTTTTGTTGTTGCTGTTGTGTTTCGTAGTAAGTTTCCTGGTGCTACAGGAAGGCACATCACAAGCGGATAGACAGGTTATCTTCAGTCGTTGTTACTTCCGTTTCCCACTAGTCTTCATTTCTTCGAAATTGTGTGTACTGCATATAGAGGGACTCTGTAAAGCGGGAAACGGACGGCGGATGGCGGACGGCGGATGGCGGAAAGCGGACGGCGGATGGCGGACGGCGGATGGCGGATGGCGGAAAGCGGTCGCGGTGGACGGCGGACGGCGGACGGCGGACGGCGGACGGCGGACGGCGGACGGCGGACGGCGGATGGCGGATGGCGGATGGCGGACGGCGGATGGCGGACGGCGTAAAATAATAAAATAATAATATTTAAAATAAATACCAACAAAAATAATTGAAATAAAAAAATAATTAAAATAAATAAACAAAAAATAATAAATGCCGAATTAAAGAGAACTACAATGCATGTGGTACAAATAAAATATAATTGTGCGTTACAGCAGATTTCAGTGCTGTGTGTAGACCCCGGTTTTTTCGAACATGATTCGCCCGCTATGATTCGCCCGTCATGATTCGACCGAGAGGTTACCAAGCAGTAAGACGAACGATGAAAGTTTTGCACGAAGACCCAGGCTGGCGGGTGATTTTATCATCAATGTTTGTACGGAAGTTCTATAAAGGAAACAGCTAGATGTCTTTTTACAAGTACCAGCCTTGTATCAAATATTCACAGGTTGTATGGGAAGCGTAGCGAGGTAAACCGGCAAAGAAGAAGAGTAAGGCAAAGTTATAAAGTTTTATGCGCCGGAAGTTTGAACATGTTGAATGTTTATGGTATTTTATATCGAGTGACATGTACAAGTTGTTGAAAGTCAAACATTTCTTTATCTGATACTTGAATAGATAGAGAAAACAAAACTCTGGAGGCAATGATAAGGAGTAAGCCGGAACTGTTTATAGACGAGTATCAAGACTGGTTTCACACAGTTACACGAATTAGTATTGCAACTGATTGCAACTTTGTGCAGGTCGATACTACGCCTTGGATTTACGTATCAAAAGGTAGGTCTTATCTCAATGAATTTTCCGTGTTTTGCATGTAGGAATTAAAGTGTGCAGCCAGTACATAGAACTCCAATGGTCCAGTGGAGAAAAGCATTCTTGACTTCTTGACGGCTGTACTTGACAGCTGTTTCTAATCGGTAGTTCGCTATTGTTATTGTTAATTTAGGTCAATTTACAATCGCATCGATCAGATTTGCAAGCCGCAAGGACCAAGATATCCTTCTGAATGGCCTCACAAAATATGTAATGTGTCAGCAAAATTTTAAATATTCTTTATGACTGGATATCAAACGTTAATTTCTGAAGGAACTTACAATAACAATAGCGAACTACCGAAACCGCTGTTCGTACAGCCGTCAACGACGTCAAAAAGTCAAGAATGCTTTTCTCCACTGGACCATTGGAGTTCTATGTACTGGCTGCACACTTTAATTCCTACATGCAAAACACGGAAAATTCATTGAGATAAGACCTACCTTTTGATAAGTAAATCCAAGGCGTAGTATCGACCTGCACAAAGTTGCAATCAGTTGCAATACTAATTCGTGTAACTGTGTGAAACCAGTCTTGATACTCGTCTATAAACAGTTCCGGCTTACTCCTTATCATTGCCTCCAGAGTTTTGTTTTCTCTATCTATTCAAGTATCAGATAAATAAATGTTTGACTTTCAACAACTTGTACATGTCACTCGATATAAAATACCATAAACATTCAACATGTTCAAACTTCCGGCGCATAAAACTTTATAACTTTGCCTTAATCTTCTTCTTTGCCGGTTTACCTCGCTACGCTTCCCATACAACCTGTGAATATTTGATACAAGGCTGGTACTTGTAAAAGACATCTAGCTGTTTCCTTTATAGAACTTTTCATCGTTCGTCTTAACTGCTTGGTAACCTCTCGGTCAAATCATGACGGGCGAATCATAGCGGGCGAATCATGTTCGAAAAAACCGGGGTCTACACACAGCACTGAAATCTGCTGTAATATTACTCATGCGACACATGCATCAAGCCATCGACAAATCGAGAATAACTTTCATCAATCGCGAACGGATTGCGTTACAGTGTATTCATTTCAAACTACCAAATTTAACTCGAATATTCAACCGTAGCTTAATACATTCGAATATCGAATGTTGATTATATCTCTTTCCATCCCCGTGAGCCGAGGTGCTAGTAAATCTGGAAAAAGACGAAAAAGACTGCGATGGCTTTCATTCAACCAAGACAGTTAGTTGACAGCTAACGACCGCAGCATACTCACGAAACCACCCTTGTCACGCTTGGCTTTTTCCACTTTGCAAATAATTCGTTATGTATCTTCTTCTTGTAGTTTCTACGTTTCATTGCTATTGTCTGCTAACGCGAAGAGGAAATTTCAGAAACTTGCTATTGTGATCGGAAAAAAAATCATCTCATTCATCTGACTCGAATTGCGACAGCAGACATTCTTTCGTGCACGCTCCTCGGCTCCTGTCTCATGCAAAAACTTCCAAATTTAACTCGAAGGCAACCGTAGCTTTATACATTCGAATATCGAATGTTGATTTGATTAATGACAAAATATCTCTTTCCATCCCCGTGAGAGAGGTGATAGTAATTCTGGAAAACAACGCAGAAATTTGAGTGATTTGATTAAAAAATTCGAGTTAAATTTGGAAGTTTTTGCATGAGACAGGAGCCGAGGAGCGTGCACGAAAGAATGTCTGCTGTCGCAATTCGAGTCAGATGAATGAGATGATTTTTTTTCCGATCACAATAGCAAGTTTCTGAAATTTCCTCTTCGCGTTAGCAGACAATAGCAATGAAACATAGAAACTACAAGGAGAGATACATAACGAATTATTTGCAAAGTGGAAAAAAGCCAAGCGTGACAAGGGTGGTTTCGTGACTATGCTGCGGTCGTTATGGCTCCGTCAATTCCAAGCCCGACAATCCCCCCCCCCCCCCCGGGCATTTGTCGGGCATTTTACAACTTTTCTATCCCTAGGGTGGGGCATTTGCTATAACCGGGCAGCCCGGGGGTGGGGCATTGTCAAAGGCAACGCGATCTTTCGTATTTTAAAAGACGTACACGTTTTGTTGTTTATTTAAAATTTCCTGATTGCCCCCGATAGAAAAATATAAAAACTGAGTTGATATTAAACCTCGTTTGAGTCCCGCACTTTTCAAGTGTACCGTAGCCCCACCCCCACCCCACATGTACAAACATTTGCACCGTTGCTTTCCACGTGCGAACCAAAGATGTCAAAGATGGCGGAACGAAGTTTCGACATCAAGTGATCAACACCTTTGCAGTTGTAATGAAAAAATGTTCCAAAAATCATGATTACAGGTATAAATAAAGAAGCTATGTATTTGTGAACAATAGTGTCCATCATTAATAGTTTCTGCTTGGAATTTAGATTTTTAAATTCCTCGATCCTCTCAAAAAAGTTTTTGAACTTGTCCCGTGGGTCGGGGATTTGCACTGCTCCTGAAGCCCCACCGTGGGGGATTTTGTGCATGTAAGCTGACCCCACAGTGGGGCATTTTCAACCTTCTGAAAAAAAAAAAATGACAAATGCCCGGGGGGGGGGGGGGGGGATGAGCGGGCTTGGAATTGACGGAGCCATTAGCTGTCGACTAACTGTCTGGTTGAATGAAAGCCATCGCAGTCTTTTTTCGTCTTTTTCCAGATTTACTAGCACCTCGGCTCACGGGGATGGAAAGAGATATAATCAACATTCGATATTCGAATGTATTAAGCTACGGTTGAATATTCGAGTTAAATTTGGTAGTTTGAAATGAATACACTGTAATGGCTCCGTCAATTCCAAGCCCGACCATCCCCCCCCCCCCCCCCGGGCATTTGTCCGTGCATTTTACAACTTTTCCATCCCTAGGGTGGGGCATTTGCTATAACCGGGCAGCCCGGGGGTGGGGCATTTGTCAAAGGCAACGCGATCTTTCGTATTTTAAAAGACGTACACGGTTTGTTGTTTATTTAAAATTTCCTGATTGCCCCGATAGAAAAATATAAAAACTGAGTTGATATTAAACCTCGTTTGAGTACCGCACTTTTCAAGTGTACCGTAGCCCCACCCCAACCCCCACCCCACATGTGCAAACATTTACACCGTTGCTTTCCACGTGCGAACCAAAGACGTCAAAGATGGCGGAACGAAGCTTCGACTTCAACACCATGTTCCAAAAATCATGATTACAGGTATAAATAAAGAGCTATGTATTTGTGAACAATTATAGTGTCCATCATTAATAGTTCTGGCTTGGAATTTAGATTTTTAAATTCCTCGATCCTCTCAAAAAAGGTTTTTGAACTTGTCCCGTGGGTCGGGCATTTGCACTGCTCCTGAAGCCCCACCGTGGGGGATTTTGTGCATGTAAGCTGACCCCACCGTGGGGCATTTTCACCTTCTGACAAAAAAATGACAAATGCCCGAACAAAGGCCCGGGGGGGGGGGGGGATGAGCGGGCTTGGAATTGACGGAGCCATAACGCAATCCGTTCGCGATTGATGAAAGTTATTCTCGATTTGTCGATGGCTTGATGCATGTCTCGCATGAGTAATATTAACGCACAATTATATTTTATTTGTACCACATGCATTGCTTTAGTTCTCTTTAATTCGGCATTTATTATTTTTGGTTATTTATTTTAATTATTTTTTTATTTCAATTATTTTTTTTTGTATTTATTTTAAATATTATTATTTTTATTATTTTCCGCCGTCCGCCATCCGCCGTCCGCCGTCCGCCGTCCGCCGTCCCGTCCCGTCCGCTTTCCGCCATCCGCCGTCCGCCATCAGCCGTCCGTTTCCTCACTTTACAGAGTCCCACATATAGAAGACAATTAAATGCATAAAATGCGAAAAGAATAACTAAGTAATCCTTACCCAATAAGAATTTGTTTTTATCACGTAAGAAAATAATAGTGCAAACGAAAACGTTTGTGTGGTGTTTTTGCACCAAGAAATGTTGCAGTTGTTAAATACTATGTGGATAAAGGTATGAATAGTATCGTTTATATTATAAAAAGAACACACGAATGTTTTACCTAGTATTTTTTTTAAATATGAAACATACAGGCATAATCCATGTCATGTAATATCCTCTTTACAATACACTCGCAACAAAAAGTGCTTCCTATGTTAAACAACAGAGCTGCATAAGTAGAGTGCATTGCCCACGACAACTGTTTTA
>MU825397.1:1689531-1786528 GCA_029204205.1 Desmophyllum pertusum
GCATTGACCATCACTGATTTCTCGTTATTCTATAGATCAGCTCGGTCACGACGCGAAATTATTCCGTTTGACAAATGGGAACTTCTTCCCGATCAAATAGAATACGAGGAAGAGCTGGGGCGAGGAGCGTTTGGTGTGGTTTACAAAGCAACTCTGAAGAAGCGACAGGGAATAGAAGTGTTTGACACCAGAAAGGGCCTGGAGTCGAGCAAGGCCAACAAGGTGGTTGCCGTCAAAGAATTGCAAGGTACATTTTGTTTGTCAATGATTTTTGTGGTTTGTATGATTGATGATCAAAATTTAACGTGATTACACGTTCCCATAAGAGATCTAGACTGTCGTTCAGCGACTGTTGAAGCAACTTGTTGCAATGTCTATCAGTGACCAATGTGCCAACGTTTTACATCATTTACTTATTGTCAGATGATCCAAGCGAAGAACAAAAAGAAGAGTTTTTGTTTGAGATAGCGCAGATGAAGTTGTTGGGTTCACACCGGAATATCGTATCCTTGGTTGGATGTTGCACACTGCAGGAGCACAAGTTTCTAGTGATAGAGTACGTTCCGTTTGGCGATCTGTTGCAGTGGTTACGACAGAGGAGAAGATCGGTAAGATATAAAGGGACATTTTAAGTAATTTTAACTCGATTTAATTAGGGGATTTACGAAAATTTACGAAAAGTTTTGAATAAAATATTAAGGCCTAGTTTCAAAAGTTCTTCTCAATCTTAAAGGACGTCGTCTGCGATATAACTGTTCTTATGCTTAGTTGACTATAGTCCAGGCCATCTACCACTCGTCTGTCTTTCGGTGGCCTGGCGCGGAGAAATGGGTCGACGTAAAATTGCATGCGCCCAGTAGATCTACATGTATATACACTGCACTACCGATGCTTTGAGCGTCCGTTGTCTAGAAATTCAAGTACGTGTATAAATATTTTGAGATATTGTACTTTATTTTTGGAATTAGGGCAATTTTCTTTATTTGTGTGCGGAATAGATATTCTGGCGTACACACAGAAATGTATGAAACATACTCGCTACCGGAAGTAAAACAAGCGAGAAGAGCGGTCGAGGGAGTGCGCTGAACTGACTATAAAACGTGTTTATTATACTCTAGATCGATCTGCATTGACCGCTGAGGGAAAAGAGAAAGAGAAATGCTACGAGGATAAAGACAATTTGCACGATCGAGGAGAAACCGACAAGTCTGGTCAAGTAAGTTCCTTGCGTTAACCGTATTCTTCCTGGGCTTTTTTCGTTCGTGAAAAGTATCCACGCTATATAAATGAATCTTATATGATGTGTAAAGCATCCTAAAATGTTTATTTTAGTGACAATCATGTGTCATCTTATGACGTCATAACACGCCAAAATGACGTCATACGTTAAAAAAAAATCCGCCATCTTGGATTTTAAATTTTTTTGGAAATGTCAGGAAATCTCCAAATTTGATTTGAAAAAAATCGATTAAAAAAAAAATATCAGGATGCACAGACAGTAAAGATTTTGAAATAAGCGAAAATCACATAAAAACCGAAAGTTTGAAATCAGCGCGGGCACTTTCTGACCTCCCCCCACCCCTCCAGGCAGAATATAGACAAAAATTAAATTATCTTACCATGCTGTTTATTTTTAATTGCGAGAAAAAAAATGACAACTTGAGTGAAGCAATAAACTATATACATGTAATTTATACATGCCTTTGTATTGACTGTCCTATTGATATCTTGGTATTTTCACTTATTGCTATTTATAATAACAGTTAGTTGCAGGAATAAATTTTATATTTATTTATGGTAAAGATGTTTATTATTATATAAGTTGGCGCGACTATTATCTTACGGCCTATTGAATGTAAGTAAAACCTGGGATCAGACCATATGCTGTGAATTTTGTATTATTACTTACGATCTCGTGAAACGTTTGCACCATTTGTCTCGCACAGGAAGCCAGCGACTTGGAGGACAACAACCAGTCATCAACAGACCCTGCCTCACTGATGGTAGGATCATCTTCAAATAATGACGGAGAAATGTCCTCAATAAATATTGCTTATGAGGTAAGGAATGGCTAGAGAATAAGCGAGTCCACTAAAATGTTTTGATTCACGCTGTTTTCTGAACCAGTAATGTATCAATCCTTTTATGGATTTTCTCTATATCATAATTCATTAGAAAAGGCAATCAAGACCTTGCATTATGATATAACAATAAACTATATTGATGAAACTATGATCTAAACAGCAAAATATCAAAATGTCACTTTTGGAATACAGGAAGATGTCGATGAAGATCAGATCCAGACAGTCCAGATTCCTTCGATGATGGAATCGACTCCACCACAAGATAACAAAGATGTCTTCCTTGACATGACCCTGTCTTCTGAAAAATGCGCTGAAGTAAGAAATGATTTTATACATGTTGTATATACAGGCTAAAAATATGTTATACAATTGTTAAAAACCGAACGTTTTCGACTATTGTCATCATCAGGGTTAAAAGCCGTTCGTGATTGTACATCGCTTTATACCTGCGTTATTCCCGAAGGGAACAACTGCGCGACATAGCATTTTATCTGTTTGTTCAGATTGTATACATGTTTACATGTTATAATTTATAGTTAATAAATAGCTGATAGTTAGTCATTGTATGTACTCATCACAACATAGCACGTCCGACAAAACAGAGTGATGAATCACGAGCAAAGGCGAGTAATATCGGAAAAATAACGATACAAAACCTGTACATTACCATGGTAACGGTCTGTATTGAAAAGTCTTGACCGAGAAACAGCTAATCAGAGAGGTCATTTTACCGAACAATAAATTTTACCTCTAATTCTTCTAATTCTAATTTGTACAAATTTCTTAAATTTCTTTATTCAGGAAGAGAGTAAAAGTTTTCACAAAGAAGAAAATATCGAATTGTTGGTGATGCCATCAACATCACAGGAAAACAGCAAAGCTTCTCACATGTTGGTTTCAACTGAGAATCTTGATGAGAACAATGCAGAAGATGACAGCTTCACTACTAATCAGCTGTTTTCGTTTGCTTGGCAAATTGCAAAGGGAATGGTATGTATTTATTTGAATATTATGGTTATTTCTCTTAACCACAGGACGTATATCAGATAGCCTTGAGCTTGCTCTACAAGATAATATAGTTAATTGGTGGATATGACGTCATATAACGTCAAATGACGTTATTTCTTCGGTCATCTTGGATTTCACTATTTCCTCCAGACGTCAGAAAGAAAGCAAACAACGATTCAAAATTATTCCAAAACAATAATGGGACTTTAAGGACGGTGCCTCCTTTTGTTACTGCGCTATACGTTCTGCGCATAATTTATGGCGACATTAGCGCGCGCTCGAGCGCGCGCACATACAGAACATTGCGGAATCTCTTTCAGGCTAAGCTCAGCAGGGAAATATATGGTCGTTTTCTTCATATAACTTACAAAACGCGTGGTGACCCCTACTTTTTATGTTATAAAATGGAAGCGGTAAGCCTATTAAACATAATATGATTAATGTTTTGTTCTGTGCAAAAGTTATTTAGATTGTATTTTTGGTATACCAGAGGAGAGCTGTCAGGGTTGATAATGGATACGTTGCGATGATTTTTAATTAAAAACCACATAAACAGTAGTTGTTATATTACCATTTGTTAAGTATTTTAAAGCTTTTTACATTTATTGTTGCTTTTGTGTATGTCAAGGCAAATTCAAAGGGTATCTGCGGAAAAAAATATTTTCTTTTTTTCCGAGAAAATGCTATTTCAGCATCTTTCTTCCAGATTGAAGCTTGACTATCTCTAAAAAATGCGTGGTTACCCCCAATTTTATTTTTGGATTCCAATAGCCCTTGCTAAGATCTGCTTTTCCCGCATAGTCATAAACCGCGCAAAAATACTTTGGTATTAGGACGCACCGTCCTTAACTTTTATTGCTGATTGCAATGTCAGCAGTTTAACTAAAAATCATGGAAATGTTTTGAGTAAACAGATTCAATCCTTAGCCACTTAATATGATGTGTCTGATATGCCTGATGTTTATTATTTCATATTTTATTTCATTATTTTATTATTTTATTATTTATTGTTTATTTTTATGGTTCATTAGAATCACCTCGCCGAGAATGATTTCGTCCATCGCGACCTTGCAGCTCGCAATATTCTGGTTGGCCGTGATAATCGAGTCAAAGTATCAGACTTTGGATTGATGCGTCAAATCTACGAAGATGTGTACAGTGCAAAGAAGACTAAAAAGCTTCCATTGAAATGGATGGCCCCAGAATCGATTGATTATAGCGTCTTTACCATCAAAAGTGATGTGTGAGCAGATTTTCTATGTAATAAATAAAACGTTTATACTGACTTCCAAACGGTTAAATGTTTTTTATTAGGGAGTTTTATGTTTGGGCTCGCAGGGGTTTCTATTTAATTAACAGGTTAGGTTTTTGTTCCCCCGTTGGCCATCGTATATCTGTAAGTTCTGTATTAAACGAGATTTAAAGTGTTTCGTATCTAACAGGGTTAAAACATCCTCACTCAAAATTTGCATCCAAAATAGGCCATTTCCGAGTTGCATTTTGCCTCTATTTCAAAACGAGTCCAGGTGTGATACACAATGTACCATTCAAAGTGCTTGATTGGCATGAATAAACCTCATTTTCATGAGAAAGGTTTTGTACCAGGAGACTCGTTTTGAAACAGAGGTTACAGGAACTCGGAAAATGGCTTATTTAACAGGTCAAGGACCTCAGTGTTTTGAGAAATATTTTCCAGCTTCCAATTTGATGCAGTCACAGAGTTTCAACACTCACGTTTCCACTAACAACATGTGTTGTCAACTGCTTTGGTGAAAAACAATATTGCAACAAATTTACCCCGGGGGGGGGGGGGGGGGGACTCCCATATAAAAGTGATGGGGTGATCGTCGGAAATTTTTAAAAGAACCCCTAAAAGGTACCAAAATCTCGTTTTGTGGGTGTGGCTCGAATTAATTTTCACCCCTAAGAGGTACCATTTCTAAGACAAAACTAGTTATTGTCATATTTTTCCGGCGTAATACCCTAAAAGGTACCGGAATAACTAACGGTAGTCATTGTACGACGATCACCCCCGTCACTTTTAATCGAAGTCCCCCCCCCCCCCCCCCCCCCGGGCAAATATATGTCACCAGGGTGGGAGGGCTATACAACTTTGCATGTTAAAGAAACGCAATACACAAACAAACAAACAAACAAACAAACAACAAACAAACAAACAAACAATATATTATTTTTGTAGGAGAGTTAAACTACTCAAAGACATCTAATTGGGCTCTACAGGAGCTTTGGGGAATTATATATGCTTTGAAGCACTTTCTTGATGCCTTTATATTTGCTTGCATTTCTTGCAGTTGGTCCTATGGAGTTCTTCTGTGGGAAATGGCCACCTTGGGTACGTTAACAAGTTCAGATAAACTATTATTTATTATTTAATTTTCTAATTCTTAGGTTCTTAGTATTCTTAGGTTCATGGTTCAAAAATCCGGGATAATTAATGGATGAATTACTGTTTTTACATGCATAGATGTATCCATAACAAAGATTTAAAATGTGTGACCACTTTTAGGTAATTAATTGGCATTCTTTTGTGTGCATACTATTCAATCAGAAGCCGAGATTATTGTGGAATTACTGGAATTAATTTCTCAATACTTTTCATAATAAGAAAATTACTAGTTCGCTTTTAAAAGTTGCATGTGTTTATTATGTATATATACATATAATAAAATTAAGTCGTTGCCAATAAATAAAAACTCAATCGCTTGACGACTAGCAATTATTTTTGTGATTCTTCACAACTGCTCATGAATAAAAACAGTACGCTCTCATGAAATCCACCAACTACGAAGTATTCTTTGTTTCACTTTGATGTCCTTTTGCTTCGTCTTTTTAATCGACTTGTTTACTTCTTACTTTCTCATTCCATGCAGGAGGTGTTCCATATCCCACATTGAGTAATACAGAACTATGCAGAGCACTGAAAAATGGTTATCACATGGAAAGGCCTGAAATGTGCTCTGATGACGTGTGAGTAACTGAATTCTTTAATAGCGCCCAATTAGCCAAACGTATAGCAGCGCTACGCTAGCTGCGTTGAGTTGAGCTGAGCTGCGCTGCGTTGAGTTGAGTTGAGCTGAGCTGAGCTGAGCTGAGCTGAGCTGAGCTGAGCTGAGCTGAGCTGAGCTGAGCTGAGCTGAGCTGAGCTGAGCTGAGCTGAGCTGAGCTGAGCTGAGCTGAGCTGAGCTGAGCTGAGCTGAGCTGAGCTGAGCTGAGCTGAGCTGAGCTGAGCTGAGCTGAGCTGAGCTGAGCTGAGCTGAGCTGAGCTGAGCTGAGCTGAGCTGAGCTGAGCTGCGCTGCGCTGCGCTGTAGTGTATGAAATGGAATGAACATGCATTAGATGAACTTGCGAGACTAGTTTAAGATAAGGAACCAAACGAAACAAAACTATACGAATCATTGCAGATTATATGTACAATTTCAGATGATTTTAAGATCATTCTAACTTTTAAGATTTTTTTGGCGACTTTGCTTCAGATGACATGTGAACACATTGAGCATGGACGCTGTATGGTGTTATGACTGGTACGTCACGCGCTTCGATTGAAACAAACGCTATAGGCGAGAACCGTAAATAATCACAACACTGAACTATTTTTAATTGTTGTTGCTGTTTGTTTTTAATTTATTTTTGAAATACAATTTATAACAAAGTATACTAATTATTTATAATACTAGTAATACGTGACTCGCAGGTCCTCGCGAAGCTTTTGTTGCCTAGTAACGGGCACGCTGCGATTTGATCTGCAAGGTTTCCAAGAACCGCTGCAAGGATTCTGAGAATCGCCGGACGAACGCCGTGTTTTTGCTATGCCACCGGGTTTTGGTTTCGATTGGAGTTCGCTCGTCTCCCGACATCTGTAATAAATTGTAGCGCTCTTGTACTGTTTTTCCCACTTTTCCGTCCGATTGATCTGAAACCACCTCGCTTTTGTAGGTAAAATCTTCTTCGCAATATCGGATCGGCGAATTATTTTCAGACACAAGTCTTCACGTCTACAATGAAAACTAAGCCATATGTTGATCGTACTTTGAGACATTCCTGAGTCGTCTTTCCTTTTCCTGTTGTTGATAACGGATTTAATAAAGCCGGGTTTTTTTCACAAATGACCCGTATATAAATTCGTTCGATAAACTTGAAACTTTGAGTAAAAATTGTTATTCTTCAGCAGCCGTTCCTGTTTCTACATTTACGTGTACAAAGATTACGTCGAAGTCAATGTTATTAAAAGAACGGCCTGGATTCGAACCGGAAAAAAAAAAACCATTTAGGATTTGAACTCACGCCCTCAATCCCGAAGATCAGATTTAAAAGTTAGCGCCTTAAGCCATTAGGCCACGAGCGCGCCGTGTGACGTCATGACATCCCCCAACTCCACAAACATTTATGATCGTAAAGGCCACACGAGAATTGCTCTCGCGTGAGCTCTTGGGGGACAGAATTATAAACCCCGCTACGCGAGGCCTTCGGCCTCGCTTCGCGAGGAATTAACTTGCTGTGTCGTTATTTTTAAAATATAACAAAGCCATTTCATTGATTTCATCTTCTAATAATAACAGATATGAATTGATGACTGAATGCTGGAGGGAAGATCCAACTACTCGCCCCAGTTTCTCGCAGTTGATTGACAAACTGGAAGCGATTATGACGAGGGATGTACAATATTGCGACGTGAACAAGCACGATGAATCCAGTCCATACTACAACGTACCCGCCCAAGCTGATAGCGAATAGGAAAGGTAGATAGCCTTATAACAGACCTGTAGACAAAGGCAAATATTAAGTTGTTAGTTTTGTTGCCTGCTCGCATGAAAACTTGATGATTAACCTTAGTCAGGTTAAAAATCTTATATCACCTGTTATTTAGGTACAAAAGATCTGAGTAATAAAATCAAGTAGGCAACTAGGTGAATGTTTACTGAAATAAGATAAAGTTATGAAAGGAAGGAAGAAAGGAAAGTAAAGGAAGTAAGGAATGAAGACATTTTAAAAAAGGTAAAACATTATTTTAAGCCGATTTGGAAGTTTTAGAAAGGATTATAAATGAGTGATCAACGCAATTAAGCGTCAACTCCAACAACTCCAAAAAAAATCGCCTTGTTAGGTTCAAATCAATAGATAATGTAAAATGTAAAGCTTGCTCTTTTACTAAGTAGGTGTGAGTAAGATATCATAGAACTCAGCTAGAGCACAAACCTGGTAAAATAGCAGTTAGACATTCTAGAACAACGGAGGGTACACAATCGTACATTCTGTTGTGGAGAAGCAGTCTGATTATTCCACGTGTGTTACTGTTACCGTTCTTACTGTTGATTGAGTCCTTGAGGACCGGCGCACAGTGATACCTATACGTTCTCAAGTTCTGATTTGTATTCTTCTATGAACGATTTGAGAGCAGTTGTGACCTGCTGGAAGATGGTTCAACTTCTGGTTGATCAGTTGGAGAAAGTGGTAGTTAATCAGAAAGGTAAAGCTCACGAAGACTTAATATGGTCGCAAATTCAAGATCTTGTAAAGAAACTCTATTCCTGGCTACGCCGAAAGAGAGTGGAATTACAAAACAAGGAATATTATCGAGATCCGAAAAAAGAAGACACAGACAACAGTAGTACCAACACTGTCGACCAAAAACGCAGAAGAATCGCTTTTGATGAATTGAACCAAGCCTCTAAGATCAAGCGGAAAAGTCTACCGAAACTAACCATCAAGATTCCCAAGTCAACGACAGACACTTATACTGTGACTCGACCCAAGCTTCAAAGACAATTCGCCAGGACAGGAGATTTGGTTCCTGATACTCCGAACCAACTTCAACAAAAACTCGAAGAATACAACAAGACACTAGGATATTGAATTTGAAATGAAATATCAAGGCGCTTTCAAAAGTATCGACAGCAAGTAACTGCATTATAATCTAACACTCGCTGTAGAACTATGGAGAACTGAACATTTTTCATTCCGTTTGCTGATTTAAGTTACCCAAGAGTGTAATTCTTAAAATAAATAAAACTTATTCTGAAACAAGCAAAGTTTTAGTTTCAATCGTTTACATGTAATGTTGTTTGCAACTGAAGGCCTAAATTTGCATGTCCCTTTGGTCAGAGTTAAGATATTCTGTACTTTATATGTGCTCTCAAAATCCACAGAGGGAAACATTTAATTGCTTCAACTCTTTGAAGATGAGAAAGCGCGTGTAACAGTGATATATTTATAAACCACTTTTATTGAATAGATAATAACAAATGCTTCAGACAAAAAGAATAATCAACAAATAATCCAGGTTTCAGTTTTAGTTTACTCTTCGGGAACTGCTTGTTGATTGAACAGTCTATTAAGCAGAAATTTCCGCTTATTAATGGCCAGTTCTGTTGCTTCTAACCGATCAATTCCTTCTGTATCTTTCAATTCATTTTTGGTCTCCATCACTTTGCGGAAGGTAGAGTTTTTCTTTATGGCATGCATCCATTGAAGATCTTCTAAAAACTCTTTTCTCAGTTCTTTTCCGTGTAAATGGGAAGCAGCGCATTGTTAGCCTTGACGGTAGCGACTTCATTTGAATCTCCGTTTTGTTCAATTCATACTCGTTAATCAACGCTTCGCGTCGTGACTCGTGTCGAGCTATAGCTTCCTCTTGAATGCGCAACCAAGGATTTACGTGGTGAGATGACTCCTCCTCTTGGGAAGATTCCATTACGCTAGATTGAGAACTTTGAGAGGACTGTTCGCTTTCCTGTGAGCTGTCTTGTGAATTTTCGCTTTCCTCGCTCTCTTCGTTGTACCCATAGCCTTTGTTGGGAGAAATCACTATTGTTCCACATTTCGAAGTGAACTGTACAAGTTCTAAGAGCGGATTGACCAAACTCCTATAGTATGCGTCTTTTTTTATAGATATGTTCATAGGAGGCGCAGTTGCAAAAAAGTATAGAAGTCTAAATCAGTGGCATTACGCCATATAACTGTGCATGAGATACCGTACCCCGGTATAAATGCTGTCCCCCGCGTCTATACGCGCGCGCGCTATATCCCCCGTGTTTGTCACGCGCGACCTCCACGCGAGAGAAAGTCGAACCGGAAAACACAACACTAGAAGTGGCGTTTTTGGCGTTATTGGCGTTTTTGGTGATCATGTTTATCGCTTTTTTCAACGATTCAAAGGCGCCAAAAACGCTAATAACGCCAAAATCGCCACTTTTAGTGTTGTGTTTTCCCTGGGAGCGCGCGTGTAGGACACGTCTCTCGCGTGGAGGTCGCGCGTAACAAACACGGGGAATGATAGCGCGCGCGTATAGACGCGGGGGACAGCATTTATACCGGGGTACGGTATCTCATGCACAGTTATATGGCGTAATGCCACTGATTTAGACTTCTATACTTTTTTGCAACCGCGCCTCCTATGAACATATCTATAAAAAAAGACGCATACTATAGGAGTTTGGTCAATCTGCTCTTAGAACTTGTACAGTTCACTTCGAAATGTGGAACAATAGTGATTTCTCCCAACAAAGGCTATGGGTACAACGAAGAGAGCGAGGAAAGCGAAAATTCACAAGACAGCTCACAGGAAAGCGAACAGTCCTCTCAAAGTTCTCAATCTAGCGTAATGGAATCTTCCCAAGAGGAGGAGTCATCTCACCACGTAAATCCTTGGTTGCGCATTCAAGAGGAAGCTATAGCTCGACACGAGTCACGACGCGAAGCGTTGATTAACGAGTATGAATTGAACAAAACGGAGATTCAAATGAAGTCGCTACCGTCAAGGCTAACAATGCGCTGCTTCCCATTTACACGGAAAAGAACTGAGAAAAGTGTTTTTAGAAGATCTTCAATGGATGCATGCCATAAAGAAAAACTCTACCTTCCGCAAAGTGATGGAGACCAAAATGAATTGAAAGATACAGAAGGAATTGATTGGTTAGAAGCAACAGAACTGGCCATTAATAAGCGGAAATTTCTGCTTAATAGACTGTTCAATCAACAAGCAGTTCCCGAAGAGTAAACTAAAACTGAAACCTGGATTATTTGTTGATTATTCTTTCTGTCTGAAGCATTTGTTATTATCTATTCAATAAAAGTGGTTTATAAATATATCACTGTTACACGCGCTTTCTCATCTTCAAAGAGTTGAAGCAATTAAATGTTTCCCTCTGTGGATTTTGAGAGCACATATAAAGTACAGAATATCTTAACTCTGACCAAAGGGACATGCAAATTTAGGCCTTCAGTTGCAAACAACATTACATGTAAACGATTGAAACTAAAACTTTGCTTGTTTCAGAATAAGTTTTATTTATTTTAAGAATTACACTCTTGGGTAACTTAAATCAGCAAACGGAATGAAAAATGTTCAGTTCTCCATAGTTCTACAGCGAGTGTTAGATTATAATGCTGTTACTTGCTGTCGATACTTTTGAAAGCGCCTTGATATTTCATTTCAAATTCAATATCCTAGTGTCTTGTTGTATTCCTCGAGTTTTTGTTGAAGTTGGTTCGGAGTATCAGGAACCAAATCTCCTGTCCTGGCGAATTGTCTTTGAAGCTTGGGTCGAGTCACAGTATAAGTGTCTGTCGTTGACTTGGGAATCTTGAGGGTTAGTTTCGGTAGACTTTTCCGCTTGATCTTAGAGGCTTGGTTCAATTCATCAAAAGCGATTCTTCTGCGTTTTTGGTCGACAGTGTTGGTACTACTGTTGTCTGTGTCTTCTTTTTTCGGATCTCGATAATATTCCTTGTTTTGTAATTCCACTCTCTTTCGGCGTAGCCAGGAATGGAGTTTCTTTACAAGATCTTGAATTTGCGACCATATTAAGTCTTCGTGAGCTTTACCTTTCTGATTAACTACCACTTTCTCCAACTGATCAACCAGAAGTTGAACCATCTTCCAGCAGGTCACAACTGCTCTCAAATCGCGACTACTGTGTGGATCGGTGTATTTGGGCGATAATGAATGAATAGTTAGATTCCAACTTAAAAGCCCAGCGTGTTCCTTCCATCGCTTCAAGCTTTCTGTGATAGCTTTCACCTTTCGTTCAGGTTCCTGGAACAGGTCGGAAAGTTTTTGATAATCACTTTGTAAATCGTTCCACGCTTTTTCGAGGCAGTTCCATGAGCAAGTAATCAGAGCAGTTTCGATAGCGGATACGTTGTCGGAAAGTTTTTGATAATCACTTTGTAAATCGTTCCACGCTTTTTCGAGGCAGTTCCATGAGCAAGTAATCAGAGCAGTTTCGATAGCGGATACGTTGTTAAAAGCCATCTTGATAAAAAACTTGAAGTTTCTAATACGTTTCTTCAAATGAATGCGATCACAAGAAGAATAACACAAAGAGAATTCAGTTCTTGATCATTAACAATGAAGAAAGAATTGAGCCTAAATCGAGTTGAAATGTATTTAACAAATAAAGAAGCCAAAACCATGTATTATACTGTCATAAAACACGACGGGAATTTGAGAGCACGAGAGAAATTTAGAAAACACGAGCCGCAGGCGAGTGTTTTCTATATTTCTCAAGTGTTCTCAAATTCCCGGAGTGTTTTATGACAGTATAATACATGGTTTTGGCTTCTTTATGTGCTTTAAAATATACATTTACGCGCGCGAAACGATAAAACACGCTTTTCTATGATTTATACTCTGATAAAACATGGTTTTTAACCAATCAGAGCGCGCGAAATTTTCAGTCTATATTTTAAACTTCTATAGAACTTGAAAAAGCAACGGAAATGCTATTACATGAAAAAACAAAGCAAGTCACTTACGTATGCAGGAAGACACTAATTGCATATCAAAGATTTACCTAGGATGTGTTTAGTAGACTGACCCGCCCACTTATGAAGCTTTTGTGACGTCATTACCTAGTACTTACCTAGTTAGTACTTACCTAGTACTAAACGAGGACGAAAACATCCCTATACTACTACTTAGAAATAACTAAAATATAACAAAACGGGTTGATTTTGTGGTTTTAGCTAACTTAGTGTTTATAGTGTTGTTAGTTCGTTCTCCCCTGGTGGGGAATATAGTTAGGTTTGTTTACCTTGAGTATATTAGTTTCCTAATTATTTGATTATTGCCTGTATTTCAGTACATATAACTTATATCCGGCTATATCTGGCGGTATAAAGAAGACCAGCGCTAATTTCAAACTTCGGGCTCTCTCGCCACTGCGCCATCCCTCCCCTCAATAAAAAAAGTACGCCAAAGGAATTTTCTTGATAATAACCATTGCTGATATATATGCACAATTCGTTATTGAAAATGGCGTTCATTTATGTGGATTCTAACCGTCTTCATTGTTAAGCCAGATATAGAGCCATTATTTATGCCTCCATAAGGGCACGTTTGTTTAAGCTTACGCAAAGCTTGTTTGCCACTTTATATACTAAACCTAGTAAAATGCTTTTGTTTAAGTATCCATGTTGACAATCATCTTACGGTGTCAACAGTGGACCATGTTTTAATGCTAAGAGTTTTGTTTTTGCACAACTGCATTACATTTCACTAGTATGTAGTTTATAATTGATAATCACTCTCGTTGCTTTGGTAACTGAATATCATATATCTTGTCAACAATCTAAGTATTTGCCAATTTGAAAGCAGGTAATTTCATGATTAAATTGATGTCCAATTTGGAAAATATTTGGATTAAAAATTCTTCTGACACTAGGTAGGCTCGTGTACAACCAATTTGGCTTTCCTCTGAGATTTTACCATCGAATTATTTGTCAGATTTAAGATACAATACTTGGTCCTATTGCATATGATATAACTGTTTATTTAAATAATATCTAAATGGAAGTGTACTTATTGTTATATTGTTTTATGGGTAGGTTTAATATTGTTAAATAATAGGTTAAAAGCAGTTGTGCAAAATTTGGTAACTGATTAATAAAGATTAATTAAAAGCTGTGGATGTTGCCAGAGGAATCTTATTTGAAAGTCACAAACGAGAAAAATTGCTTTGCACAGTTTTCACGATACAGAATTAATGTGAAACCGATGCCGAATAGGGGGGGGGGGGGGGATGGGGAGGGGGGGGGGGGGGTGAAAATGGGCTTCATGTAGGAAAATATTAGGTAACACCCACCTCCTAAAAAAGTAAATTTATAGTTAATGCATCCCCTCTGATCAGTCAGAAATTAACTGACTCCCTCTCCCTTCGTCGTTCTTTTGCACTCGCCCCAAGCCTCCAATGTTTTCCTAATCCAAGATGGCGACTTATCAGGTGGTGTGCGCACTACGATCGCTATGCATCATGGACGGTATCCAAAATCTGATCATTTGTGCCAAGACTCGGTGGAGTGTGCATCTTGTGGGAAGCGACTAAAATCGACTAAAATCGTTAAATACGCCGTGAAAATCAGCGATTTTACTCTATTTTCTTTCGAAGAATTTTGAAGAACAAACTGCATCGAGTTCTCTGGGAAAATCAGTCTCCTCCTCTTGATAAATATCAGTAAAGTAATGTTTATTTGTTTATAATAAGTAGTTTTGTTAAGCGCTGTTGGTTTTTTAGTAGAAACGGCGCTATATAAATAAAGATTATTATTATTATTATTATTGATAAATACCTTTTGTTCGTGATTCCCGACTGCTTGCCTCTGAGCAATGGATGAGCTTCCATCGGCCTGTCGGGCAATAAACCATCGCTTTGTTCGATGATTCAGTCTTCACTTTTTGATTCCGGTTCACTGAAGTCAGTGGCCCCATCACGAGCACGAGCGAACTGAAGGTAAGACGGCCAGTTCGGTAATTTTGATTTCTGGGCTCCTGAAATCGATTTGATCGTTTCTAAATATTGCTTGCATCGAAACATAATTTTCGTCAAAAAGAGGTAAATTCAATAGCTGATGTTCTGTCAAGGATCTTCTGTTGTATGAGTTGCATGGTCTGCATGATTGGATGAATATTGTACTGATGCATTTCAATGTTTTATATTTATTCACACTGAACCAAATAATAACAATACAGTGGATGCTTTGTTTGGGCTTGCTGTTGCTGGCTGTTATTGTTGTTTTGAGGGTTTTGGTCTTACATATTTTTTTATAAATTGAGCACCACTACCCCTGATCTTCCCTCTAACTCCTCAGTAATATTTGGACCTGTTGCCTTACAATATAGGAAGTGATAAATCAAATAAAAGAAATACTGCAACTTTTGTGTGCTTGTTGTCATTGACAGTTTTATAGGTATGATCCATACATCAGTAATATAGCAGTTTTATAGGTAATAAAAGGTATGAAACAGAAAATAGCATTTGTGTTTACAAAGCCTGATGGAGTCACCAGAGGGAGTTTGGGAGAATTTCATAGTTTCTGTTAGTTATTTCATGATTGCATCAGGCTATGTAAACACATCATTGCCATTTTTAATTTCTTAAACCTCCCCTGAAAACAGAATCACACATAAATAAGCACATTATTGTTTATTAAAATTATATTATATAGCATACTTCTCAACCATTCAGCTTCAGAGCTGCATTAGCAGGCGTAATGAGATGAGATCAGAAAAATAATTATATTAAGTCTCCCATGGTGTCATGCCATGAAGAACTAAGGGATTTTAAGAACTTATTTTTAAAAGCCTGGTTCTCACTTGTGAGATAAGCACAAGCATAACCGCAAGCATAACCACAAGGATGTTTACACTTGCTTTTAGCACAAGACGACATACACAAGCGCAGTGCTTTAGAAATTCTGATGAACATTGCATGATGGGAGTCACGTCAACAGCCAAATCTTGTGCTTGTGCTTATCTCACACCGGTTCATTCTCAAGTTTTCTTATGCTTATGCTTATCGTCATCATCATCATATTAAACAGTCGGGGGTTTTCAAGGTCCTGTTTAGCAGTCAGCTCTATAATTTTAACTCACCCACACACCTAGGCCTTTTACAAAGTCTAAACCGGTGTATTTTGTTTTTGATCTGTATTCAATGGTCAAACATGTACATTGGAAATAATAAACACTAGTCTTGAGCATGCAGACTGTAATGTTCACTAAAAATCTATTATATAAAGAAAGAAAAAAGAATCGGGTTCAGTCAGCTAAGCAGATGATCTGGAAATTCATGTTCTACATGAAACTCCTCTCAAATTAACTTTCCTGAAAATCATTTCCCCCAGAGTGGCTGGTTTTAAATCTTTCTTATTTGACTAAATTCAAACAACTTCATGAAATCAACAATTTCACACAAAGCCAAGACATTATTTTATTTTATTTCTTTAGGAAACACCTCTTGTTTTCCTTTTCAATATTTTTATATATTCATATATATTTTTGTGGCATCTTGAATGTTATGTTAAATCTCCTACATCTCACATGCTCATCAGGAACCCTGAATAAAACATTGTCCATTAAATTACATGATTTTATAGATAAGCCTTGAATTACAAATAAGGAAATATTTTGAAATTTACAAAGCTTGAGAATAATTATTATATAGATCTACATCAAAATATTCACTGCTACGTACCAATATAAAGCATTTTAAGCAGAGCTGGTGGCCTTAGTATTGTTGGAGAAAACCATTCGCCGCTATTTTGTGATCGCAAGGGTGACACTAGTACTTCTGGTACGTGTCACGTCTTCGAAGCCATATTTACTACCAAAACATGTCGGTTTAAATACGGAAAATCTGTGACAAAACGTGGGGCGCGATGGGGAGCGATTATACCTTGGCTTATAAAAAGCTTTGTAGAAACACTTTAAACCTTTTTTTACGGTCAATGGGCAACATAATAGAAATTATAGCTCTTAACAAAACGGGTTCAAATTACATGCGTTTTCGGGATGAATTTTCGTGCTTCACGTTTTGGCTTGAAATAACACATATTGCTTATTTTGTTGACATAAATACGATCTAACTAAGTATTACTTCTTGTAACTGTAGAAAACGATTTCAGAAAAGAAATGTTTCTATCGATAAACGAAGCACAAAACTTACTAAATTTCTCAAGCTTCGCCGCCATCTTGAAAATTTTACATCCACAATGCGTAGCGATCGTAGTGCGCACACCACCTGGCGACTTATAAACACTCGATGAAATATTCAGCGCTCGCTCGTCCAAAATACGCCTATTTTGTAGGCTAGAATAAACAAAGTCTCTTTATTCTACAGTGTAAGTCAGTTCGACCAGTAGCCAAAATGTCAAAAACTTTCCCTGAATGTTCCCTACCAAGCACTGCTTCGAAAAATACAATAAAAAAGATAGGTCACCGTGCTCGCAAAAGAGTTATGATGGACCAATGGTACCCCATTTATGCCTGTACTGGTACTAATCGCGCGCGTAGTTATTTCATCGGTAAACGTAAAATTTCTTCAGTGGCATTACGCCATATAACTGTGCATGAGATACCGTACCCCGGTATAAATGCTGTCCCCCGCGTCTATACGCGCGCGCTATCATTCCCCGTGTTTGTTACGCGCGACCTCCACGCGAGAGACGTGTCCTACACGCGCGCTCCCAGGGAAAACACAACACTAAAAGTGGCGATTTTGGCGTTATTAGCGTTTTTGGCGCCTTTGAATCGTTGAAAAAAGCGATAAACATGATCACCAAAAACGCCAATAACGCCAAAAACGCCACTTCTAGTGTTGTGTTTTCCGGTTCGACTTTCTCTCGCGTGGAGGTCGCGCGTGACAAACACGGGGGATATAGCGCGCACTTCCTGTTTGCCAAATTTGGTGGCAAGAGGAAGAAACGCAATCTTTTTGTGATTTTTTCCCCGATCAATCCTGGAGGCGTGATATTTACAGGGCCAGGGGATAAAGAGTTTTAATACCCGTGGGTGCAAGTTATGACCTTGAAAACATCGATGCGAGGAACGTTTTGAGTCGATGTCGTTTGAATTTGTGTGATTTTTTCCACAAATTATATATTAAATTGTTCCATATGGTCGAGACTTTGAACTTATGAATGATGGAGAATGTATGTCAAGTGACGAGGAAAGTGTTTTGGATAAGGAACTGTACGATATGGACCGAGAATTGAGGTTAGCGATAAGTAAACTTTCAAACATCTCACTTCGAAATCGCCATGTTGAAACACGTTTTCAAAATGTAATTATATGCTATGTAGATCGGCCTTTTATGTTCGAAACCTCGTCTTTTACATGAAATAGTTGTCCAACTTTATCTCCAACTTGATCTTCATGTTTCTAAAGCTCGATTTTTGGCCGTAAATCAACTTTGTACTTCACACGCGGAAAGTAGCGTGGTTGCGTGGAGATGTCACGAGGGGACGCCGACTTGGGGACTAGGGGACGTGCTACGAGGGGGCGTGTTTGTTTCCTTTCAGGCAGATTTTGGTGGATATTTTGCCAACAAAACAAGGAAACAAATGTTTTTTAAACTTTTTCCTGTAACTACACATCAGCTTTGAAATTTTTATTTTTGTTTACATTTTGTGCATAAATTATGCAAATTTTGGTATTGTAATTATAATTTTTTTTAACTGTAATGAGTTTCTAGAGGGGAAAATGTGCTTTTTGGAAAGCTTATTTATACCTCTTTCAAATGAGGTATATCTTTGCACACTGTTGTAAATACCTGTGGAGATATTAAATAAATAAAAATATTCGTCAATTTTGCCTGTTTTTTGGCCCGGGGAATTGTGCACGCTTTTAGCGATATCTTTTTTTTTCCTTCCGAAAATGTTTTTATTTTTTTAACTTAAAGAGGATAATTTGAACATCAAAATTATGCAATAAAAAATATAGGTCACCGTGCTCGTTTACGAGAAAACATTTATTTGCCTCCCTGGCGAGCATAGCCACAAAGAAAAAGCCGCCATGTTTTTAATGTGCGCGCGCTAATAGCCCTTTTCACGGTTAACCTGAAATATTTGCATAACAATACAGCTAAACATAGAAGCGAGGCAATTTCGGGCACAAGCTGTAAAACATCGTGATTTTCTTGAGCTCCTGAAACTATGTTAGCATAAAAATAGTTTTAAAACGGAGAAGAACTAAATATACAACTATTTTAGTTAAAGTTTGCCGTAAAGATCGTAATCCGATCGTAATAATCGTAATCCGATCGTAATACTTAAAGATCGTAATCCGATCTCCCTGTTGCTTATGCGAGTCTACTCTTTATTAATAGAGAAAAGTCGTTTTACAATTTTTTCTAAAAACAACATAAACTAAAAGAATTATAGCTATTCTACATTTTAAAACTGTTTTTATACTAAAAGAGTTGAAGGAGCTCAAGAAAAACACGATGTTTTGCAGCTTGTGCCCGAAATTGCCTCGCTTCTATGTTCAAGTGTATTGTTATGCAAATATCGCAAGTTAACCGTGAAAAGGGCTATTACGCGCGAAATTATGCGCAGTAAGGATGCGCAGTGCAATACTGAGGAATCACCTTAATGCTGTGACCAGTAGATTGATATGATCCTCAATGGCTGATGTGTTATCACTTTTAGTAAGGGATTTAAAATTTTCGGTTTTCTTGTCGTGAAGTCGTCGTTTAGTTTTGCCAATATAGATGTCATTACAGTCCCAACAGCTGGCTTTGTATATCACCTTGGACATCTGGGAGCGGCTGAGTCTGTCCTTGTATGGAAAGAAGGATTTCAGGCGGCGTGTGTTCTGGAATATTACCTTGAGGTTGAGCGAAGACCGGACTCGAGAGAGCGGCGGAAATCGAGCCCAGGTTTGGCTAAGCCTGTGCTAAAACTTGAATGCAAATTAGATGGTGTCGAAAGTAGGAGGAACCAAGTTCCATTTACAGTGCACCTTCGTGTTTAATTGAAAAAACCGCTCTATTACTAGAAAACAGAAGCTTATAGGTGATAAGCTTCTGTCGAAAAGCAATCGTGATTACATCGCGCGCGCACGCTGGAACAGCACGCGCGCGGAAATTCTACAAACGTCATAAAGGAAGACAACGATTGTCACACGCGAGATTTCCAGTATGGTGTGTACGCGTTGCAGTTTACACGAAGAAAAAGAAACTGACGGTGGGCATTATAAAAAGCTTAAAACTTACTACAGTTGCGCATTTAACATCTTTAATTTCATACTGATATGGTGCGTATGACGTTTTTTTTTTTACTTTGTCATGCTATATTTTTGTGAAGAACAAAAATATTATGTAGTATCGCGATTCGCTTATAGGTTTGCTCAGCGAGCGAGGCGTCAATATAATGTGGTATTGCCGTCTCACTTTTCTGGTCTGTGATTGGTTACAAAGTTCAAATTGACATCGCAGCACTGAATTGGGTTCCTCACGTATGCATCAAAATTCAAAAGTTTCGCTTCGATGAATCGTCGGCAATCTTGTATCTCTGGTCATTCGCTCAGTTATGGAAGGCTTTATTCGCCGGTACAACTTCCTCAATCTAAAAGTTAGCGTAAGGTGAGTAATAAAAATCATTTCTTTTTTGAAATAGTTTGTTTACCGTTTTCAACTGCTTTCGCGATGTGCGCGCGCTATTAAGTCGTACAATCACGTAAGATGTTTTTGAACAAGTTTTTTCGGTTCAAAATTGGATTATTTTCCCGTTTCATTGTCATTTGGTACTTTATAAATCTTCAAGGGACGTAATTCTGAATCGCCTTTGTTTCCATAAGCAATTTACCGGCGAAAAAAGTCGGACTTTCTTCGAGACCAAAAATGCTTTCGCGTTCAAGTATTCGTGTACAACACGTTGCGTATAGTGGGAATTTATATTTCAATCAACAACAACTGATCTGAATTTTCCTTTTAATCTGTCCAAAAATGTTTGAATCGCGATACAAAACTAATTGCGATTTTGAGACGGCAATACCACATTATATTGGCGGCGTTGGGAGAAAATATATTCCGTATTGGGCTCCGTCGCTTCGCGACTCCGCCCAATACGGAATATATTTTCTCCCAACTAGCCGCCAATATAATGTGGTATTGCCGTCTCAAAATCGCAATTAGTTTATAGTATAGCTTTTCATTATCCCGCTCATAAGCTCATCGTGATTCTCTTTTCTGATATAAATGAAAACCCTTACGTTTTCGATGAAAACGAAAGACAGGCCAGTACAAAACAGGTAAACAATCATTCGTGCTGTAAGTTACATCTCTTTATATGATTTTCGTTAAAATTATTTGCGGTTATTAGATTCTGCCTATAGGCGTTTACACAGAGAGTGAAAATTCAAGAACATAAACAATGTGAAATCCATGGCACCAGTGAAATAACACGCAAAAAGACAAGTTCAAATGCAAAAAAAAAAACATTTTCAAGTGAGAATGATTTCAGGTGAAACTTTCACTACTTCACCAAAACCTTGAAACTAATAGGTTTACTTTTAGTCAAGAAGATTTCACTTATGTAAAGAAGGACTAAAGAGCATATTAAAGGATAGCCAAGATAAAAGCTCTTTAAACCTTTGTACATCATAAGATAACTAAGTAACTTGACAGAAAATGAAAAAAGTCGCAAATCCTAAATCGGCTAAATGCGACCAAAACCTGTGTCCTTGTCATTTACTTTTGCCTTAATTTTACATTATCCTCCACGTACTCCAACGGTGAAGGGGATGGTTCTTTCTCCACTGTTCACTCCCCCTGATTTCGTCTCCCGATCTTAAACCCTGTCTCCGGCCCTTCCCCCCCACCCCCCACCCCCTCCCCCATCTATTACGCCTGTAGGCTAAAGTCCGCTGACATTTACACTCATCAGACAAATGGATGGAATACTGAACAACTGCACCTTCTACGTACGCCAGTTTTATTTGATCAATACAATATTTTACCGGGTATTTGATTTTACTGAGTGTGAAAATTTTAGAAGCAGAATTGATGGCAATTATTTGATACTGCACACATTCCCATACAAACACTGTCTGCATTTTGCGCTCTGTCTGCCGCCTTTGCATGGTGGGAATTAAAACCGCGAACTGGTATATTAAAGCCAGTTAATGCTCGCGTCATATCTACGGGAAAAGAAAAATGAAAAACGGTCCCACAGACCCACATCAAACAGGTGTACGAATATTTAATGAAAAAACAAAAGCACCTATAAATTATTTCAAGGAAAACTGTAAGCAGTCAGTGAAAAATTATAACCTGAAAGTTCACAGAATCAAGGCGGTCTTGGGTAAAAGATTGAATGCAAGAAAGAGGTACGGTAAGACATTTGTAAAGAAAATCAAATAACAGAAGTCTTTCAGTGCAAATATTACTCAACTTTTCGCGGTAGATTATGATAAAGATATAATATTCACGACGTTGTGAACGTGATAATTGTCAGTCAGGAATTTAGAAAAAATAATATAAAAAAGCCTCAAGACATATATAATTAATGATGAAAATATACACAGGAAATAAATGCAATGTGGCTGGTAAAAAAGTGTCCTACAGCGACCACAATAAAAAATACACTCTTAATAAAAAATAAAAAACAACATTGAACAGAATGTCCATGTATTTCTTGTTGCATCTGAAGTTCCAGTTTCTGCTTTGCTAAATATGGTGATTTTAGAGAACAGTTAAGGAGAATTACAGTTTTAGTTTTCATTTTTTTTCATTAGAAATTGCAAGTTGTGGGGAAGCGTTATTGTAATTGGCAAAAATTATTTATCAGCAGGAATTCTCTGCAAGAAGCATAAAATAAGCATATCATTTTGTCGTCCTCACTCAAGCTTTAAATGGTTATATGCGAGTGTTGTTGTGCTGTTTGAAGCCACATTGGACGTATTTTGAAAAATGTAGCAATTTCGCCTTTCGCATCAACGAAAAGGGCGTTTATTTGTCGTTTTGACGTAAAACATACACATTTTCGATTCGTCCAAGGCTTTTTAGCCTGGAAATCTCGAATTTTCATCTTTAAGCGCGCAATTAAGCCGTCTGCTGTGAAACGAGGTGAGCCGTCATAATTTTCACATGCCCACTTCAAAACAGACGAAATGAAAGTATCGTTACTAGCAGCTCAAGCATTCTTCATTATCCTTCGACAAGGTATGTCATAGTTTAAGCAACACTTATTTAAATTATCTTTAGTTTTCAACGCCAATAAATGAGTTATATTGAAAGCTTCAAACATTTCACGTATAATAAATATGCAGCTGGCTACTTGTAGTAAACGTTTGTTATCTTTTGGGAGGAAATTCAAAAGAGATAATCTAATTTTGCATTACGAAACGTGGGAAGTGCTGTTGCCGGGGCTAAAATCAGTCAGATAATTTGTCAGGCAGATACGAAAAACAGGTGTTTATCTACTGGATATTTCATGTCGTTCACATTGTACTAGACATAAGAATACATATGCTGTTTTTCTCAAATGGAGTTTCACATCATTTTGAATTACGTTGTTTGTGTATAGCATAGAACTAGGGCTATCTAACGACTTATGATATCGGTTAGACTACCCGTACCGTGTGGCATGAAATTTCCGTGGGAGTTTAACTTCGCGGATTGCCGATTTTTTGCGTTTCGCGGGAACAAATTTTCGTGAATTTGGATTTCGGACTTTACCGCTGGAAACAAACTTTCACGGATCTCGGGCAGGTTTCTGTCCGGTATGTCACCTACGGTACTTGTAATAATGTTTGCAGTCAATTTGATTGAAATCCAGCACTCTAGATAAATAGAGTAACTTTTCGCGGAATTTTTTTACGCAGGAGTTTATTTTTACGGGATCTAATTTTCGCGGATCGTTGGAAAACCCGCGAAATTCGCGAAAATTAGATCCCGCGAAAATTTCATGCCACACGGTAACTTATATTATATAGTGAAATCCAGAAAAAAATTGTTTCAGTTTGAGTATGGCTTCAAGCACCCATGCCAGAGCTAAGTGCACGCCCATAACATCTACAGTCGAAGCTCTCGTCGCGACCACTCTCTTAAGCGACCAAGAGGCTAGTTACGACCACCATGCATTGTGAAACCCCGGCGTTTGAACTGTCACTCAAACGTAACTCTGTTATTAAAACGGCTCTCATAAGCGACCGCTCCCGGCATGCAGTAAGAGACCGCGACCACCGTTTGAGAATTATATTACCAACTGGTCGTTTAAGCGTTTCCTCTGTTTTTAAGCTCTCGTAAGCGACCACTTGTTGTGCTACACATTTACGAGACATTGTATTATTTGTAATCATCTGAATAAGAGAAGTTTTCAATCTCTGTGGATGCGTGACCTGTATACATTCGCTTTCGTAGCCTCTATTGTTTCAGCGCGTGGTCGCGCGGTCACTTACGAGAGCCCATTCTTGTATTAAAGAACTAGCGACCAGCTCTAGTTACGACCACTTTTTCGAATTTCAGAGGTGGTCGCTTGCGAGAGCTTCGACTGCACATTTTTAAAAAAAACTTTTTGTTGGTTTGCTTTTCTTGCAGTTTGTGGAGACGAGGAACTTACTTGCGAGCAAAGGACAGAGGAAGGCAACTGTTGTGTGTTTCCGTTCACATTTGAGGGACATGAGAATCATTTCTGTATCAGGGGAGGCCCCTCGAACTTCGACTGGTGTGCTACCACCGATAACTACGACCGCGATGGTGACTGGGGTATTTGCACTGGTAACTAATACTTTATCGTTGTTTGTCTTGAAAAAATTTGATGCACCATTGCGAGGCAAGTTGCGCCATTGCGAGGCAAGTTCCGCCTTGGCAACGCGTAAAAAAAGCAGCGTCGACACACTCGATTCTACTCTGTGTAATTGAAGCAAAGATAGACTGCAAAACAGTCGTATTTTTTTGCGTTACGACGCGCGGTCTTCGAATGAAAGGTCTGGAGCGAGTGTGAAAACGGAGAGTGGGACTGGGGAGAGACGCTGAAAAATACGTTATTATTTTTCTCGCCTCACACGCCCCGTGTGAGGCTCGCGCGCTTCGCGCGAGGATCACGCTCACGGCGCTTCGCGCCTTTGCGAGCAGCGAATTGAGCGGAAAAATAACGACTGTTTTGCAGTCTAAAGCAAAGATCACTTTGTGGGACATTTTCACGTCAAAAGTTTAGACGTATTAAATTATAGAAAATGGCCTGGAGCAAACACGAGAGAAAGTTTGGGCGAATTCGACTTTACATATTAAGCACTTCCGAATTCTCCCAAACTTTTTCTCGTGTTTGCATGAGGCTATACTGAAACAACAAGCGGCCGTTTTCTATGTATTTTATAAAATAAAGCCAACAAAATGCAATACGTCTTAACTGTGTTACATAGCCTCATGCAAAACGGCTACACGACCAATCAGAGCGCGCGTTAAATTAAGTTTTATACAGTATACCCAATATAAAACGTTTTCCGTGTTTCCATAGAGTTATGGTAACACTAGTGAAGTTTGGGAGAACGAGGAATGTCGTGTAAACTGCGGCTCGTGTTTTTACAGCAATTTAGAGTTCTCCCAAACTTTCACGAGTGTTACCATGACTCTATTCTATTGTTTTTATGAAATAAAAGCACGAATCAATTTTCTATGTTTCCATAGAGTTATGGTAAATGGTTTTGAGCCAATCAGAGCATACATATATACATAAGCTTACATACCGTTTATTTGGCGACGCAGGTTAAAGTAAAGGCAGCTTATAAAGTATAAAGCTGATGTGAACCTGCCACTAAATTATCAATTACAAATATAACAATAGTAAATAAATAGTATCGTAGTATCTTGTTTATTTTATAAAAAGCTTTTCTAGCTCGGAATTCCGTTAGATGTCACACCACACGTTTCTTTTTTATCTTCATAGGAGTGAAATGTTATATCTGCACTAGCGGACTCTCCTGGACGGACTGTGAATCTCACCAAGGAGTACACAACTGTCCGTACATGTACGACCAGTGCCTGACTCTTAACAAGGAACAAGGATTCTCTAATACCAGCAGACTCTTCCACAAAAAATGCACCTCCAATAGACTTTGTACCGCTTATAATCCAACATGTAAAGGCCTGGATGTCGTCAAGTGCGACTTCAGTTGTTGCATGGGGGATTTGTGCAACACCGCCTCGCGTTTGTATTCGAAGTTCGGGAGCTTTGTTCCTTTGGTTGTAGCTGCTTGGGTTTCTTTCATGTGCGATTGAACTCAACTGATTTGTGTGTGATCTGTATCTGTTAAATAATCAAGTCATCGACAAGTTCATAAAAGGTGTATTTTATTTTCTCAAATGGAAATGGTAAATGAAGTAAATACAATATGTACAGTGCAAGATGATGTCAAACTATCCGATATAAAGTGGACATTTAAGTTCTCTTATATGCTTGAGCTCTCTTCGTATGGCCATAAGATGAGATTCTCCTACTAAAATTATCGAGGTCAATAAGGTCCGTAATGTGTGCGAAGATGCTAGTAAAAAAATATCGAGCGACAATAGGTCCGCAGTGCGTGCGAAGACGAGAGATAAAAAATTAACAAGCGTCAATAGGTCCGCAATGTGTGCGAAGACGCTAGACAAAAATTATCAAGGGTCCATAGGTCTGCAATGTGTGCGAAATTATCAAGGGTCCATAGGTCTGCAATGTGTGCGAAGATGTTAGATAAAATTATGCAGCGGAAATAGGCCCGCAATATGTGCGAAGACGCCAGATAAAAATTATCGAGCGTCAATAGGTCCGCAATGTGCGCGAAGACGCTAGATAATTATTATTGTCATACATTTTACATTGCTCTGCATGGGATAATTTTGTTTTATGTCAATAAATTTTTCCTGATCAAAGTGTTGTATTCTCATAACTGCCAACTTGATTTTGTTATAAAAATGTAAAGAGAAGTTATGAATTCATGACTGCTGGCGATGTGATGTCATCTTCTTCCTCCTCTGACCACAACAGGCTCAGGATCATGAACAAAGCTTGAATCTGGCAATCGGCTTCCATTACCTGTATGCAATAAACAATGAATGATTGGAGTAGTTTCCCGATGACTTCCCTAAACCTTGAACTGGAACTCTGATTAGAAACGAGTGAAAAAAGTGACCACTGACAAGTTTTATGTTTTTTCCCCAAACTCAATTCATTGCAGGAGCTTTTGTAAATATTGATCATAAGCTCAGGAAATGCAACTTACATGTACAGTTGGGGGAACCAGGGCAATTTGACAAACCCTCGACTCATGGAAGCACTCAAAGAATTTCAGAATAGCACGAGCACTCACAAGTACTACTATGAAAGCAATCGCGCCAGCAAATATGTCATGTTGCTTACAACTTCAGGGATGAACAATGCTGTCAGTGCGGGCTCAGTCCTGTCTCGGAGGCGGGATTTCGCCATCAACTGGTACTAGTTCACCCAACTGTGTAACCAAAATAACATATTAATTTAGCAATTGCCACTGAGAAGGGCCTCATTGATATCAATAAATTATGTCCATTAAGTGATTGGTAAGTTTGAAAATGTTCAGTTCCATAGGAGCTGAATAAAAGCTCGGCTTCCAAATACATGAGACAAAATTTACAGAGCCAGACTGCTTGAATTCAAGGGATGAACTCAAGACACTTGTCTGAAAATTTAACCATTTTTTTTTAATAAGTCACTTAAAAGTTGCACACAACAGCAAATACACTGTAAGTTGTTAGTGAAGTGTTCTTAACAAAAAGTGTTAACACTGACAAATGAATGCATTTATTTCATCAAATAAATGTCAGTGTCTCTCAAATCTAACCTCTGTCTCGCACATGTAGTAAACCTTCTGGATTTCTTCTTGCTTGTGGATCTGATCAAAACAATGGAAGCAAAATGACGCTAAGAGAAATACATGACTGGCATACTGTTCATGGCAACAAACAGGCAACAAATGGCAGGACAAAGCTCTATAGTCAAATGTAGTAGAGTCATTGTGCATCAATAGTTTCCAGACGCACAGTTCACAAAAGGGAAATAATGTTGCAACAACAATATTTTAACAACAACTACAACAGAACAACAAAAAACAGCGACTTTACAACTGCAGAAGAATCATTAATTAATTTCTTTTCTCGCTTCGTAATCTCCCTACATGTGAGAGCCTGACTGTGTTAAATCACCAAGGAATGTTGTAAGCAGGGACCGTAATATAAATACAGAGTAAGACAATTTTGATAATCAACATTATGAACCTGTGCATTTTACTGACCTCTAGAATGAGGCCTTAACAATGACTCATCCCTCAGACCTCTCAATCTTCTCCCCTCACTGTGGCCTCCCTGGAGAAAATGAGCCAAAACCCCATACAAAAGAGGCCTGCAAGAAAACAGAACACCATTTTTCTGCATTTATGCATGCCTCTTATATGATACAATGTAGCTCAGTGTCTATGTTGTGGTATGAATTTATTTTTGGTTTAAAAATTTTCAAACCAGTTTGATTTTTATTTTCCTTTGTTTCAGATTATGGTAATGAATATTAGACAAAGGAAAATAAAAATCAAACTGGTTTGAAAAATGTTAAACCAAAAAAGATTTGAACCACAACATCTACATGTATTTTGCTAGCTTCAGGCTACTGAAGAAGATGTCAAACTCTCCTGCAAATCATTATAATATAATTATAATAATTATAATTATAATTATAATTATAATAATTATAATAATTATAATATTATTATACTGGATTGAACTGTACAATCACATGTATGTTATATACAGTTTTACTATAAGAATCTGATCTCTTTTTTTTGCTCCTTCGTAAACTGTAATTAAAGACTGTTAATGATGATAATTTTATGATGGCTGTGTTTCAGGAAACATGATTCAGTTTGAACAGAGGATCAACTAGGTACATGTACTAACAATTCATTATTGCAGCGAATTTCTTTTTATGTGTGTAAAACTCAAATACAGTCAACTCTCGTTATAGCGGACACCCTCCGAACGTAGTTTGGAGTCCTTAATAGTGAGAGTCTGCAATAGTGGGAGTAATTTTTAGTCAAACCTCTATAGCTTTCGCCGGGTGAAGGGCTGGATTTTATTTTGTCCATAATAGCAGTTGACTGTAATAACAGGGTGTCTGCAAGGCAAGAGTTTACTGTACATATAACTCATTATAAACAAAACTGCGATGAACATAATAATTTTATGCACTTTACATGGATGGTGATGTTGAGTCTTCCTCTGTGATGTTAAGCTCTTGAACAAGAAATTGTCTGTCCATTGGTTCCTTGGGTTGACCTGTTTCTGGTATTGATAAAATAAAACAGGGTAATATAATATTAATTTATTGTATTCTAATAAGCAAAGGTTTGGTCATATATACATTTTAAGATGCCAAATAATTATATGTAAATTTTGCCAGTATATTTTAGGGCCATGATGATTCATTATTTTAGGTCAAGATGTATGTAATAGAAATCGTGTCTTGGAAATTAAAGAGCCACTTTTATTATAATTAATGCTGAAATAACACTAATTACAGCTTAATGCACTGTTACACGAGGCAATTTTTCCAGTAAATTTATTTGTCTCCTAATTTTGTTGCAACACAAGTTGCCCAGTGTAACACCCCTGAAATTAACATGTCTCTGCAGTAAGCGTTGCGAGAGGAATAATCAATTAAGTTCTACTTTTCAGAACAATTGAGGTAACTCTGCAACTCTGCCTAGGGTGCACACTAAGAAACGTTTTGTGAACTCGTCTCACAACGGCGCAACAAAATTGCGAGACAAGTTGCAAGAAACATTGCTTAGTGTAACAGCACCTTTAATGAAATTAACACAACTTAAAATTTCTTGGAGCACTAATTTCTTAAGGTAAGTATGGAGGTCAATAAGCGTTCAATGTACACCAACATTGTACCTGCTAACAGTACTGACTCAGTGTACTTGTATTTGTTGAATGTCAAGTATTCTCTGATAAGTTCATTGATTAACAAGTTCTCATTGGATAGTGTAGGTCTTGCTTCAGACTGAAAGTTAACAAAATACTGAATGTACATGTAGATAAATATTATTATTGACCATATTATAAAGTAGAACATCCGGCACAATTTTCATCAGGGTGAGCACAATATTGGTCAGTACCTGCCAGTCAGGTATTTTTGAATTAAAACCCCTTGATCATGATCGTGAGGTGTGTCTGCACGCACGAGAGAAAATGATTAAAAATGGTCACACTTTTTGGGCTCCTAAGTTGCTTTTTTTTACTTCAGACAATCACATATAGCTCGGGAATACTCAATGAAGTCACATTCCGTAATACCATATGATGTACCATTGCCCACCATTGCTCTATATATAATATGTCAGGCAAGCAATTCAAACAGTACTTTATAAGCTTATTTACAGATCTACAAAGCTTACTTGATCATCCAGGGCGCCAAAGACTTCTGCGCGAACTCGGGCACGTATTTGACCAAGAACTCCTCTGTTTTCTAAGGTTTCTTTTAACACTGATACGAATACGAAATACAAGCCTTTTACTTCAGCAAAACAAACATAAAGGAATTAAAACAGAATGACTTACCATTTTTCAGCTCATCCACTGTCGCCATTTTGAAAATGGCGGTAAAGTTGTTTGTATTTCAGCTGGTTCTTTGCGGGCTCAACTTTGGCATTTTGTCCAAAAATTAAACTGACGGGAGGAGAGCGAGAGGTCAGCTATGACAACAAAAGTCAGGAAAAGGCCCAATCTACCTTGATGCCTTAATTATTGATTTATTCAGCTCAAGTAATGTATGTTAGAGAACTTCTGATGATTTTTGTTCGGTTGATACTTATTGTTTTTACCAGAAAGATAAATATCCATTCAGTATACCGACCCTACCCTGGTCATATTCAAGTGTTTCAACATGTCACGGGTTATTGACAAATCGAAGCATTGCGCGAATTGCAAAATGTGAATTTTTTTACTCGACCGTCCGTCAACTGCGTGTCGCAGCGAACTTTTGGTTTCCGGAAGTTTGTAAATATTGTTTAAATGTTGAGGAATTTCATACTATGAATTCAATAACAGAGGATCCGAACAACCCAGGAAGAATTTCGCTGGCTTATCGAAATCTGACGGAACTTCCCTCAGGTGGGAACAGCAAATATGGCGATGTCAATGTGCTGGATTTGAGCCATAATAATTTGTCGTATCCTTTCTATTTAGCTAATGCAGTTTACACGTCCGTTTCATGGCTTCAATGATGGGAGTGTAGTGAATAGTTTACTAAAACTTTCAGAACGAATGCTCGTCCTCACTGCCCCTACTGCAATAAGCTTAAATTGCAACCTAGCTACCACTGGGAAACTGAATTAATCATGATCAAATCTAGATGCTACACTTGTAGTGATATTCAGTGGCTAAATCCACAGTATCCCATATAGAGATGGACTGGCATAAGACATTAATTAATTAACCTCCTTGACAATTAAGCTTAACTCGGTTTTAGATGCCATTTGTGCTGCTTTGTTCATTTAGCTGATTTTACTGCAACTACAGTATCAATGACATGCAAACTCCAAACGTTCAAAACTCAACTATCAATAATAACAGAAGCTTATTCGTGATTAGTTTCTGATAATAATTATAGCGTTTTTCACTGCCGTTAAATCATAATTATGACGACAATTTTCATTGACAACAATGAACCCTGAAAAAAATGACAAACAAAATGGATGGAAATCTACCAATTACAATTCACGGACGTGACCTTTTGAAACAGTTGAAATGTGGCTACATGGAATTTAGGCTGAGTTAAAATCGAGCCAATGCAGCCTTTATGCCTCTCTAGGGGTGAAGAGGACGAGTCTCGAGTCATTGGTAGTCAGAAGCTCTTCCCGGTGGCCACGTGCACGGATTCGCATATACGGGGTTTTCAGGGGCTTCACGTGTTTTGTGTGCCAGCTTCGTGTGGAAGCGCAGTTTGCATTTAGCTTCGTCGCGCTTGCCGTGTGCTTTGCTGCTCCCACTCCTCCCTCCCTTCTTTGGCTTGGCAAGTATTTGGTTCTGGTAAGTATTTGGGTTGGTAAGTATCTCCACTGATTCTATCAGTGTGACGGTGCCTGGTGGTTGCCACTCTCCGGGTTGCCATGGATACCTGCACGCTCTGCTCGAATCATGCCTGGCTCCACCATATCAAGGCACCTTCCCCAAGCTCATCTATTGGTGACGAGTTTAAGTGAACTTGAGAACGTCTGTTGCCTGAGACGTTCGCCAAGATGATCGAAAGCAGTGAATAACGCAAGTTCCATTCATTTTGAGTGCGCAGTTAGCATGTTATTAAAAAGCGCAGTAATAAGAAACTTTATTCAGAAAGTGTTTTGACTCAATTTACACATGTTGATATAATTTATTATCTTCCTTGACCAAAACAAGGGACTTCCAATTTCTACAGGATTTTGTCCATCTCAACACATTAATTCTGGATGATAACAACCTGACCAACCATGTGAAATTTCCATTCATGGAGTCACTTCACACATTGTGGATAAACCAGAATAAAATTACAAACCTGAGCGCTTTATTGAGACTGTAGCAAAGTGCTTTCCAAATTTGAAGTACATCAGTATGATGAACAATGAAGCAGCCCCAAGTTATTTTAATGGAGGCACCTACCAGGAGTACAAGGACTACAGGTACTGGAGCTCTGAACTTCTCCCTTCCTGGTTTCACTTACAGTATGTTCCCATTTAGTAATCTGCTTTGGCCTAAATATGGTTAGTGCCTTGACTCTGGATTGGGTGGTATGGGTTCGAGCGCTGGCCAGGGTCATTCCATTGTGTTCTAGGGCAACCCAGGCGCATATATGAGACCCGGGGGGGGGGGGGGGGGACTTCGATATAAAAGTGACAGGGGTGATCGTCGTACCTTTTAGGGGTTAAGATTTGTGGTTTGGTACCGCTTAGGGGTGTTGAAATTTAAAATGACTACCATTAGTTATTCCGGTACCTTTTAGGATATTAGCCAGAAAACAAATATGACAAGAACGAGTTTTGTATTAGGATTGGTACCTGTTAGGGTTGAACATTAATTCGAGCCACACCCAGAAAATGAGATTCTGGTACCTTTTAGGGGTTCTTTTCCAAAATTCTGATGATCACCATCATCACTTTTATATGGGAGTCCCTCCCCCGGGATATGGGATAAAATACTGTGGGTAAAATAATACTGGGGGTTTGGAAAATAAAATGTTCCTGTAATGGACTAGCATCCCATATAATACACTGCAAGGGGAGTAAGCATTACTCCTAGTCACTTCATGCTAGTCCAGAACCAGGATAAGCTCTAGCAGTGTCGGCCTGAAAGTGCTAGAAATTTAGCTTTTACCTTTTAGAAGAATAACTTTATTAAGCTCTCCCCCTTAAAAGTTAGTTACTATTAATGTTGTGTCACTTTTTATTTTTGTTACTCCATGTTTTCAAGAACAGTAATGTGCCTGTACTGTGTAATAATTTTGTTAAACATTTCACTCTCCTGCTTTCTGTTTTGTGCAAAAAAATTAACACATGACTTGTGATTGTAGATGTTATGTTATAAGCCATCTTCCAAGTTTACTGGTGCTAGATGATCATACAATCACTGCAGAAGAGAGAGAAGAGGCACGGAAAGTTTATGGCAACAGGAGACTCTCTGTCACTTCAAAGAAGCCCAGTAAGAAACATATTAAGGAAAAGGTGAGTTAATCTATTTCATTGGTACATTGTACAAGAGATCTGTCAACCTTCCTGGAGACCTCCTGGATAACTTGCCTTTTATCCGGGGTCTCCTGGGTATGGACCAAAGTTTCTAGAACAGGTTGCCAAATCTCCCAGACACAGAGGAAAATGCTTTAAAGTAAATTTATTTTCCGGTAATGTAGTTGGAGATTCGGTGCCCTAATGGTTAGTGCATTGGACTCTGGATCGAGTGGTTCAGGTTCAAGCCCTGTTGTGGTTGGGGTCATTGTGTTGTGTTCTGACCTGTGTATTTAAATACCCACCTAGTACTGTGCATTTCAAGCCGGGATAGTTTCACTGCCTAACAGGAGGCAATTAAAATTCAGGCAGCACCCATTTACACCTAAACCGGCCATAACCGGCCAAGAGGAGACAGTGGACTTCTACCACTTGTGATGTCATCACTTTCCACGCCAGAAGATGTCTTCGACATTCATCTGATAGAGTAGGAAAACGTGTAACAAAGCATGCCTAAACGAGCATGAAACAATGAATTGGGCCAGAGATAAATGTACATGTACACACAAAATAATTTCTCCTCCAAAATCGAAGAAAAACCTGACCTTCCCTACCACTGACACTCTTTGTTAAAAAAGTTCACTTTCAGCAACGTTTAGGTGGAAAAGTTTCCAACGTGAACAAAGGCGACTGAAAGGCCAACAAAACCACAAAAGAAAATGAGACAAAAAGGAGAGCAAAAATTGCAAAAAAAAAAGGAAAAGAAAAGCCTGAAGTGTGGTCTGTTTTGATTTGTGCGCTTTCCCAAATAAAATATCATTGAACCAATGGCCTCGAAGCAGAAGGGGATGTTAGTTGTCATGTTGCAAACTAAGTTTTAGACAGGTGGGCAGTAAACTGATGAGATAACGGCTCGAAATAGGCATCTGGGATGTTAGATCGCCGTTTTTTTTGAAAAAGCGCAGGTGTCAATGAGTTAACTGATATTTTCTCTTCTTATTATCTTGCAGCGGAAGAAAAGTGTGGAATAGCAGTTGTTTTCCATCCAATAGAGACAATTTATTTGAAATGAATGGCTTGCAAAGACGATTTTGTAATGGGATGTGCACTTCATGTGATGCATTAGATTTTCAAAAACAAAAATTAATGATGGAAAGGGGGTCACTGTTTCTTTTGCAACAGCAAGTAATGGTCATAATAATAAAATACATGTAATAAAAAGCTATATGGAAATAATACAATTTCATATTTACATGTAACTGACTATCAAAAAAGAAAACTTATTTTTTAAATATATTACAATTTATGGCTTAGTAAGTTGCTAGCGATTTGTAAATGGGAAATTATTCGGCAGATGTTTGTTAAGACTTGAAAAAAAAAATGATTAAATGACAAACAAAATTTACCTAGTTGTTGTGAAACCTTTGAATTGTGTTGAATTATAATAATGATCATGCAAGTCGAAATATTTACTACAAATAACTTACATTAAATTATTGGCATAGATAGCTGAAGCTATTGCCAGGGAGTGCAACACCCTGCACTATTCAAACTCGTCAAGAATTATGATTATAAATTATAAACAGGATGGCATACTTAAGCTTTTAGTAAATAGGGTATCTACATTATCAAAATCTGCAAAGTGTAAGTTCTGAATATTAAATTGATTTTTTTTAACTGCTTGTGTATGCTTTGAATTAACGGGAGAGCCTGTTGCAGGCATTTGGATAGTGGGGAGCACGAGAGAGCTGCTCTTCATGCTTGCGTGCCTCTTCGTGCCTGGAATAGGCTATGGGCTCGATTTCTTGCTTTTTTGTAAGTCTGGTTTCCATGAACCATCCACCGCCTAGTGTGCAGAGGATTCACAAAATGGCCGGGAATCCAGTGGACCAATGAAAATCAGGTATTTTGTGAGTGCTATTGGATTATTCAAAGCCTGATGTGATTACTTTTGAGCTGCTTCACTCCTTCTGGCATATGTACGCCTTGCATACCTATTAAAAGCCTGTGCACAGGCTCCTTTTGGTCGAAGATTGCCTTAGTTCCAGCACAGCTTTTTTCCAGGCCGTTAGCCATCCCCATAAAATGTTTTGTTTCCCATCGCCCTCTCTCTCGTGAAAGTGGGTCGGTTAAAAAAAAAAAAAAAAGCCGAGAACGGCTGCGTAGGAAAAGACTACCTGATCGCGGTTAGAGGCCATTTTGTAAACCAATCCCGATTTCCCGCCAAATGTTTTTTTCCGCCGACATTCTTTGCGTGCCTGCCGAGTCCCCCGAGCACGCGGTAGCGGGCCCAGTATCTCTCTTGATTAATTTATCAGGGTCTTGATGGTCAGGGTCGATCAGGGTCTCGAAACAACAAAACAGCGAGAGACTGAAGAAAGAGTTAAAGTGGAAATTCTTTTATTCTGTAAATTACAGAAAGCTACAATTATTTTAATTTGTCTATTTGTATTAAATGACGAATTTGTATACAATATGCATAAACAAGGGAGCTAATTAGAAATATTTTGTCAACGTCCGCCATGATGCCTGTTCCTGGCTCTGAGATTGTGGTGCATGGAACAGGTGAAAGGCGCGAACGAATACGGTCGAAGCTCTCTGAGCGGAAGCTCTCATAAGCGAACAGCTCTACTTACGGCCGCCTTGATAAAACCCCGTTAGAACTCTAGCCCATAGAATCTCTTTATTTACACATTCCCGTAAGCGGTCAGCTCCAGTTGCGGACACCGTTTCTGTTTCCCGAGGGCGTCCGCTTACGGGAGCTTCGACTGTAACGTATGAGCAACGACAAGTCCTCTCCGCTTTTTCGTTCAATTCGCGCGTATATATTTAAAACATTTCACTGTGTACACTTTCAATAATCAAAGTTTCCTCTGTTGTAAATCGTAGAAGTTCCGCGGAGAACCGAGATTATGACAGAGCAACGTTCCTGCAGGCTAATAATGAAAGGCATACCATTATTCGTGGGTAGAAATGCGAGAAAGTTTAGATATTAATCAGCACAATGAGTCAGTGACACAATCTATTTGGAAATTTTTTTTTTTCATAGTTCTCCCGGTCGGACGCTTTGCCACTGAACTACAGAAGATTCCGGCGTTTTCAAAATCCCAAAAGATTACTATTTTTGACTACAACAGTCGCATATACAGGTTTAAATAGTCCATAGATGTTTTCTTGTCTCTATACAGAATACTTGTATTCCGTTCCATCCGCCATAAGTAGTATAACATTCTTGTGATTAATCCAAACCAGGCGTATTAGTTTCAGCAGAGCGGGAGACATTTTAGGCGAAGGAGATACAGTGGTGTAAGACCGTACACATCGCAGAGAAGATCCTAGCATGCCAAACAGCGAAGAACCAGTCTATGTTGAGAAAAAAAAACAAAAAAAAAACGGAAATTAGCCTGAATTGCAGCCCCGTCCTCTGGTCGCTTAATACTTCCGAGAGAGAGCTCTCTCGGGCGACCAGACAACCTCGTGAGGATACGTCATGTTACTAACATGACGGTTTCTGGGTGTAAACATGGCGGAAAAAAGTATATTGTAACTTATAGAAATCCGATGTCAAAAATGTTCGTAAAATTTGAATTCTGTACAATTTCATGAATTGTGAACTTATGATAGAAGGCAAGAGATTTTAATGATCAAATTTTACTGATCGAATTTCCTCAGGATTGTCTGCAATCCGCGTATGGAAAGCAGCCTCTATAAAGCAAGGTGTGGCCATGTTTACTATTTTTATGTCTGCTTGAACTTGGCCCGTACGTATGAAGGTCAAAGAGGCTATATCCTTGAGTGAATGACAATACTACTCCTTCAGCAAGGTTGTATCCTCAACAAATCAACTGCATGATATCCAGTCCTTAGCATTACCTGCCAGAAACAGATCTTTGAGTCTCCAAAGCTGTACGAAGCAAGCACACGATCGTCAGGTGAGAACGACAGAGCCGTTACTTGCGACGAGTGAGCTGAAACCATCTGCAAAGAACAATGTAATGTTTATACATTCTGAAACCATTCTCGGACCTAAGTTTTATTCCACCTTAGGTAACAATGACCGGAACCAGATTATACACTTCGTTATTTTAACATGCATGAAGGTCATTTCACACAAGTTTATTTTATTTTAAATAAAGTAAAAGAAAGAAAGAAAACTTTTGGACACACTGGAGGTCGAGCCCGGTTGATGGCATCATACTCCCTAACCACAAGGGCTAGCTTCCAGAAGCCATAATTTTTAAACTATATATAGCGTAAATATAAATATATACAGTAGTATTACCCTAACCACAAACAAGAGCTAATCAGTGCTATTCTCAGGCTAATCGGAGCGCTGTTCGCAGGCTAACCGGAGCGCTATTCGCAAGCTAACTGGAGCGCTGTTCGCAGGCTAACCGGAGCGCTATTCGCAAGCTAACCGGAGCGCTATTCGCAAGCTAACTGGAGCGCTATTCGCAGTGAAGGAACCATGTTTCCCAGATGGGTATAACAAGATGTTGTACTGACAGCAAGTTACGGATCTTGAGCTATCTCGTGCAAGACCTGTCAATCTCCATACCTGACTGGTCACCCTCACTCTGACTGTGGCCAGCTTTGCTTACCCTGAATCTCTCCAAGGTGGACACCTCTCTAAGACGGACAGTTAGTTCCTGTCCCGACGGTGCCCGTCTTAGAGATAGTTGACTGTATTAGAAAACCGTTAATACAAGAGCGAAAATCGATCTCCAACAATGATTTTACTAATTAAGTATTACTTCTTCGCCAAGCCACGACACTGTCGAAGTTCTCTGAGGCGACACTTTCGTAAGCGGACAGCTCTACTAACGGCCGCCTTGACAAAGCCCCGTTTGAACTCTAGCTCGTACAAACTCTGTATTATTTTTACATATTCCTGTAAGCTGCCAGCTCCAGTTGCGGACACTTTTTCTGCTTCCCGAAGGTGTCCGCTTACGGGAGCTTCGACTGTATTTTTAAACTAAACTTCGCTAAACTCTTCACCAATTCCTTCCTACCTGGCAGCGCGACGATCGCAGATCATACAAAGCGAGCTGTCCATTCTTGGCGCCAACTGCGAGGCGACGAGACTGGGGCGAGTAGCTCACCATGTTGAACCTATTAAACCATTGGAATACATGTTACTATGGTTACCTTTCTTTTCAACAGTCAACTGCAATATTATATATTCTGCAGTGACCGCGAAATTGGCTCGGCTGTACACTCTGAGGAACGAAGGGAACTGGGGAGACGGCGGTAAACTAAAATATGTAAGAAGGGGGGGGGGGGGGGGGGGGTGGAGAGGAGAGATGCACTTTGTCCTTTTGTGACTAAAGAAACATCAGGTAACTCTAAAAAGTGTAAATCCTTACCTACAAAGTCCCGGGAATAATTCAGTCATTCCTTTCTCTTTGAGCTGCCTCTGATCCAAGCAGTAAACCACAATATCAACAACCTGATGAAAAAAAAATTCAATTGACTGTCGCAAACCTGAACCAAAATAATCACAGAGCCAAAACGTGAATTCAATTAATCAGAACTCGAAAAACAGACGTGTAACGTGACCACTTACAGCGAGGAGTCCAAAAGTGTGACCACTTTTAATTATTTCACATTATTTCGTGCGTGCAGACTATCCAATCAGAAGCCGAAGATAGCTATTCTCTGCTTCTGATTGGATAGGTTACGCGCATGAAAGAATGTGAATTAATTAAAAGTGGTCACTTTGGGCTTTTGGCTTCTTGCTGAAAATTATCTTGGAATAGAGGTCATTGGGCACAATGCGGGTTCAGTTCTGTAGCACGAAGCTGCTAGCTAGTTTATTAGCAGGATAAACCCCCCCCCCCCCCCCCCCCCCCCCAACATTGTCAGGAAAGTAACAATGTAAAGTAATCTAGAATAGCTAGTACATACATCGGTCAGAAGGTCGACAACTTCTTGCTGTGTCTTTTCAACCATGAGGTCAATAATTCGCAGTATCTCATGCTTGGCTCGGTTCAAAATTGATGTGCTCTGAGCTTCTGCATTCTGAGAGGGCTGGTGACGAACGTGACTGTACACCGCAATGGCTGCTGGGGAGGGTTGGTTGAAGGAAATGGACGAAGCCGCTGCAACACTGCGGGCTACCTCGGTGTGTTCAATTTTAAAAACAAATTATAATTTATATGTATCCTTGACAAGTGCACTGGACATTTTTAATTGTGTGAACGAAAGGAACGTTTTGTGGAAATTGGCGAACAACAAGGAAACTTGCCAAGGAAAAACTTATTTTGTCGTACACACGAGCAAATAAAACTTGTAACGTTTGAATGGAGAGGACCACACAACGTAGAAATAAATCGCTTGGCTACTGTTTAATTAAAGTGTGTTGCCGGATCTCTTGTACGTGCCAATAACCCTGGCCTTTTGCCGTATATGTAGTAGTAGTAGTGCGAGCCCGAGCCTTGCAATCAGTAATTACCGGTACACAGCCCAAACGCAGTTCTTATTCTCAGTCAAACCAATATTTCTGCACAAATCAAAGGAAACTACGTTCAGTTAGAGGCTCCTTTAGAATTGTGATCTACCGAGCTTAAAATGTCAGTACCATCTTTCTTTATTACCACATATGGTTTACCTCCTTCGCGATAGTCGCTATGAACACTGCGGGTCGTGCTGTAGCTATAAGCGAGAGCGCATGCCTCGCAGATCTATGAGTATCCGCTGACGGAGACAATGGTAAACCTTTCCTGAACGTGAGATCACGATTCTTGCTGTCTGCGGATAGCTCTAACAGCGCTATCAGGACCGCTGACACGTCCATATAAGGCTCCCAAAGCGTGAATCCTCGACCAATCAAATCAATGGCAGCCCTTCTGACAGACGTGTGCGCAGTGAGTTGGGACGAGGGAGGTTTGAGTAAGAGATACATCAGAGCCTTGCCAGTGAGACGGACTGTAGTGTAATCCATAATTACTTCACCGCCTGAAAAAAAAACATGACATGCAGCACAGAAAATACTGAGGCTAAATCAACTTTAATTTTCTTCATTGTCCTCTTTCTTCACATTAATCAGTATAAGGCGGCAGCTTGTGCTTTTGCGTATAGCGAGTTCACAGCGACTGCACAGTCAACATTAGTAAATTAATAGCACAGCAATGAACTGTAACAGCAGAGTAAGGTGACTACTTTGCATGAGAGTTGCTTTTGTTTTAGTTTTGTGCTTGCTCTAAAGTTTTGGAGTAGGGTTGTTATATTCATTTGACATTTTTAACATTGTATTATTATTTATATTTCTTTTAAATTGTTTTTCAGGTCTTGCGGGCGCAATTTTATTAGTTTTTATTACTGTCACATGTCACTCTCATAAAATGATGTCTTCACTTACTTATTTACTTATATATATGCAATTCCGAAACCATTTTCTGACATTTCTGCTCATTAAATATGGCTATGCGCTGGGTTCGAGTTCGTTTCGTAGTAGGGTGAATTTATAGGAAATCGCCGTCAAGATCCAGAATTTAGTTCGAGTTATTGGGGTGAAATTACTGTTCTAGAGTAAAGCAAATCCAAGGAAACAACCTTAAGTTCGATTTACTTAGTACTGGAGTTATTAGTAAAAGTTCGAGTTATTGGGGTGAAATTACTGTTCTAGAGTAAAGCAAATCCAAGGGAAACAAACTTTAGTTTGATTTACCTAAAGTTCGAGTTATCGGGGTGAAATTACTGTTCTAGAGTAAAGCAAATCCAAGGGAAACAGCCTTTAGCTCGATTTACCCACTGGCGTAAAGTTCGAGTTATTGAGGGTTCGAGTTATCGGGATTCTACTAACTGTCGTGGAAAATTAAAACTATACTATATGAAAGCTATTAGAAATAATCCTTCCATGCATTAGTCATGATTAGCCAGCACGGAGCAGTTTTCAGAAAGGGTGCATTAACTTTATGTTATCGATAATTACATTATGTAAGCAGAGAGTTAAAAATCAGCACTTACGTCCACTGTCACCTTTACGCACGCTTTTACCATCTTTACATGTACCTGGAGTTTCACTCAGTTTATCCAAGCGTCGAGAACTTGTACTCTGTTTTTTTTCTCACCGTCCCGTTCACGACTCGAGTATACTTCAATTTCCCGCTGAAACTCCGCTCCTATCACACCCATCAGCACGATGGCCGTTGCTTGGCGACGGCGCATGTCATATTGAAGCAGCTTCTTGGACGCTGGTCAAAACAGTGCTGACGTCATCGGGTGGGAATAGGACTTCGTCATCAACACTTTGGACTTCGCCACTGCGCTCTAAAGAAAGATATGTTATCCTCATAAGTGAGTTTAACTGCTCTTTTGTTATAACGAATTTATACTAGACGAGCAGTCCCTCTTTTCCTTAGTTCATCGAGTGAGAAGCGAAAATAAACAGCGAGGAAAAAATGGCCGCGAGGAAAAAATGTATTGTTCCCAGTTTTCACGCGGCCATGTTTCCAAATAAGGGAAAGAAGGACTACTTGTAGTTTGAATGTATTATAGTTTAGTAAAAATATACTAATATACTAATATACTAATGCAAATGCGGCTATCTAATTGGCTCAGCTGCGGCTTCATCAACTATCACATCATAGAAATTGAGAGCGAATAATCTAAGGTCCCGTTCAGACGCCATACAGTACTTCACATGAGCCGAAACGAATTAGATGAATTAAGTTCATGTGAAGTACGTGAATCAATATAGGAACGGCTGATTGAATTCGGATCGGCTCAGCTGGCTCAGCCGGAAGATCCCCCACCCGCCGCCCGTCACTCGGCAACTACCGGTTAACTGACCGAAGAGAGTGATTGCATTCCTTATAAATATCACAGAGGCTGTCATGTTTTGCAAACTACTTGTATTCTCGAAAGATTATTTAATAGTTTTATGTTTCACCGCTGACCCGAATGGGTGGCCGCTTAATAGGGGTTCGACTGTAGTTAAACAGATTCTCCCAACTAGTACTATTAGCAATGTATAGATACCAGTAAGGAGAGTTTGTATCTCGGTATAAGCGTTAAATATTCTGCTGGTAAAATCAAGAGCTTTGAAATATCAAACTGTTTTCTGTGCACAAACTGAGCAGAGCTACGGATCCTGAGTCAGTTGAGGCATTGTACTTACCAAACCCCAAAAGAGGGGTGGGAGGGGTGGGTGCTGCTTCGGGTTTGTCAGATTTGTCCTCAGTCCCTGCCGGCTGTTCAAGCGTCTTTGGTAACTGAGGGGCCCATGTATCCACTACTTGGCTTACGACCTTCGAACTCAATCCTCCGCAGTTCAGCTAAAAGGATGGCCTGGGCAGCTTCACGAACCTAGCAATGGAGACATTGAACAATTGATATCGGTTTTGCAAAATGGCGCGAACTGAGAAATCCACCCGTCAATCAACGAGTCGGCTTTTTCGGCTGCTGTCAATCATAGTAACGATAGCAGTCCACTGAAAACTGACAGGTTTGACGAGCGTGCTCGATGACGTCACACGGACAATTGTGAATGTCGTTCTATCACAGCAGCCACTGAACGAACGGCGCGTGAGTAATATTACCAAAAAACAAACAAGCGCTACATACCTCAAGGCATCGATCTTGCCATCTCCTTGCCAGGATATGCAACAGAGGCGGCTTGTAAGAAGAAATCTTTAGAATATCAGCTAAGAGACAGCAGTGCAATGCAGCCAGCTGACTCCACCCAGCTTTTATGTGCGCGCGGTGATTCATGGCAAGTTTGCACGTCCACCTCACTCAACCCAGGGGGTTGCTCACCGCTTCCATCGTAACTCGACGAGCTGGACGGGATATCGCGAGCCGTGTTCGTTAAAAGAGCAAGACGTTTTTCTCGAGGAACAAAACTAATCTGATTCATGCTCATGAGTGTGTTAGCCACTGATACAAGCCCAACAAGGTGTAGAGTTGTCAAGCTGACGAGAGCTGCCACCGCGACTGAAAACAAGTCCTTAATGCTGAAACAACAGTGTGCTCCGAGGACGTCACCGGTTTCACTTCGCTCTCTCCTTTCTGTACTTCTTCAAGTTCCATAAACATGGCTTTATTGCCAGAGAGTTTTTTCAACGCGGATTCAGCATCAATATTCCTCTCTCCCCTTATTTCCCCATACCACCCTGGTAACATCAACGAAAGCCTGTTTCCACGAGTAAGCAATCCAAACGAAACCGGTTTGACCGGTTTAAGAAGGCCCAGTCTTTCGACGCAGACCTCGTCCATGTTAGGGTCCAGATCCCAGGAGTGAAGACACGAGATTCATAAGCTGTGCTACGTAATGCGTTTCATTTACAAAAGACGTCTTTTTATGTTCTGCGGATGATTTCTGAGGTGCATCGCTTCTAGTTGATTGAGTTGTTTGGAGTTTCATGTTTTTCTCCGTTTTGCTCCTACAGCTGTCTTGGAAATGTCAGCTTTACCGGAAGTTTTACCTGTGGAAAATAGCCAGGTTTTCAGTCAGGAGAGCAAGTAGTGTATTTTTTCTTAAGTCCTCGTAAAAGCAGGAGGCGCGGTGGCCTAATGGTAAGGGCGTTGGACTCTGGATGAAGCGGTCTGGGTCTGAGCCCTGGTTGGGGTCGTTATTAAGGGTCATTGTGTGGTGTTCTTGCGCAAGATAGGTAACTCTCACAGTACCTCTCTCCATCCAGGTGGATTAATGGGTACTAGCGAATTGTCAGGGCAACCTGACAAAAATGCCGGGGGTTATTATTATTACCTGCGAAGGACTAGCATCCCATCCAGGGGAGTAGCAATACTCCTAATTGCTTCATGTTATGGAAACCGGAGTTACGCGCCGGCCTGCACAGACTATAGATAGTGTCCGATTCGTATTAGCCAATCAGAGAATTACACGTGCATTCGCTGTTTGGTAATTTTCCTGCAGACTTTAACAGGGTTTTATAGAAAAAATGTATATTGAATACTTACAAACGTAACTGCGCACTTTCTAGCACAGCAACAGCCCATAAATTTGATCAGTAAAATAATTTGCTCCATATCTTCCCAATTCATAAACTTTCTAGAAATTATTTCACATCGAATTGCGGTTTTATCCCATAAAACACGCGGCATGTTTGCACCCACGGCAACATGGCGGTGGGGGGGACCTTTGAATAGGTTATAAAAGAACTAAAAGAACACAAAGCAAGGGACTGACAAAGAACTGAATGGAAATATCAATAGTTACCAACAAGTAGAGGGTTTTTCTTCGGTTAATAAGTTGCATATCAGCGCCTCGATATCAAACATAATCACTTGTATTTCTGGATCTCTCACGCCACACTTGGTGGACATGACCTTGAGCGGACCACCGGATAACACCTCACCATAACCCTCTGCACCTGCACCTGCAAGATACAATGTACATAGTAACGAGTGAATACTGTGAGGCAGGCAGCAATGATGGAAGCTTCAAGCTTATCTGTTTTCCTTGTGGATTGAACGGAAGCAAGGTTAGAAGTATTTCACGGGTTGATACATCGAGTGAAAACCTACAATTATGATTCAAGTAAATTGAGCTTGATCTAGGCCACACAGCGGTCATATGCGTACCGAGCGTGCGTAGTTTCCTACCAAAACGGCCAAATGCAAAATTTGTCTCAAATTTATGAATTTCTCTACTTTCAAGTCAGTAATTGAGGCATTTACTGAAAAATTAAGCTTGGAACACCGAATGAGCATAGAGAACTAATTTAAAAATTCTTACAAACTTCAAAGCAATGGAAATTCGAAGTCACAGTGGCGTTGAGCTTTGCGTTTGACCGGTCTTTGACCGTTGTGTTTGATGTAGGCTCAGTTGTTTTTCCGCTGTTCTCTAGTGTACAATCTTTCAGCGCGGGCTCATATCATAGAACGTAATTTTTTTCAAGAAATACCTAGACTACGAACGCTGGCGTATTCCCGGCCCGAAAAACAACATCCGGGACCGTCTGCGTTAGCAGGCTAAGGAATATCAATATTTGTTTTTGCAAAATTCGCGAGTCATATGCACCTCGCATTTTCAAGGTTGTGCACATCAATTTGTATCCATTTCCATTTCCATCTTCACCATCGTTAGCCATCCTCACTTCCTAATGGTTCTAACTGTAGCTAAGATTTCGGGCTTCTTGAAATCCTGTAAAAAATCGCTTACTGTCTTGTTCTCACTAAACCGAGCATCCAAACCGTTCTGTTCTACTTACCAGATAGTCTTGGCGAGGATGAAGGACTTTGCGAGGCTTGTTGGTTGGAGCTCTTCCTGAGTTTCTTGACTGCAGCCGAAGCAGCACTAGTCGGCAGGGTGGATGTAATGTGGCTGATCTTCCGTCCAAGAGAGCTCTTAGCCTTGGAAGGAACGCTGGCTGTGCTGGATTTCTTCTCTTCATCGCACGCGGCTAAGATGTTCAGAGCAACTTGTCCACTCACACACCGATCTAGATGACCTGTAGGATGATGTCAACATACAGATTCTCCTTATTGGTCTCCACTTGTTTCTTATAACGCTAGTTGGGAGAAATTAATTGTATAACAAGCTAATTTCCCAGGTGATCAGTTCTTTATTCTCTGGACAACAATATGGATGACGCTCGCTGTTAAAGGAGCTTAAGGTCATGCTCTCTTTGATGATTCTCGTCTATGTTGTTTAATTATGAGCTCCAAACTTGAAGATGGCAATGAAAGGTTCATTTTACTGATCAAACCTCAGCTAAATTAGTAAATTTGTTTTTGTTCCTTATGTACTAAAACTTGCTTTCTGTCGGACTAACAGAATCAACTTAAGCTCATTGCAATCCGTTATTATATATCTTGTCCAGTTCTGACAGTCTTTCCATACTCATTTGTGGCTTCCTGGTATTTCATTTGTGTTTTCAACAGTCCTTGAACAGTTATTGTGAGGTTTTTATACGATTTCTTTCTCAAAAAATAAATTTCCAATCTAAGGAATGCGAATTGGAGTCTGCAGTCTCGAAACAATCCCGATTGCTACGGACGCGACACTGCGTTAACCATTTTATAGTGACCCCCAGCATTTTGTAAGGTTGCCCCCATTTATACTTTGGGTATAGGGAGGCAATGCGAGGGTAAAGCCTCCTGCCCAAGAACACAACACAATGACCCCGGTCAGCGCTCGAACCCAGACCACTCGATCTGGAGTAAGTTGTTGTAACTGAATTGGAATGATTGGAATTCGGCCAATATAAAGTCATGGATTATGGATCCCCCCCCCCCCCCCCCCCCCCCCCTATAAGCCTGTAAGCCATACCTGTTTCCATCTGCCATACATACACCGAACCGTCAGTACAGCCTACGACCAAAAAGTCATCCAGCGCTCGCCATTTTATCGTCTCCACCGGAAATGCGTGAAGAGAAGCCAACATAATGCACTTCCGCTCGCGCAGTCCCAACAATGCAACCGAGTGGTCCTGGGCTACAGAGCAGATACAGGATTGGACGCGATTCTAAAAGGAAACAAAGAAGCAGACATTTTGATGGAAAATTCAATGTTAGCTAAACAGCTTTTATGAAATAAACAAGATACTGCGCGCGCTCTAATTGGCTCACCATTACTAAGGTAACTATGGAAACATAGAAAAATTGCTTCGTGCTTTTATTTCATGAAAACAATAGAAAACGTTTTCCCTGTGTTTCCAAAGAGTCATGGTAACACTCGTGAAAGTTTGGGAGAACTCGAAATTGCTGTGGAAACACTCGCCTGCGGCTCGTGTTTTCAAAGCACATTTTCTCGTTCTCACAAACTTTCACTCGTGTTACCATAACTCTATGGAAACACGGAAAACGTTTTCTATTTGGTATTTATAAAACATGTTTACTGCGCCTTTCAAAAACACTCTGGAGTTCAAAACCCAACTAACGATCGCGTTTTCACTGCCGTCAATCATAATTACGGAGACAACCAACGGACCCTGAATGAAAAAATAAAAAGAACAAAAATCTACCAATCACAACCCACGGAAGCCGTGACCTTTGAACCCGTTGAAGTGAACGTCTGCTTCCTGAGAGGTCTTCTAAGACGATTGATGTCAGTGAAAACCGAAAACCATTGATTGAACAACAGAGCCTGTATGTTATTTAAAGGCGCAGTAAGTTTTGGAGCTGTGCAGAACTCTTACACTGCAATCAGGTGGCGTACAAGTAAGACGAAGCAATTCTCCTCCGTGAGTAGAAAACGTGTACAGCAAGTCTCCAGTAAAGATGTCCCACAGTTTAACAGAGAAGTCAGCTCCACCTGATACCAAAAACTCCCTGTCATAGCGAGGGTACTCATCGTGAGGGTACAGCAAACAGGTCACTCGGCCTTTGTGTCCTAAGAGCACCCTGTGAGCTGGCCATCCTGAGAAATAACGACCCAAACAAATATATGACATAGAGTGGTTTTCTATCGAGTGTCGTACCAATGCAATGACAATAGCCAATCACAACAAACTTAACCAACAGAATGATTTTGACCCAATGAGAACTTGAAGCAAATACACGTAACCTGCGCCAAGCGCGGGAAAACGCGTGCGACCAAGTCACGATTGGTTTTGGTTTTGCATCTGATTGGTTGAGTAGGTGGCGCGAGTTTTTTAAAGCCAATCACAGAGCGACTAGTAAAGCAAAGCAAAGTGAAGTCTATGCAGTCTACCTGAGCCTGGGAGCTGAAGTAACTGAGCGATGACCGCCTTGGCCGCTGATATAATAACAATCGAACCATCTTCCCGGCCACACACGATACAGTCTTGAGCAGGTAAATACAGCGAGGCGCTTACAGGAATGGCTTGTCCACAATCATCCTAAGGATTAAAACACAAGATTACCCTACACTGCAATCAATTAGAGTCCCTTTGGAGCGATTTTCATTTAAGGGGGAGGGGGCTGGGGAGAAAGTCTACATGAGGCGTGAACCACAACGGAAAGGGCGGGAACCGGAGTACGGGAAGGGATAAGTTCAGACCCCCCCCCCTCCTCCCATCTCACACACCCAGCGCGGAAAAGCGCGCGACGATTGGTTCTGGTTTTGCAGGAGGCGGCACAGATTTTTGAAATCTGGAAAATGTTTGGCACTCATGATCAATTGTTCGAACAAATGTGTAGAGACGTAACTGAAACGAACGGATATTTTGGGAAACGATTATTTTTGAAAACAGAATCTTCATTGGTTTGTTTTCATGTCATGTTACTTACACGTAGAGGGTCCCTCGCTAGTTTTTTTTCCGGCCATTTCTACCTCCCCCTAAGCCATTCCTCTCCCTTCCGCGTAGTATATAGCTTAGCGATTCAGAATTTATGCTTCAACGCTCCACTACATCGATCATGACAGAACTTACTAAAGAGTCAATCAGTCCACAGGGCGTCGATGTTGTGTCCCAACAGTCTGCGTAACTACACGATACTAGAGGACCAACACCTAAAACGCACACACAAAAAACAGCGATTAAAAAGAAAACATTTTAAACGACTCTAACATCACCTTCAGCTTCAGCAAAATCGCGATTCTATACGACCGTAAAAGCTCTATTAAACCCCGGGGGGGGGGGGGGGCTTATTTAATTTCAGGCCTCAAGAAGGGGGGGGGGGGGGCTTAATAGAGAGGGGGGGCTTATTTCAAATCATAAATTTTCGAGAAATTCACATTCATTTTTCAAACTTTACTATTACACCACAAACTAAACATAACAAGAAATGGGTTATATATCACCATCTTACAAATGCAATGTCATTTATACCCTAACTCAACGATAGTTCTGGAAATTAAAGACCATGTTTCCATACAAAGTGACTGAAACAACAGAAAATATTTCTTTAAAGACATTATTACATCAGTCTGACGAAGGGGGGGGGGGGGGGGGGGCTTAATAGAGAGGGGAGGGTTATTACAAAATCTGACTTCCAAAGGGGGGCTTATTAGATAGGGGGGGGGGGGGGGGCTTAATAGAGAGGGGGGGCTAAATAGAGCTTTTACGGTACCTTATCACATGACATTTTCGCGACACGTTAATTTCGCTAATTTGTTGTGTCCATATCTCGCGACACTTTAATTTCGCGAAACATCACGAAATTCGCGAAATTAACGTGTCACGAAAACTTCATGTAATAAGGTAACAGGGAACGTACTTTATTCTCTTGGTATGTAACAAAAATACAAAATCTGATTCTATTCTAAGGTTATCTATTCTTTGTTACTCCAGCAGAAGAAAGCCAGCGTGAGAAAATATGGACAAGTTACCAGTTGCATTGGCATCATAAGCTTTAGTTGACGTCACTAGATCATCATTCAGCTTCCACACACTGACACTAGAAAATAAAACAATACGATGATTATGAATTTGTGTTATTTAACAACAGAAAGGCCTTGTTTGCAATTGCCTAGGTTGCTTCAATGCGAAGATCGTTATTTCTCTTTTTGGAGAAATCCCGCAATGCCGCGCAGTATGGAAAACTGTAGCGATTGGAATAGTATTTTTTTCGCTTCCTCTCGCGCCCACGCAACTCGCGGCGCGCGCCACTCGTAAATCGCGTGTTCGCCTCACAGACTTTAGCGAAAAATAGAGACTGCTCGCAATCTACGATTGGAATGCATGACTATCCTTCTTTGTAATAGAGTACACCACAAAAAATAAATTTGCGAAATTATGACATTTGATCAGCTATTCGGAGGAAGCAGCCAAAAAACGTCCATTTGGCACTTGCAAAAAATTAGCTCTCCATTGCAATTTGCGGCTGAGATGTGGGCACTTCAGGTTTTAATTTCCTCCATACAAACCCTTCTAATTTTGGATCTGTTCCTTCAGTTTAGACAGGCGCAAAATTAGAGAGGTTTGTATGGGACGTATCCAAACTTTGAACCTCTATATCTTATGTTCTATTCGTGCTAACACGTTGAAATTTTGTGGCTGATCATACAGCATCTTATCTAATGATGGGATTTTGAGGCTTGATAAAAATAATTTGAAAATTTGTGACGTCACACTTTATCACTCATACCATTTCTGTCAAGTTCTACCCAATCACGTTACCGAGAATGGACTCAGGAACAACCTCGTTCCAGGGTCTCTCTTCTTCCCGCAAAAGCACCTGGGAACGAGGTTGACTCAGGAACACATGGTTTTTACGGGAAATGACAACTCTGATCAACGAAGCTCGAGAACGGCAAATGTTTGCCTGGAATATGAAGATATTGCAGGGAATTGCGACACTTAAAAAATGTACCAGGAAACTAGAAATAATAATGATATCATTAATAGATTGTAAAAAAAAAAGTGGCAGGAACATCGTACGTATCGGAAGACTGATGAGAATTTCTGGGACGTCACTACTACGTCTATTTCCTAGTGTCTTTATTAGTCATCTTGCTTTTGGCCACCCTGAAAGCACTGTTTGTATCTTGTATTATCGGCTATTCTCCCTCCGACACATTAATAAAGTCATTATAACATTTTATTATTTATTCCTGATAGGGACATGTACTATTTATTTGGCAGTATCTACGTAAACTTTCAGCCCGGGAAAACAAGGATGAGAGTTGTTGAGAGTTCAAACTCTCATGTACTCTCATCAACTCTCATCGAACAGTTTGAACTTGCTCAATTTTTTCTTGAGAGTTGTCGAAAGTTTTCTCTCGTTTGGCCCATGCTTGATGATAGTCGATGAGAGTTGAAGAAAACTCTCATGAGAGCCAACTCTCAGCAACTCTCATCCTCGTTTGACCCGAGATTGCCCGAATGTGCTCGGCAACTATACGGCTACCTACCTTCCATTTGATCCACCTCTTAACAGCAGCTTGTAGTAAGGTCCCCTTCGTCCATACGAGAAAAACATGGCTGGATCAAAAATCGGGCACAGCGCTCTGCAACAGATTATAATAAGTAATTAATATTGCGTACTGTATGTCCAAACAATGTTGCAGCACTAAAGGTGAAGAAATTGACAAATTTATAATCAATTTATAATCAGGAAAACCAAGACATTGTATCTCACTTGTAAAAATCCATTATGCTCACGAACCCTTCCACGCCCCTCCTAAAAAATAGCTAATGGTTACCTGTTCACTTGTTTTTTCAAACACCTGAATGATTCTTGGCTCCTTGAAAGGATCGCCTGCAGATCACAAAGGCATGTGAGGACACAACAGAAAATGTTGCCACATTATTATTACTATAAATAATTATAAAGCAATGACTAACTTTTTCATTACACAGTGCAACCGCCCGTTAATCGGAGGGGAGGACAGGGTGGTCTAAACTTCTTCCTCCCGTACCTTGTATTCCTTGTTCCTCCCCTTCTGAAGGTTGTGGTTTCTGCCTCTTTGTGCTTTCCTATTGCAATATATTATGCAACATTGCCAAAACAATTCCTACAATTTGTCCCAATTCCCGCTACCTGGGGAGTCCCGCTTCCCGGCCCTTTTACTCCTAGGTCATCATAGTTTTTTTCATATAAACTACTCATGAAGAAGCAGGTAGGTATGTTTGTAGCAGCAGTTTGACATTTCTCTTACAAACATGATAGAACTTGAACTGACCTTGGTTTTGGTCCTGAAAGCCAGGGCAGCATCTGGTGAGAGAGACAACATCAGTGAGAACTACAAGTTTCTAATCAACAAATAATGCGACTGCCAATACCTGTCCTGGTTATTTTTGTACATAAATTTCAACAAAAGTAAAAAAATCACTTACAAGGCAGGAAGCTTGTACAAGTAGCTCTTTCCATCCTGTGCACAAGAAATAGAAAATAAAATACAGTCAAAGCTCTGGCCATAAGTGGACACCCTCAGGAAACAGGAGCTGGCCGCTTACGGGAATGTGTATTTACCGAGTTTGTATGAGCTACATTGTAGAGTTCAAACAGGGTTTTGTCAAGGCGGCCGTAAGTAGAGCTGTCCGCTTACGAGAGTGTCCGCTCAGAGAGCTTCGACTGCAGTTCTGCAATGTTCAAAATACTCTAGAATGCAATGGTAATTAATGCGGTTTAATTATTTTCCTGAGAATCTTTTATGGTGTCTATGATGCTCACATACTGTAGATGTGACGATACTAAAAGAGGTGTTATTGCCTTATTGTCATTTAAAATAAATCTTGAACTTACCCTGCTCCAAATTAGAACACAGTCTGCTGCGACAAAGTTTCCTCCCATCCAGTTCTGACTGGGAGGACTGGAAACTGCTGTCAGGAATTTGAAGTCTCCAGCATCATAAATCTATAACAATTAGTATTAGAAGAAACTTAACAAAACTGAAGGAATGAACTAACAAACCAATGAACTAACGAACTACCATAATTTTATACAGTATAGTAGTAGTACTGGCAGATCTCTTTTCTTAGATGTTCATAGCACTGTACATTTAAGCAGCCACAGGCAGCCCAAACTCATGATTCTAGGAATGGAAATTAATTATTTATGTATGCAAGCGCGGGATGTGACTATCTCAAGTAAGCGGTGTTGTGTTACCATGTTGGCCATTGGAAATTTGAGCAGTCAATAAGCTTGGGGTCTTAGGCACGCTACAACAACAATATCAAAATTCCCCATATTAAAACCGATGAACTTTAAACTCCATACAATGAAGTATTGGGCGCTCAAATTCCCAACGGCCGACATGCTAACACAACACCGCTCGTAAACTTCAGATAGTCACACCCCGTGCTTGCATAAATAAATATTAATTAATTTCCATTTCTCGAATAGTGGGTTTGGGCAGCCTGTGATGCAGCATTATGAAAATACACGTACACCCTGTCAAACCCAGACATTACATGTATGAGCAAAAGGTAAAGATAACCACATACCAGCCACTCTCTTGCACATACAACAAGAATGCTTCGTTGTGTAAAAGGATTACAACAAATCCCTGTAGCTTTGCTGTTTGTAACTTGTTTCAACTCTTGTTCATATGTGGGCTCACTGTACTGTAGGAATTAAATTGTATAACATTTTCAAATATAGACTGAAAACTACGCGCACACTGATTGGTTAAAGACCATGTTTTATCAGAGTATAAAACACAGAAAAGCGTGTTCTAGCACTGAGCTAGGACTTGTATGTACTCATTATTAATAATTAAAACAAAGATTCTAGGAGAAAAATGGCTTTTTTAGTAAATTATAATGATATGCTGCTGTTGGGCAATCAACCCTGGGCTCCCTGTGGGCCACAGTTCGCTTCCTAGATTTGGATTGGTTGAATTAAACAGAGCCCATCCGAAAATTCTCAAAAAGATGTTGAAAAGTATATAATCAGAAACTATGCTGAGTGGAAATGGTTCAGGTTTTGAGCATTGTAACTTAATAATAAATAAAAGAAATTACAATCATTTATAATAGAATTAATATGTGTTAGACTACACTGTACCTTTGAATCAACATTTGGTTTCAGCATCCAGATATTAAGCATACCAGACAGGGATACCGCAACCACAACATCCTCTATGATAAAGTATATATATTTATTAATAATTTTTATGTTACAAGGACAAGTCATTCTGTATTTCAAACATTAATTCTATAAAATTTTACAAGGTTTCCTACTGCAGCCTGAATCAATAATTTCTGGGCTATACCTCATGACTGGGGTGCATGACAATTGAAGGGCTGAGGGCATAACCAGCCCTATATTGATTTTTAGGACCTTTTTTTTTCCCCTAAGATTTGCCGCGTTTTTGGAATGTGACCTAAAAATTAGTTACCAAAACATTTCCCCATTATTTTTTTTCGCTAGTTTCTCCTTCGTTTTCGAGAAATAACGTATTGACAAACATTCGTTTTAATGGCGGTTACGCTTTGTAAAGAAACCCTTTGTTTCTTTGAACAATGAAGATCAGTGAAACGGTAAAATGGCCGTTGTTATAATGATTTACTAATGAAATCACTGCCCCTTTCAGCGTTGTGAGTTATCAAAATATTTAGGTTGTTGCAGCGGCAATGTAGATAGAAACTAAATAAGAATTGAACGTTTACCTGACCTAACTGATGCTACAAAAGAACATCACACCGTGAAGTAAAAACACTGTTTTACAGTCCCCCCTCCCCCTATCAATGTTGGAGCCTAGCAATTCAATCCTGTGAAAATAAGGTCTTGTCTGCAAATGACGCGCAACATTGATTTGGGGGGGGGGGGGGGGGAAGGGAGAGTCGCTGAAACAACGTAACGTAAATAGAAAATCCCTGTAACGACGGGCATTTTACCGTTTGACTGATCTTCATTGTTTCTTTACAAAGCGTAACCGCCGTAAAAATGAATGTTTGTCAACACGTTATTTCTCGAAAACGAAGGAGAAACTAGCGAAAAAAATAACGGGGAAATGTTTGGTAACTAATTTTTAGGTCACATTCCAAAAACGCGGCAAATCTTAGGGAAAAAAAAAGGTCCTAAAAATCAATATAGGCTGGTTATGCCCTCAGCCCTTCAATTAATACCTGGTCTCCTTGCAGGCCTCACAACACATGCCGCACTGATCCAATTAGTAGCAGATGGTGATCGCAGAGTGTACAACACCTAATAAATGTTTGGCAACAAAATTATAGTAGTTTTATTGTATTAAAAATAAGAAATTTTATTATAAATTATTAACTAAATCAATCATCATATTATATACTAAGTAAATATGAATGTAGAAAAACATATACATGTATGTAGTACTTGCCTGTAGTGTGTTGTTCCAGAAAATATCTATAGATACCCCTGACCCCTGCCACAGAATATTTTTGGTTTGAACCCCCACCCCTCTGGAAATTCCAGTTTAGCTTTTTGTACATGAACTTTATTTTCCGTTTGAACCGGGGCAGAATGGATAGCCATAGTGTACATCTTTCTGTGCGTGAGAGGTCACACATTTTGGCTTTTGAGATCCCCCTCCCCGGAATTTCCAAATATGACCATTCTTGGGGTATTGTAAGGTTGGATATTTTCTGGAACTGCACAATCTATGGTTTCTGTATGATAAAATAGGTACTCAGTGGTGAATTATTGAAATGATGGTGGGAAACCTGTGATGGAATAGCGTCCTATTTAGGGGGAGTATGGTAGCAAACAGGCTCCTGCATATACATGTAGATTAGCTGCTTCATGCTACAGAAAATGCAGTTAACTAAGTGCCAGCCTTTTAACTGCATTTTGAACTTTGGAGATACATGTAACCATGGATTTGTATGACTGTTCATAATTATTGTACAGTATAAAAATATATCAATTTCAAAACTGTTACATTGTACAAATTATATATGTTCCAATTTGAACATACCTCAAGCGACAAGGCATCAAGGACATAAATGTCAGAATAGCTGCCATAGCAAACAACACGCCACTCTTTTCCAGTGCCAATAGTTACATGAAAAGACTGAAAGGAAAATAAATGCCTTCCTGACAAGTGCTACATGTACTAATTATACAGTCTGTGTTCATCAGATTTCTTCTCTGACTAAATATAAACTTACATGTACATACATACATGTACATGTACAAAGATATTAAAATCAATCAATCAGTAAGATACATGTAGTCAGTCAGTCAGTCAGTAAGTCAGTCAGTCATGCAGTCAATCAGTCAATAAATCAGTCAGCCAATCAGTCTGTCATTCAGTGGGTCGGTCGGTCAGTGGGTCGGTAGGTCAGTTGGTTGGTGTGTTGGTCGGTGGGTCGGTCGGTGGATGGGTCCATCGGTCTGTCGATCAGTCCGTCAGTCCGTCCGTCCGTCCATCTGTCCGTCAGTCAGTCTGTCTGTTTGTCTGTCTGTTGGTCGTTCAGTCAGTCAGTCAATCTACTACCAACACTTACATGTAGTCAGATACGGTACTCTCTTACCAATAGAGCTAAATGCATCCCAGCAATGACGTTAGTTTGTATGCAGATTCCATCATCTGTATCCCATAAACACAGCTCTCTAAGAAAACAGAATAAAGCAAGATTACTGTCTGAGTATTTATTAGGTTACCTGTTCACAAGTGCTGCTATCGTACAAGTCATTTAGGTTCATCTACACATGCACAGTCTGATTTCATTATTAAATGTCAATTATTATACACACTGTACATGTAAATACTTTCAATGTTTTTGTCTTACCCATTATCAGCTGCACTGATAATACTGGACTGATTATCCCATCCATCAGTAGCTTTTGCAAGTGCTGTAACTTTTGCTGAATGCGCAAATATCAGGTTCCTTGGAATGATCTGTAACATCGATTAACAATAAAAAAATAATTTACATATTATTAATTATTTATTATGGTAGGCCTAAATAATTTTTATGATCAATTTTAGTCTCCTTGTTCCTAACACCTTCTGTATTATTTGGGAAGGGGGGGGGGGGGGGGGGGGGGGAGTGGTTCTGAACTCCCACTTCCTGTCCATTGTACTCACAGTTCCCACACCTTCCATTTGTTGTTGCCGATTCTTGCATTTTCTATTGCAAAATGATATGTACAATGTTTTAATTTTTTTTTTGATTTCTCCAAATTTCTGCCACCTAGGGAATACCACTTCCCAACTTCTATTTCCCCACCTCCTTTTAGATTTGCCATCCGCTGTCCTCCCTCCCCCCTTTTATAGAGATGTCCATAAGGAGATTGAGTGAGGTCAGTACAAAGTACACCCTCTCAAGGTCAAAGGATCCAATTATGTCATGATATCTTTGTCTCTATGTATACATTTTTTTTAACTTATGATAAGGGGGAGGGGTGGGGGTGGATGGATCATGGGGAATAACAAATGGATCTATTCAGTGGAACTGAAGTTACAGGTAATAAGCCATGCATGATTTTGTGTGACTTATATTTCATGAACGGCGTTATTGGAACTATCTTGTTAACTATGAGAAATCAAACACCATTCTGTTATATCATAATTATTATTTTGCAAAGCAATCAAACATTTGCATCATGTTGGATGGCCGGCTATATGATCATACTGTTGGATGAAAATGCTTGACAAAGGGGCGGCTAAACGATCAGACGATGTCCATGAAAATGTTTGATCATTTAGCCAGGGCTTAGTAAAGCTTACTTTAAAAAGATTGACATGACTGTGATAAGCTTATGTACATGTATAATTAAATATTTATTGTACAATTCTCATGTGTACGTTCATGTATGTGCTGTATCCATGATCGATCAAAACTGATGATGGAATAAGAAGTAATTAAGCTTAATTACGACGTAACCGTTAAAAAAACAATAATGAAAAATAATTAAGTTTAATACAGCTGTAGCAAGAGTCACTACCCTTACTTTGATCTCTCCATCGTCCGCGAACCGTAGGTCCCAGATTCCCAACTGTCCATCTGTAGATCCAGTAACGATTGTTTTCTGATTATAAGTGGTTATGATGCACGAGATGCAATGTGAAGGAGGTGTACTTCCCCACAAAACAACAGGAACTACAGAGGATGAAGACATCTTTTACATCTTGTCAACATTCAGCGCGCCCACGATACGTTAAACCAGCGTGTATAACCCGGTGTTTATGCGCTGGACTTGTGAATTGGTTTCAAGTCCCCCGCGGCTGTGATTTTTTATCCTTTGACAAAATGGCGGCAGGACACGGGAATGTTATAGTGATCGAAAATGACACCCATTTTCAGTCAGAAATGACGAAAGCTGGAGCCAAACTGGTAGTTGTAGACTTTACAGCATCTTGGTGAGTAATGCAAAAATCGTTTGTCTTTGAAGCACCTCTGAGAAAATCATAGTGAAGTCTGAAACTTTTGCGGCAATATTTGATCAATGCATGCTGCATGATGAAAGTTATAAAGCTAAACACCCATCTTCATCTTCAAGCTATTTAGAATGTTGAGATTTGCTATTACATAACACAAGTATTAAAAATACAGACTTACTCGTGTTGATTTATTTGCAAGTGGCGTGCAATTAAATTAACTTGGCCCTGTTGTCGAGTCGTGACTCAGCAAAAGTAAGCTTAAGCTTATATTAATTTACAGTACGTGTATTGTACGTACAATATTTGTAACAAGTTGTATCAAGATTATGCCATAGTCATGATAAAAAGCCACAAGAAACTGGAAAGGATTTCCTTCTGCTTCTTAGGCCAACCCCATAAAATGTTTTGTTTCCCATCGCCCTCTCTCTCGTGAAAGTGGGTCGGTCGGTCGGTAAAACAAGAAAAGAAAAGAAAAGCCGAGAAACGAAACATTGACAAATTATACATAAGTAATTCCAAGCGAGCCTTGATTATATCTTCCCCGTGACCACCATTTTGCAATGATCCAATATCACTCTGAAAAGTTTTTGAAGACATCATTACTGGGCTGATTTAGATGTCAGAGTGACTTTAAGATGTAAACAAAGCATTTTAAACAGTGGAAACACCCGAGAAAAGGGTGCAGGCAATGAATCAGAAACTTTTTTTTTAACTTTTTGAAAAAATTGGTGTTGTTCGGGAGATGGGAAATAAAGCATTTTATGGGGATGGCCTTATCAGAAACGTGGTTTCAAAACTGTATCAGTCAAAACATGTAGCGCAGGGAACGACATTGCGCCTGATACAGTCGCCAATGCACCTAAGTTTTCCACATTGGCGACCAAATCCTGAAAATCAGTCGCCAAATTGGCGACTACGCCGACTAGAATTCTGACATCTTACCTGAAGTTTTCAGTTCTAACTTTGCATAAAAAAGTCACACAATAGATTAAAGTTATAAAACAATATTTCTCTGGTCTTGTTTTGCTTTCATCACGAGAAATATGGGCCAAAAAACGTCAACAAAGTTTCTCTCAGCTCAGTAAACAAATCGCCCCATAATGCATTGCGAGTTGTTGAAACTGTTTGAATACGTCATGTATGCCGATGGATTGTGTCTCTGGTGCTGAATTTCAACCTTGCAAACCAGTTTGTAACTTTGGCGGTAAATTGAACCAAAACACATGGAAAGTTGTGTTTCTTTTGTAAATGTAAGATGTATGTTGAAACCTTTCACCTTTGATACCTGTATAATGACTATTATAGGATGTATCAGGAGGGGGATATAATGGGCTCCTGGATGATGTAAATTATAAATAATAACATGGGTGGCTATCCGACACCAAGACTGCGTTCCTGTATTAAAATAGTTATTATTGTTTATTGATTGGTTAATTAATTAATTAATTTAATTAATTAATTTTTTTCTTTTTCTTTTGGGCAACCAAAATCTGAACATTAGACAAGTCCAATTAGTCCTTAAGCTTAAAACCCTAAGATTTATTATGTTAACCCATTATTTTGTGTTCATAATTTAGGTTTCCACCCCAATTTAAAAAAAAAAATTTTGTTGGAAAAAATGGTGACTAACTTTTTGTAGTTGGCGACCACTTTGGAATATTTAGGAGCCAAATGGCTCCTGGAAAAAAAAGTTAATTTTGTGCCCTGTAGCGATATTTCTCGTTACGTCAACTATTGTAAGTTTATTAATGTGCCAACCAGAGAACTATTGGCTGTTGAAACAGAGTTATTTTGTTTAATGGTTGGCAAATTTGAATAACAAAACAAATTTGACGTAATGTTTGTAAACAGTGAACACTCCTATTAATACAACTTGAGTGCCTGGTCGGTTTGTAACTTTTTTTTCAAAATAAAGTTATTCAACTAAGGTACGGGTCGCACTACAGCCAATTTTGACCAATTTTGTTTATTCAAGTATCAAACATGTCAACACGTAACGTAAAAATCGTAAAATACAGTGCGACCCCCAGTTTCAATTTTTGGCCAATTTTTTTGCGAATTGCCAATTTTTCGCCGATCTTCAAAGAAGCCGAAGTGTTGCCCTGGAGCTGACCAAATTTTTGAAAATCACACAATTTTGTTATTTTAACCCGTTTTAGCCATTAACTGTCATTCACGCAAGATGCTATGTCTTGATAATTAAGATTCGCTAGTTTAGCGCGTGCAATAACGGACAAAATAATTTTTTACCCAGTTCATCTGACTCTTTTAATAATTATTTTGACGAAACGAAGAACATGAACATCGATATTACGCCGCGAATGTCTATGACTACACTGGGTCTGATCGAAACCAAATTTACCGGCGGCAATTTGGAGGACAATTCGTCTCAAGTTCAAGACAATCTCCTTCGATTGCAATTGAACCCAGCAGCAAGAACACGACGAAAACCAAGAAAGCGAAGTACGAAACCTGGTCCCAAGCCGTTTAAGTTTACATTTACATCAATCAGGAGAGTTTTGGAAAACACATCTTGGTTTGAGTGCGACCACCACCAAAATTTGGCACTTGCCAATTTTTTGCCAATTTTTCCTCCCCAAAAATTACAAAATTTTTTATGTAAACAAAATTGGCTGTAGTGCGGCCCGTACCTAAGGAAACCTCCGATGTTGGAACAAATTGCTAATTGCAAAAATTATTGCAATAGCAGTTGCAGCAGCCATTATAATTATTATTGTAGATTTTACAACATACATGTACTGTCTTGTACTCATAGTTGCCCATTTTCCAGGGTGTCAAATTGAAAAAAAAATTGAGCTGAAAACTGTAAAACCAATCAAACTCAATCGAACGATTGGCATTCAATTGTGTTCGGTAATCAAACATAATCGAACATTTAATTTTAATTATTGAACCAATCAAACTAAATTCAATGCAGTCGAATCAAATCCAATTTGATTTTGTTGAGATTCACAGGAATAATTACGCCCCAAAAATGTAGAAGATGTCACCGTAAGCAGGTAATTAAACATTCGATTATGATTTGATTGAATTTGATTCCTGACCGTTCGGTATTTAAATCAAGCTTTTGATTGTGTTTGAATTTTCAAGTTTTTCTTGTGAGTTAGTTTATGTTCAATTAATATTACTGAACCCAATTTAATGATTGGTGTTTGATTGAGTTTGATTACCAACCATTTTGCTACGCAACAAAAGAGCTACATGTACAGAAACTATCTACTGTACATGTATCATTTGCATTTAAGTGAATGAATTTGTTTATTGAAGATCCAGATCTTAGTCTCGATAACTTGATCAAAGCAACCAAAATCAGACAATATTCATTTAATGTATTTTTGTAATGTACATGTATGTAGGTGTGGGCCATGTAAAGCGATTGCTCCGACGTTTTCTAATCTGAGTACAAAGTATTCAGCAGCCGTTTTCCTGAAAGTTGATGTGGACACATGTGAGGTTAGCATAACACTTTGAAAGAATGACTGCAGTTTGCCTAAAGTTTGTGGCAGATGTATGACCATGTATGTTTATTTTATGTGCATGTATGCCTACCCCCCCCCCCCCCCATCTCTAATAAGCCCCCATCTCTAATAAGCCCCCATCTCTAATAAGCCCCCATCTCTAATAAGCCCCCATCTCTAATAAGCCCCCATCTCTAATAAGCCCCCATCTCTAATAAGCCCCCCTCTCAAAAGGTCTTGAAAATAAATGCCCCCCCCCCCCCCCCCCCCCTCTCCTTCCAATATGGTACACTGTATGTGTAACATATATATTATATAATTTTATATTGTAAATTTTGATAGAAAATATTTTATTTTTACATGTAATTGCTAACATCACACTTTTCTACACATGCATGTCAACCTTTCACTACTTATTTTATTTTTATAGGAGATATCAGCTAGGTATAACGTCACATCCATGCCGACATTTCAGTTTTTTAAGGGAAAAGTAAAGGTGGATGAAATGACTGGAGCTGATGCCAAGAAACTGGAAGACAAAATAATCAAATGGATCGGCAGTGACAGTGATAGTGATGCTGGAGTTAAGGGACATGTAAGTTATGTATCTACTGTAGCCATTTCAAGCACTTTCATTCTTACAGTCAATTCCAGATTAATAACATGTAGGTAGAGATACAATGTAGTAGGGGCCGGGGGTAGTGGGGGTGGGGTTGCCATGGGGGCAGGGTGTAGTGCGGTCGTAATTATTTACCACTTCCCATACATTTTTTTCAGACTGTTCCTTGCCTTAGTTTGCCTCTTAGTTTGTTATTTTCCTATTGCAAAATATTATGAAATAATTTAGTGTGAGGTTTTGTCCTGTTTCTCCCTGTTTCTCCCACTTAATGGGTATCCCACTTCCCACCCTGTCTTGTCTCACATCCTGTAGACTTCCTGCCCCCTCTTGCTCCCATCCCCCCCCCCCCCCCCCCCCACCCAATGTAAATTAAAGAGCATGATAAAATGCTCCAATACCTTTTGCAGATGGATTTAGGAATTTTTATCAGCAAGAATGGATGTGAATGTCTAAATGAAAGTGATGACCACCATCTGTCAGCTGCACTGGCCAAGGGCCCAGACTACTTGGAAAGTGACTGTGATGAACAGGTACAGTAAAATAAATGAAGGTGGCTTGCTACAGTTTCTCAAGGCACAATTGCACGCACTAAGATTTCCTGTTGGCGTCAGTTTAGCTACACAACTCCAGGAAACAAAAGTTTTGAGATACGATTTCTATAAATCAAACTTAGCATGCTCAATCATGATAATAATCTACATTTTTCAGCATACATGTAATAATAATAATAATAATAATAATCAACTTTATTTGGGGAGGGTGACACACAACAGTAATTCAACTGATGAGCTAGTGGCCCTCCATCCTAAAACTATAAATATGTAAGTTTGTAACTTCACTGGCAGAAAATAAAAGTAATGTTGAACTAACCACTCACATTTTTATATGCTGATCGCAAGCACCGTTATATTGCGTGACATTAGTGCGCACTTGAGCAGCATGTATGCTCAAGATGGGTGTCGTGCAAATAGTTTTTGACCCAGGATTACTCTACATGATGAAAATTTGCGAATCGATTAATACACTTTACACACAGTAATATTTTTATAATAATATCTGGCATTTATTGGGGTCTGATCGACTGATGTTATAATCAATAAAATGTGACCACATGCATTTGTAATTGTGCAATTTTACAAAATTTAATACAAAATAAAATATTGTTGGGTCTTGATCAAAAGTAATACTACTAATATTTGTGTCTAATTCTAGTTACTGGTAACAATATCCTTCAACCAAGCAATAAAACTTCACTCACTTAAGATACAAGGACCAGATGATGGTAAGTCAATTAGAAACAAAAATAATTTTACAATTTTATTGCATAAAAAAATAGTTTAGCTCAAAATTAAGTTACATGTAACTGCAGTCTTGTGAGAATCAGAACCGAAGTCAAGAGTGTTTATGTACAGTCTGCAGCTACTGTATAATTATGTACTTTAATCATCTCAACAAAATAAAACTCCAAACTAAACATACAGTACATGATAAAGTAGGAGACACTTCTCTGCCTCCAATCGCACATCTAGATACGTGTAGGGTTTAGAGCCTGTGCATTGAAGTTTTACATTGTAAATGTTTTACTTAATTTATAAATTTTGTACATTTATGTTGTAATATTTCCAATCTCTGTTTTAAATATTAGGTAGAGGACCAAAGAGCATTAAGCTGTTCACAAATCTTACAAAGAGCATGGATTTTGACTCTGCTGAGAGTTTTCAAGCAGTGTTTACTCTTGAGTATGTCACTTTTGTTTTGGAAAATGATGTACAATGTCTTTTATTACACAGTCTTTACAAAAATATTATGTATTAAAAAAAAAAATGAATTGAAACTATGTGATACAAATGTATTGCTTAATTAGTAGTTTTTTTGTGATAATTCTCTCCTTTAACACTTTGCAATTTCTTGTTCAGATTAACACCAGATGATTTAATAGAGGACGTCATCATTCCACTGAAGTACGTCAAGTTTCAAAATGTTTCAAGTCTGACGGTAATTACAGATTATCCTGTTATAGCTAGCAGTGCAGGCGTATTTTGTGCGAGGCGCCGAACACTGAATACTCCATCAAGTGTTTATAACCCGCCATCTTGGTTTTTTCACTCCCTTCCCCGCCCCCTTCCACGCCCTCTTTCACTCCTCCCAACTCTCCATGTTTTGCGAATCCAAGATGGCGGCTAAAAACTTGAACGAGATAAACCATCGAGCCAACAAACCGCCGGCATTGCAGGCTAACCCTGTTGGTTTTCATGTATATTAAAATCAATCCTAGGGGAACAAATTTATGCGAGCACAAGGAAAGAATGCAAAGTGCAATAAAGGGCCTGGATCACACTTCACACTTGTTTTAAAATAACCTTCCTCCTCCCCTTTCTGTATCTGCCATACAAGCTATGGGTTTACAAGTGTATAGTACAACTAGCTACAATACACTCCCCTTAAGAGGTTTGACACTGACTCTTTTTTCGTTGTAGAGCTAAAGACGTTTCGGATATTCTTAAGCCTTCATCAGTTAATGACAACTGATTGTTGCTATGCGTGATTTGAAAACGTAACGCGAGGTTTTATGCGCGTGACTGGTCAAAAAACAAAAATGAACATTGTTATGTGTGATTTGAAAAACCGCAGTACGAGACTTATGCGCGACGGCGTGCTAAACATTTGTAGACCTCCGGGATCATTAATTTATGTGATTGTTCCTTGCGTTCGGATCCTTCCCAGACATCCAGGCCTCGAGAAAAAGTTGTTCAGTGGTGATAGAGGGTACCAGCTAGTGTAGCCTCGACTTACACACTTGACCAATGTGAACTACTAGCTACAGTTACTCCATATTTAAATATCTTTTTTTCTCTATTTTGTTTGTTTTGTTTGCAGTTATTTTTTCAAAACAACCAAGGAGGTGAAGAAACAACTGCAGTGAACTATATAGGGTTTATTGGAAGCCCTCTAGATGCAACTAATATGGAAGAATTTAAAAGGGTAAGATCCTCTATTATGAAATGTCAAACAAGATAAGTACGTACAGTGGAACCCCGTTAATACGACCAACGTTGGGCCATGAAATTGTGGTCGTATTAACGGGGGTGGTCGTATTAACGGGGTAGGGTCGAACTACACCCTTCTAAATAATGCCATCACAACTATACCTTTAATTCCGCTATGAAACTTTTTTACACGCTAATCACTAACAACTTTGCCGGACAACATTCACTAAAATGCGTTATTGTTTATCAGATTGTGTCTATTTTCATTCAGCAGTCTCACCAGGCATTTTGACTGGTCGTATTAACGGGGTAATTTTATAAAGAAAATAAAGATTGGGGACTCCAAAAGGTGGTCGTTGGTCGTAATGACGGGGTGGTCGGATTAACGGGGTTTTCAGATAAGAAAATGAGTGGGCTTTTGTTCGGGCCATAAAAAAGTGCTCGTAATAACTGTACTATGAATTATGTTGGACAGAAACCATTTCCCGTGCATACATGTGCCATAATTAACTGTACATAAAGAAAAAAATGTTCAGTCCATAAGTTACAAAAAGAAAGTTGAATACAGTCGAAGCTCTCTGAGCGGACACTCTCTTACGGACAACGAACTCTACTTACGGCCGCCATGACAAAACCCAATTTGAACTCTAGCTCATACAAACTCTGTATTTACACATTCCCATAAGCGACCACTGCTCCAGTTGCCGACACTTTTTCTACTTCACAAGGATGTCCGCTTACGGGAGTTTCGACTATATGCGATTATTTTGGATGGAAAGAATACATGCATTATTACATGGTCACTTTAATGGATGATCATGAAAATGGTTATTTTAATGTGTTATTTTTAACAAGATTTCTCACTTATTTTGTTGTAATTCAGGTGGCAGGAAAGAAGGGAGACCGGCATTGAGTCCCAAACCAACTGGCTGTTTGATTTGTACGCTTTATTTTTGATAACGTTAACAGTCACACACACATTCTCAAATAATCAGCTGTTAGTCAATTTTGACACAGAACATTCAAAACCTGTCTATAACTGAGTTGTGTTATTTCAAGACAGCCTGAACAGTTCATTGGAAAGTAGGCTCGATTACCAGCCGCTAGACCCGACTCGAGAGAGCGGCGGAAATCGAACCTAATTCGAAAGCTTAGTGGGATTTTTAGCTGTAAAGAAAAGCACTATAAAAACAATTGTATTACACAACTATTGTCTGCAGTCTCTTGCACATTTTTTACAGAGAACTTCTAAATGGATCGTAAACCTTCACTGTTGCAATTATTAAATATATTAAATTAATAATTTATACAAGAAGCAAATGAACCTCCAAATGATTTCTATTAAAGTCGTTTTTGGCAAAGGGGCTCCTTGTTGCTATAACTCTTACAATTCTTTAGATTCTTGCTAGTTAAGTCTGCCAGTGTCCCTAACGACTCATCACACCGGTTTTCATATCAATTTCTATTGCAGTTAGCTGTGCAGTTGTCCAGACAATTTGTACCTGTTCAATTCAATTCAATTTGTTTTATTCACACTTTTTTCAAGATTACAGTAACAATTTTACATAAGGAATAAAAACGGTTGTTAGTGGGCGTATTTCGTAAAAATAGAAGTGTGCAGAGGCCAAAGTAGCAGAGCTTTCGAGTTGGCCCCTGCGTTCATAGGGCGATCTTGTTTACATCTCTATAACGAAATATAACTAGGAACAGCAAGTGCCATTAGTTTGAAAGAAACGGTTGAAAACTTGCTTCAAGCGATGCATTCAACAGTTACAACATTGTCGATGATGAATATATGAAATAATTCATATACAGTCAACTCTCGTTATAGCGGAGACCCTCGGGACGTAGTCGAGTCCGTAATAGCAGGAGTCATTTCCAGTCAAACTACCTCTATAGCTTATTTCGGGGGGCTGGATTTTGTCCGTAATAGCTGGTGTCTGTAATAACGGGGTGTCCGCAACGCGAGATTTGACTGTAATGTGGACTGCGGTGGAAAGAACGAAAGAGAATTAGATTTTCGCAGTTTATATATTTCAACAGTTGAAAAGAAGGCCTGAACAAATTCAGGCTCCAACGCGGATTCTAGCCTTGCGATTCGGTGCAAACGCTTTCCGCTGATCAATGAGCTACGAAAAAAGATCGCGGCTGTACATTTTACCACAATAGGCACATAGAAAGCCATATTTTTTTTGTGAACTTCGTCCCTGTAATAATAACATAGCGTAAGCTAGGTTTGAAGTTTTTAGAACTTTTCTGTGCGTTTTTACGAGCGTTTTGAGGGTTTTTGTGCGCAAAGAATTATGGGTAAATGTACCAGTCATCATCTTTTTCCCGTTCGGTGGATTGCGCCTTGCGAGCTCTATTTATTCCAGCCTGCGTAGCTGGCGGTCTTGTTGGCGCGCGAAGTAAAAATTCCGAAGCTGCGAAAGCGAGCGGCGGAGCCGCGAGAGTCTGGGGCGGGGAGGCCGTAAAAGACAAGACCGCCAGCAGATGTCTCTTTCGCGGCTTCGCCGCTTCGGAATTTTTACTTCGCGCGCCAACAACGCAGGCTATATTTATGCTCGTTTCCCGCCCTCTCTTCTTTCGTAAAGTTCCTGCCCCCTTTACTTCCCGCAGCATTCCCGTCCCCCCGTGTCCCCCTACTGCAATGCAACAAACAGTACGAACCTGAGCGGTCAGGAGCCCATTTATTTCTCACATTGTCCAGAGACTTGGCTATCCGGTGTGGATTGCTGGATTTGCTCATGATTCTTGCAGCTTTTAGCGCCAAGCACGGCAAGGATCTGTGATTAAATTCTTACCATTTTGGACATTTCTTCAGTAGAATATAAAGTTTCCTTAGAAATTCATATTCTCTTGGTAATCCAATTTAATCTTGAAAATTGTCATATTTGACAATTAAGGAATACTTATGCCTTTGATTTTGCCGGCGTTAACGACCGTCCAAGCCAAATATCACCTATTTTTGACTGAGCGCTTCACGTATTATAGACAATAAAACTCCATTTTCTGGACAACAAGCTTTGTATTTTTATCAGGTTTTGCACGATTTTTGCGAATTCTAATTCACGCGTGCATGCATTGCGGACCTTTTTTTCCTTCTTCGCCAGTCGTCATTTTTCTCCACAGTCTGGGAGCCTGGGACTTAAGCCTGGGACAGGCTCGATGAATAGTCCATTCTGCAACCTGATTGGTTAAAGACAGTGCCAAATATATTATGTGATTTCAAATAACTCCTCTTGAGAAACTGGAAATTAAAACAGACTGGACTTAATTTCTAGAAAGCTGTTAAAATATATATTTAGCTTTGCTTTCTTCATGTCGTGGTAGGCGCGGTGGCGTAATGATTAGCGCTTTGGACTCCGGATCGTGTGTTCTGGGTTAGAGCTCTGGCCAGGATCGCTGCATGCGTTGTATTGTTGGGCAAGACACTTTACTCTCACAGTGAATTTCTCCACCCAGGATAAATTGGTATCGGCGAAATTATGCATGTTAGCGTGGACAAAATGCTGCGGGGTTACCTGCGATGGGACTAGGAGTAAGGGGAGTCCTAAGTACTAGCTAGATAAATGGCTACCGGCGAAATGGTAGGGCGAATATGCAAAATGCTGCGGGGTTACCTGCAATGGACTAGCCGGGACTAGGGTATAAGGGGAGTAGTAATATTCCTTGCGCCGCTTCACGCTACGGAAACCACAGTGAAGCGTCCTGTTGAGCCTTTAATGTATGCTCTGAAAAGGCTTTACATACTCTTTCGTCATGTCTAAAAGCTTACTTCAAACATTGAGAGAGCTCTAACCAGCTATTTAAACACTCCGGTCAAACGCGAATAAATCTTCAGACCACAACTATATATTGGAGTGGAATCCTGATTTCTTGAACCATCGATTTCTCAAAAACCCGGATAACTCGAATCAAAAGTCGTTTCCCTTGGATTTGTTTTTCTGTAATTTTACCCCCGATATTTCGAATTCCCGATTTTTTTAACCAATTTTCGTTTCCCTTGGAGGTTCGAGAAATTGGGATTCCACTGTACATGCAGGCTGCTGTCGGACAATGACTCATACGAAACACACTACTACATTTTGGAGCAACCGCAAATGATTTATTTACTTATTTGTTAGATACATCGAGTTGTATTCTTTGCCCATCACCGTTATAGTAATCATCCCCTTTGTTTGCTTAGAGTTGCCATGGTTACTCCAGCAGGCTTCACCAGCCGCCCGCTGTCTCCTGAGAGATTAATCTGTTGAAAACAAATATAAAAGATAATTGTAAGCTAACAGTAAGTGCTTTGATCAGATGTACATCCAAACTCGTGCCCTCCAACACCCCCCCCCCCCCCCCCCCCCACCATCCAACAAAAAAAAAAAGAGAGCTGTCTGCTTAGGAGAGTGTCCGCTGAAAGAGCTCAGTCAAACCGTGCGTCAAAAACTACCGTTCATGACGTTTGTAATCGATAGTTTTATAGAACTTAATTGCTCCGTACATCGCGAAAACACTGTTATTCTTATTTACGGTAATGAATTTCTCGACTAAAAATACACTGATGAACCTTCCGATATAACAGTCCTTATAATATATGGCGATCGTCTCTATTATAACCAATCTACTGAAATAAAGAAATACAACTCTTGATGTAACCGATCAACTCCCCGGGCTAACTTCGTGGTATAGCGTAGCGACACTTCCAATAATAAGCCCCCTCCCCCCGGCAAATAAGCCCTCCAAATCTCATTTCGCAAAAAGCTCTCCGATTGTAAGCCCAGCCGAATATAAGCCCATAATATCCTCCGATTACTGATTAAGTCCCCACACAACTGAACTACGGTATCGATTCTACCTACATGTAAACTCAATATGAATATAATTAACCATGGAGGGGGGGGGGGGGGGGGGGGGCAGAAATATTTCAAATTTGTGTTACTTAATTATTAAAGAGCGTTCAAGCAATTATAGGGGTGGCAAATGGTCTATCAAAAATAACGAATCTCGGCAAATTTAAGCCGAGTCTCGGAATCTCGGCACTTTAAAAAAAGTGTCTCGGAATCTCGGGCTCGCCAGAAATAGGATGATCTCGGAGTCTCGAATTTTGAATCTCGCAAATTAATGTACCTTCTTGTATACTCTATTTTCTCGGAGTTTTGGATCACTGTCTCGGGCTCGGATTTTTGGAGCGCTAAGTCTCGGGCTCGGATTTTTAAACCAGGGTCGCGGCGTCTCTGCAAGTCTCGGATTTACCATTCGCCACCCCTAATTATAGCCAAAACTTTGTGACTTTTCCTAACAATTATCTGAGAAAATTTTGGCGTGTCAATTGTGTTGAATCACGTGGCAACCAAGTGTTGACAAGTCGTTTTACCCAAAGTTGGTGTTTTTTGTTTTCAGTTATAACTTACCAGCACTAATTTTCTAAACAGCCGAAATTTCAAGCATGCAGCAAATTGAGACAGTCATACACACAGAATGTAACTGATGTAATTTTTTTCCCACCTACCTCGATGGCAGTGGTATTCGACCTGCAGATATTTGTAAGTTCCTGGACATGGATTACCAAACAGTGCGCTGTTTGCACTCAGCGAGCAGGATTTTTGGTTGTTACATAGTTGCTGCAAAACATAACGAACGCTAACGCTTGCGTTCGCAATCGGTATCGGACGTAGATCCAGCACCGATTGCCCTGCACGTCCTTGTGTCTTGCCTTCCATAGGACGCTTCGTCGACATGGATGTGTTGTCCATCAAAGCAGTCGATTTGTCTAGTGTAACCATCGCAAACGGTAACTAAAACAAAGAAATACACATTAACGAATTATCAACTGAAATGATTTTTGTTGTATCCCATGCATGGCTGATGATTTAATGTCGTCTTTTTAGATGCAATTCTAACACTCTGGGGATTGTACACACCCTGGGGATTGTACACCCTGGGGATTGTACACCCTGGGGATTGTACACCCTGGGGATTGTACAAACTTCCTCTCCATGTCCCGTTCCAAAAGACCAATAGGGTTCAATCAATTCTATAAATATCGTTATTATTAGAATTACAGGCGCTGTTACACTAAGCAATTTTTTCCTGGAATTCGTTTCGTAATTTTGCTGACACAACTGAGTTGCAGGAAATATATATATTGCATATTAAAATATAGACTGAAAATTTCGCGCGCTCTGATTGGTTAAAAACCATGTTTTATCAGAGTATAAATCATAGAAAAGCGTGTTTTATCGTTTCGCGCGCGTAAATCTATATTTTAAAGCACATAAAGAAGCCAAAACCATGTATTATACTGTGTCATAAAACACTCCGGAAATTTGAGAACACTTGAGAAATATAGAAAACACTCGCCTGCGGCTCGTGTTTTCTAAATTTCTCTCGTGTTCTCAAATTCCCGTCGTGTTTTATGACAGTATAATACATGGTTTTGGCTTCTTTATTTGTTAAATAAAATTAACGGGCAGTTTTCAGTCTATATTTTAATTGCATAATAAAACGTAATCCGAAATGAAAAATGCCTAAACGAGTAAAGTCAAGTTGTATTTTTCCAACGATTATAAAATCGATTTGTTTTGTGCAACGGTTGCACCGAAGGATTGCGTTGTGTAACACCACCGCGATAAAAAAAATATAAAGATTCGTCCTGAATTGGGTAAAAAAAAACATACTTTTCTCTGCCTGGATGAGTTTTGTTTCCTCCATGAGAGTAAACAGCACAAAGAATATGAAAAACAAGATCCACTTTTGAGAAGCCATGTCTGAAAATTAATTAAAAAAAATAAATAAATGATAATGTGCTTACTGACTTCAAGGTAATTTATTTGAGTATTTAGTTTTTTTGTGATAGGAGATGAATACTGAAAATCGTTTGTCGCTATCACATATATTTGCTGATTTATGACAAGTTAAGGTGTCCCCCGGTTTGTAACTACTGCTCAGGACATACGCGCTAAAAGGGACATCACCGGACATACAGTGTACGCGCACCAAAGTGATGGAAGAAGATTCCGTTAGTATTCAGAAACAATTCTGCAATTGCCCGTTCCGAAGTTCAAAAAGGGACTGGGTACTAGTTTACCTATTGTTCAAATTACGTCATATTAAAAATTTAATCCCATCACCAGAAAGATCGAATAAAAATTAGTAATTTCACCAAGTTTGGTTATGTTACATTGCATAGTAACCAGGCTGTGAGCTGTCCTAGGTCGTCCAAATTCCATACAAACGTCTCTAATTCAGAGATGGCGTCCCCCAAATCCATACAAAGTCTCTAATTTTTCTGATTTTTGAAAGCCTTCTACATTGTTGAAATCCAACGAAACAACCCCAAACTTGGTAAACCGACTAATTTTAATGTGATCTTTCTTGTAATGGGCTCCAATTTTTAATTAAATCAAAATTTAAAAACTCGTCCCCAGTCCCCATTTGAACTTCGGAACGGGCAATCGAAATGGCACCACAAAACTCAAAACTCAAAACATGATTAAAGTGCCAGTAATTTTGTATTGCTTGATAATATGAACATTGGAGATACTGGTTAGGTAGCAAAGCCTAACCGAGTAATTAAAGCAAAATTATAGAGATATAGCTGATAATCACGCGAGAAGGCAATCTACAACATGATATTTAGTTTTTGATAATATGAGATGAATACTGAAAATCGTTTGTCACTATCACATATATTTGCCGAGTTATGCATGAAAAGTTAATTAAAGAAATATAAATAGGTGTCACCCGGATTTCAAGGACACAATTCACGTGAAGGAGAATGCACGTGCGGAGAAAACAATGTAAGTGAAGCAATGCGCAATTTCGAAGTAAGAAATGCAATCATGGACGGCCTCTAACTCCAATGATGACAATACATGTACTAGTCGAAAACGTTCGTTTTTAGTAATTATATAATATATTTTTAGCCTTGTATATACCACATTAATTGGAACCTTCCCCCAGGGTAGCTCGTTCACTGCATTTGACGCATTTTAATTTCCAGTGCATGTTATGTGTCTATTGCAAATCGGTAAATACTTTTCAAGCACTAAACTGTTTGCCTGAGAAATGTTAGAAGGTGGGCCAAAAAAGGAAGGGAAAGTATACGCTAATGTAGAAAAAAATAGGTTTAAAATTCCTAGCCCTTAGCCTAATGCAGCTGTTATTTAAAACGGCTCTACCGAAAAACTCAAGCGAGAAACCCCGAAACACTCGGCACTAACTAGTTAACAGTGAAGAAACCTTGCTTGTTTAGGACAAAAAAGGTTACCTGCTATTAAATAGGTTATTAGCTGATTTAAACATGATTTCCTAACACACTTAGCATGGGGCCTTAACGCTTGCGCTTGTGTAGTTTCCTCGGAAGTCTGGGCGTCTCCACCTTTTCGAAGATACATCTGAGTGACAATAATGGAGCGAGTACAATACGGTGAACGACCTACTACAACTCTTTTTTATTTTATTTTATAAGAACCTTTTTTATAAGAACATCGAGCTGAGATGGACCAAAAATTTTAAGAAACCATGCTTGAAGAACATAGCGCAGGTTGAGCCTTAGGCTGAGAACATTTTTATTCACTTGTTTCTTCGATGCTATCTATGACAGAAAACACTTGAGGACACTATCGGCAATTTCACGACCTTTTTCACACATTTATTAATTTTCTGATGTTTGACATCCCCTTCCCTCCTATCAATGATTGTTTTCGTCACGTTCAAATTTTACGCTTTCTCCATTTTTTGGCGGGTGGGGGGCTTCAACATCGTAATGGGGCCAGAGGGGAGTCAAAAGAAATAACTTAAAACCACAAATGAAAACAACAATAAAAAAAGGTGAAGGAATAATCGTGTTTTGCATTCGAGCTCTAAATACAATATTCCAGTATCCTTTCAAAACATTAACAAAATGTAACATTTCAAATATCTCAGTGAATACGCAGTTCAAATGAGCTCAAAATACTTGAATGCACATTTTTTATAGTAACAACATGAATTTCTATCACATAAAATGTTAATACATTTTCATGGTCACGTTCGAATCTTTTTTGTGAAATTCTATACCATGTAACCTAAGAACATGTTAAGAACGTTTTCAGGCTGAAATCGCCCAAAAAATAAGAACATTCGGTCTTGGTTCAGCCTCATCTCGAAAATTAGACGTTCTTATAAAAAAAGGGTGGTAGTTACCCCCCCCCCACCCCCCCCCCCCACTGTCCTGCGCTTTGAAACCCCTTTCGATGAGGATGTTTTTCGATTTCGAATTCGGTGTAACAATTTTCGAGAAACGAACATTCGAAGCGTGTGAGATCGGAACTACAAACCATTCCGTTACGAAGAAAAGTGAAGGGACGACCCAACGAAGGTTTAAATTGAACCCAATTTGGGACAGATTCACTGGAGTAGTAGTAGTAGTAAAACTTTATTAAAAATAAACACGGTCCCAATTAACAATACATGCTCTTCCTTCGAGCCCGTGTGAAAAATTAATTACAATAATGAAATGATTACACTAATAAAAACTGAGGGTTCGCAAGTTTTTACCCTTGGGAGAGATCAGAAGGATCAAAACTAACATTTGAATGACGTGACACCGCTCTCAGCCAATCCGGAAATTCCCGTGCCACTGGTGCAAGGACTATTCAAAAAAAAAACCCCAGGAATTAGAGGGCAGGCGGGTCTTTCGGACCCTCTTCCGCCCCAGCACTCTCTCCCCCTTCTTCGCGTACGAAATTTGCATCCACGAGCGCCAACCAAGGACCGCCAGCTACGCAGGGTATTGGTTGGCTTTGATCCCGGTGTGACAGGCAAGGTTTTACATATTATAAAGGGATTCCAAGGGAAAAAAACAAGAAAGCTGATAAGAAATTACTGTTGGTCGTGAGAATTGAAAAACATTTGCGTAGTATTTAGAATATAGGCATTGTATGGCCTTATGTGCTCCAAGCAGCGAAGAGGATTAAGTAAGTAGAAAGTAGGTATAGCATTGTGGACGTGATGGTTTAGTTTGATATCACATATTTTGTTGTTGATGGCAGTTATTGTAGGTGGTGTAATTTAAGAGCAAATGCACAGATATATCAGACAAAATGATAAAATCGTGGCCACAGTCAAAAATGAAACATACCTTTATTTTCATTTTGTAGATAGCTATTAACAAGTTTTTAAAGGTTTTGGGGTTTAATTTTTAAAATACGACCGGATTTTCGAAATATTCGAGAAAATCGATTTCCCGCTGTGGCCGGCCCAAAAATAGCCTAATTAATTGGTAACAATTAGCATTCACTAAAACGCGCTCGCGTAAGTAGCACAGGCTATATCATCGGGAATTAGAACCTAATGTTAAAAGAAGAAGTATTTAGCACTTTACTTATGCCTGTGATTCGGTTCTAGATTATATTTCTCACAGCGAGAAAACACATTCTTTGATGGAGATTTGACAACGGCCTTCGCAAAGCGAATTTGACCTTACAATTACAAAGTAACTTTACGATATGTGGCCATTCTTCAAATCGGGTTCATTTTGCGGCTATAGAGTGTTCAAATGCTGTTATTACATAAAATATAAAAATTGGTTTGGGTTTTTGAGGGAGCGCTTTATAAAATGTCATCGAAATCTGAGAATTTTCACTAAAATTGGAACTAATTTGCATATTGCGGTTTTGTTGACATCTGACATGCGAGCGAAAAACTTACCTTAGTTGAAATTATTCCTTTAAAATCCGCTTCCAGTGACAAAAAGACTGTCTTCCTTTTGAAAGTGGTTCAGTGGGTCCAGCAATTGCCCATCTGATGCTGCAGTTTGACATTTTACAGAAAACGGACGACTGGCTGGTAGTGAAATTATTTGTGCGATTTTGTTGACAAGTACCGTATTAAGAACCGAAAACTCAGACTTTGGTTGAAATAATTGTTACAAATAAACTCCGCTAACTGCTTAAATAGGATGACTTTAATACTTTAGCATGCAGTTCAGCGATGGTCCATCTGACGCTGCAGGTCCAGATTTCGTTAAAAACACGAGACGAAGTTTCGGTCAAAGGTCACGAGTTCTTAGTGTAATGCGTGACGCTTCTGACATAAATTTGTAACGCATACCGATGCATGAAATGAAGGTTTCAAGATCACAAAAACTACAGCAAATTTATTTTTTTTCCTCTCCTTATAATTCAGTGATAATATGTTTATGAGCTGTTATACGAAATATACCTTCTACCTTTTTGTACAGTTTGCAGTCCCAATCAGACCGCCCTATCACTTTAAACTCCGCACGGCACCGGCGATATACCCTGGCTATAAAAGTATTAGATATACTAAGTGGGTTTGGTTGACTTAACATTTAAATTGATGATGAGATAAATTTACTGTAAAAATATGTTTAACTTGCTTGTGAAAGATACATTCTATATAGCCACTCGAATTGTCACTATATATGTCGACTTTGTAGAAGACTTTTCGCCAACCTCGGTCGAGAGACACTGGGATCGAGGTTGACTTTTCTCCTAAAACTCTTGGTTATAGGCGATTGAGTAGATCAGTCACTCTCGATATATTCATATAGAAGCTTCAGCTTCAGCTGTGGCATCGTAACATGCGAAAGTGGTCAACACAGATGTCCTATGCCCCAATAGAAAACGAAAAAGTATTTTATGCTTGATAGCAGCTACACTTCTTCAAAAAATCTTCAATTCGGCTAATATACGGAGCTTTTAATCGTCTTTTTATATCACTGGTGGGGAGTTCAAAGTGGACACATATTCTGTTTAGCATGGAAATCGCAAACGTCGACAACTTGGTTTGCGTCATCAGCTCACATAAGTTGTAGTTGTCGTAGGTAATGGGGTGAACAGGTTGAATGTTTGTAAGAACTTCTTCCCTCAGGTCGTTGAACACCATTTCTGTTTCTGCGCTTTCGTCATCGGACTCACTTTGGGTGGAGTCACGGCCTTGGATGGTACGCTTAGACGCCAAACGGGAGAAGTAGCTGGTGATCTGCTGACCCGTCAAGAATTCGGCACTGTTAAACAATCGGTCACCATTTGTATCCCTTGCGCTTATCATTGAGCGAGCAACTGAGGCAGCGTTGACTTTTTGTCCTGTTTGCTCTCCGATAATGAACTTGCTCATCAAATAGTTCTTCTGTTTCTCGGTAAATCGTGTTCTTGACGATTGACTGGTCTTGAGGGCCCATCCCATTGGAAGTAAAGGGGCCGGCTGATTTGCTGCCGATTGATTTTCGGCGCAATGTTGCAGGTGTGGAACACTTGCGAACTGCTCTTCCAGTCTAACGGCATAACCCCGTACAGCTTTGTCCAGCAAGGTCTCACGTTCCAGGGCACGTTCGTGCTTACCGCAATCCAAATGATGTTGTAAAGCAGAAAACCGCTGGTATGATTTGATACAGCCATCTTCAGGGCAGAGGAATAGCTGCGAAGGAGCTGGAGGGTCCGATGACTCGTCTGAACTTGACGTTGTCTTAGGTTTGGTTGATCGAGACTTCAGAGAGGTAAATTTATCTGATAGTTCTTCAGTCACATTGCTAGACAGCCTTGGAATTGGAGCATTGTTGTTACCTGTAAGTTTGCTGAGTTTGACGGTTTTACCAGGTCCAATCCCGTAGGCCTTCCAGGTTGTAATGGAGTCTTCGCCATACTCGACGTTAGACACCATACTAACACCATCAAACTTAACATGGGTAGAGCGTACTTTTGGGGTGTTCGCTAATTCGCCCAACAAACGTTCGACGTTGAGTCCAGGCTACACCCTAATCCAGCCGATATACTCATAAGGGCAGTCAACCATTTGAATAGCCCCCATTTCTCGATTGTCGTTACCTTCATTAAGTGTGTGGAACTAGTCACTCAATATAGCGGCCTTGATCCCCCCCCCTCAGTTTTTCTTTGGTTGGCCCCGCCTTCCTGTCACATGCACCTTTTCCCCCCTCTTGAGGATCTTGGAAAAGCGGTCAAAAGTCGTTGTTTTAACCCCGGTAACTCTCCACCATGGAACTGGCCCCCTCCCGGCCTTCGGGGCACAGCAGGTTTATAGTTCGCTCCTCTCCACTTCTGCTAGCATCCAGCCGGTTGTTCTTGTTCTGTAGAACCCCCATGCACCAGTTTTTCAGCCTGGATTTGGCATAATTGCCTTTAAGCTTACCGCGAATGACGTCTTCCTATGATTGCTAACACCAGTGCTGCTATCTTTTGGCTGCATAAATTGGAAAATTACTGTGGGCGATACGTCATTTTTCATGCCATATTTACTTTCTGTCTATTTTGTTGGACTCGAACCATGACCCTTCCCGCGTCGCCACAGTGGATATTGGCCCAACGAGGTAGAGGGACCTTTACGCTCTTCTTTTTCCCAAACCAGTGCCTGTTCGCGTTGTGCCTTTTTTCTCACGGTACTTGCGCCCCCCCCCCCCCCCCGGCAGGAAAGAAAAACTTCATTTTGTGGTCTCCCTCCCCCTGCTCCCAGTTCTTCAAACCCGAAGAGAGCAGAAGCACAAGATACATCTGATGACTCATCTTAGGTCATCTTTCATGGACATCGAGACCGCGCCCTGATCCTGATTTTAGAGGCCTGCGTAGAAGGAAGAAGATGAAAGAGAAGATCGTAGCCGCAGGCCCAGTTCCAGGCCTTGAATCTCTTTCTGGAAAATGCCTGGAGAACTTGCTTGGTTCAGCGAAGCGAAATAAAGATCAATTCCTCTCCTTTAGCCCATCTTCGCCCAATGTTTCTGTGTCTGTCTGTTCCTTCATTGGCAAGAGCCTTTGTCGAGATATCTGAAAGAGCTGTTCAGCCAATACGTTCACAAAGCGGTAATCCGCAGCGATCTATAGTATTGCTATTGTTCTGCACGGTGTGACGTCTCAACCAAACAAATAAACAAAGCTTTGCAGCCTGGAAATTTCCCGAATATTCTCTGGGGTCACTGCAATGCGCTACTCTGTACGGCAAATGTGCATTCTGCCAAACGCAGCAGAGTGACTCCTTGAACCACTGTGCTTACCTGTGCCATAATTCAAAATGTCAAACACACGTTATTGAATTCGTTTGTTTCTACTTAGATGATTAAGAAGAAGAAATAAGCTTTTCCAAAAAAAAAAAAAAAAAAAAGCACTGACGCAGAGCAGATTAATCCCCAGTCCAACGGTTTCCTGGGTCCCGGAAGGATTTCCCTTAATTCTCCTCTTTTGATAATACTATTATGCCCTCAAGGACTATATATAAATCTACATTTGTTATCATTTTTATCTACTTTATTGATATGCCTGCGTATTGGCACGCCACTTCAGGTTAACGGTTTATCCCCCCCCTCCCCCCCCCCCCCTCCCAACACAGGCGCACGATTTTTCGTTTTTTGCATACTTTACTGACCAGCCCGACGCCCCCGCGCTGCAATGGGGCGCCAGGGAAAGACGCAAGTTCAGGGCGGGTTTTTTAATTTTCCTCACTGCTCACGTGTTGTTGAATCGCAGCACTCGCGCTCTACGTTAGCGACGTCATTTGATTGTTTGATATACGCGAAGACGTGATGGAGACTGGGTGTTCGTGATAGATGTCCGGCGCTCGCAGTTTTTATTTTTTCTTTTTTTTTTTTTCCCAAAATAATATCATCGTGGGCAAAATTGGTTAAGTTCAATAGCTGTCGATACAGAAGGAAAAGGGATTTGCTAACAAGCCCAAATTGGAGAACGGTACTGGGATTTCCAGCGTTTTTGGTAAGAAATAATCATTTCAAACATTGTTTGTAAGGTTGTTAAAGCTGTATGCAATACACAAGAAAGACGGAGTTGTTTTCAATATGTAAAATCGGAACAAACGGGAATTTATTTCAAAATAAGTCTGAGCTGCCTCTTTTTCTGAAACACGCGTTGCCTCTTTTAGTTTTGGGTCCGCGGAAAAAACAACATTTCTTACGTTAATTGTCCCCTCTACGATCTAAAAGCCATGCCCTAAAAGCGTATAATTTTCGGCTTACGCCTATACGAGCCAACCCTTGTCGCATCTTCATCGGAGGTTTGAAACTTTTTTTAGGGAAGTTTAGGGGGGGGACGATATTAATTTAAATTTTATAGAGCGTTTTCCACCCATTCCCGTGTACATAGTTGTTCTTCGTTCCATTAATACTGATGAATTTGGTTCATTTGACGTTGTTGTGTTTGCAACAGATGAGACCAAGCTTCCGAAATGTTACCAATTATTGTATGGAAACGCAAGTGCAGAGTAAGCCTCTGCCACCACTATTTTTTGTTATTGTCCTAATTAAACAACCCGCCCCCACGGGCGGCAGGGGGGGACAAGAGTGTCCGTGTATATAGCCCCTGGTTTGATTAGCAGTCTAGTTACAATTTTTTTTGGAACTCCCAAGCCCGCTCTCGACCTCCAGTCTTCGCTCCACCATCGCCCAAGAGCGCTAGTGCGCGAATTTTTCACACCGCATCCCATTCTTTTTTTTTACCCTGGCTGCGCGTTAACGCCGGTTGAGAGGAGCCTCGAGTGCTGCTACTTCCTTCTTCGCTGTTTTTCTTTTTTTTACCTTCCAAAAAAAAATAAAAGTTCCCCCGCCTTTATGTGCGCCTTCACAAAAAAAAAACACCATAAAAAAACAAAATAAAAAAAAAAAAATAAATCAAAACCAAAATACCGCCTCAAAAATAAAACAAAAGGATAAAACAACAAAAAAAAAAAAAAACAAAAATATTTTCAAGTTAAACGTTTGTTCCAAGTTCACCGTTTTGATGCTAATACCGCAGGTTACGTTTCGGTTATTCATTAACAAGTTAAAAAAAAAAAAATAGATGGCACCAAGGATATGTGCCTTGAGGAGATTCTAAGTGGAATCATGCGGAAGACTGTAAAGAAACCCCTCTATATCAGTATCAACCTTTTAGAGACCCCGTATCGCCCTGTGCCTCAGTAAATTTAAAAAAGGGATGTCGAATGAATTTTTAATTAAACATTTCCACGAATGTTCCACTACCCCCAAGCACTTTTTCGAAAAATACATAAAAAACGATAGGTTCATTCTGTTGCTCCGCAAAAGAGATTTATGGATGGCTACCCAAATGATTTACCCTACATTTATGCCTGTACTTGTGGTACAACTAATTCACCCCCCCCCCCCCCCACGCGTCGTAGTTATTTAATCGGTTCACAGTAACACTTTCGCGAGCTTAGCTAGAGAGATAGCAAAAGTTTTATAGTTATATACTCGAAAGAAAACTTGTTGTGTGATAGGTTTTTTTTTTGTGAAAGGTCTCGATTCATATGGAACAACCTTTATATATAATTTGTGGAAAGGAAAAAAATCAACCACAAATTCAAATGACATCGACTCAATACGTTCCTCCCGTTCGAGAGTTTGCTCCTTCTTTAAGGTCAATAGACTTGCCCCCCCCACTAGTCACGAGTTAAGGTAACCGAGGTTTTTGTGCCCACGCTTTTAAGCGATATCTCTTTTTTTTTTTCCCTTCGAAAAAAAAATGTTTTCTTTTTTTTATTTTTTTTAATTTTTTTTAACTTAAAACGAGGATAAATTTAGAGACCATCAAAAATTATGCAATTATAAAAAAAAAAGTCACGTGGCTCGTTTACGAAATAAAAAAAAAAAAAAACGATTATTTACCTCCCCCTGGCGCCAGCCCTATCAGCCACAAAGAGAAAAATTTCCCCGCCATGTTTTTATTTTTTGTTTCTTTTTTTTTTTAATTTGTCTAGGCGCGCGCTAATTAACGGCCGCGAAATTTAGGCGCCTAGTTAAGGATGCGCAGTGACCCAATACTGGAGGAATCACCCTCTAAAAATGCCAATGTATTATCAATAACCGTCTTAATCCTTGTAGTCGCCTTTTCATCAGGTTTAGCGCCCTCCGTAAGCTGATTCATTATAGGCGTTTCCTTCTCTGCTGGTTGTTGGTTTGCTTTTTTCTTCCCCCCCCCTCTAGCCCCCCACCCCCACCCGCCATTCCCATTGAATGATCCCACCAAGCGCCCTCCTGCAACATTGATTGGAGGTTTTTCCTCTCCTTCGTTCAAAACCCTGAGCTCCATGCACTGAGAAACTGATAATGTACTGTCAAGACCTTGTTTATCTTACTTATTAATATTTATATTATAAAGAACTTTTACTAGTAGAGGCTACACAAACAGAGAAGGATGGATGATTGTTTAACAGAGTTTCGGCGATTGCTAAGTGGCGTGCTGGGTTTGAAAGTTGGACTGCCCATCTGCATATGCAACCGCGTAATTTGCTTTACATAAGTAAGAATATCTGTCCAGGGATTAAAACCCCTCCCCCCACAGGAATTATACGCTTGAGGGTACTTGTCACAAAACCTCAATTTAATTTGTTGACAGCTTTGACCACCCGTTGTTTCTCTACTCCGCAATGGCAAGTACATGTGATAAATATTGCGGGACTGCCTTATTGAATGAAATCCCAAAAAAAAATCAAAACATGGTTCGACCTGTTGTGTTGGCATGACCACGAACCAATTTTGCTTTCTGCCGTATGACCTGTTTTGCCCCCCCGCCCCGCGGCATTGTGAACACCTTCTTCCATTGATGAAGCAAAGTATTTGCCTTTTCTTTGCAGCAGCTATTAGTGTTGAAAGCCCCCCTCCCGATTTTACCGATTTAAGGGGCCACCGGGATCCATTTTATCATAAGGTTCGAAAGGTTGGACTTTGTCTCTGCCATATATCGAAAAAGTATTCGTTTGTTCCGCCTTGTTTATCTCAAGTGTGCTTGAATTATGTATAAACACGATTTGAGCAGAGCAATTCATGAAAGTATGACCTCTATCCAGCCATCCTCATCCTCGCTCTCGAAGACTACCACTTAAGAATTGGTGCCGTTTTAACGATTGGAAAACAAGTAGAAGTATTATGTGCCACAAAATCTCTTACCTAGGATTGATATGGGGGGGGCGCCACTTCTTCTTAGGGACAGCGATCTCCCTAGCCTATCTCGTCGCTCCTTTGCCCATGGAACATGATGACGTGACGTCCGCTCTAACTCAACTCAGCCCGTTGTTTTCCTTCCTTCTTTTCGTCTTGGCTTTCATTCAAATGGAACCACACTTACAGGATGCCTGACTCACCGGGCTGGAAAAATTCCTTGCGGTTTTCTTGGTTTTTTTTTACTAAGAATATTCATTCATTTTGGCACAGCGGCAGCAAAGAGCCATTCGTTGCCTCCTGCTGCGAGGAATCAGGTGTTTTCGTTCCTAAAACTGGAGACCGGATTGGAGTAGAGACGTTGCTGGGGCGGCAAATAATAAAACCAAAGCTTCCCCCCTGGCGCGTCTCACGAAATTTGCGAGGACGATCGGTACGCCAGTTTGGTTTTTTACTTGAGTTTTCGTGGACCGTCCGTAACTTTCATGGTCTAGCCGCCAATGGGACAGCCCCAATATGAGCCATGTTCCCCCGCCTTTTTGCATATAAAATTTCGTGTTAATGGAAAATTTTATAAAAATAACACAATATACATTTTTGCCCCTCTTTCTAAGTTTTGGAATATATTATTTTTTTTTGGTTGGGGTTGGTTTTTTTAATGGGTGGTTTTGTGTTGTTTTTTAAACCTTTTTGTGCGTCCTTCCCTGCCGTCGAATACTAATATAGCCCTGTTGGCTTTAATCTTTGCCGGATGTTTCTTATTCTAATCGATCCTGCGGACCTCTCAAAACGTCATATAATTAATTTACTTAAAATCTTTCTTTCAAATTATTTTGATTCAGAATAACAGGGAAAACATTTACAGCTTGACACAATCGTCATGTTTTTCCTATTCGCAGAATGATTTCGGCTTCGATGTCAGACGGGCGCGTCCGCTCGTTCTCGGTTATTTCCCCCCCCTAAACCCAGAATGCTCTACACTGCCGTCCTTCTCCCAGGGAGCTTACCCGGGCTCCTGGCAGGATAGAGAGAAAACACCCCACTCTGGCCTCGCGCGAAATAAATAGCCCACTCCTTCTTAAGACTGGATTGGCCTGGCCCTATATACGTTTCGCGCCCAACAAGTTCGCAAAAAATATTATGGTTAAGTCATGCTTAAGTTATTTGGAAAAAAAACAATTTCAATCTATACAACTCCTTATAAGCACGTGTTATTCAACTTTATTAAACCTCAGCTACCATATAATGACACGGCCGGGATCACCGTAAAACAAATTCATCCCGATAAACTATGACTGAAATATTTACCCCACATAGAAAAAAACAGACCGTAGTGTACCAAAATTACCGACCGCCCACCAACGGAGCCAGCCCGCGTTACCCCGGTCTCATAAGACTTGTAAGCAAGAAAAATTTGAAAAAGTTTTTATTTTTTTTTTGTTTTTTTTTTTTTTACATTGTAGTTATGTTTTTTTCTCTTTTCGCGAATTAAGTTCCAGTTTGTTTTTTTTTTTTTTTTTTTTTTTTTTTTTTTTTTTTTTTTATAACAAAAACACAAAACCAAAAAATAAAGGGGTTTTTTTGCTCTTCCTATTTGAATCTGGGTGTTTTTTAAACACAAAAGCGTAAAATTAAACCAAGACCAAGAAACGAGTTTGTAGAGCTGAAGATGGAAAAAGATGTAAGAACCTGGATTGTAGTGAACCGGCCAAAAAATTGTGGAAAACCATGTGCGCCATTGGGGCTCCCGTTTGATTCTCAATTATTCTCGCGCAATTAACTAATTTTCACGATATAGAAACAAAAATCGTGAAATTTAAAGTTACCCACAAAAAAATTGATAGAGAGATTCTTGGTAAATAACTTTCAATAAACAAGCGAGCAGTCATGTGTTTGAAAAAACAAGATTTCTCAGCAGAAAATGGAGAAGTTTTTCCCACGCTGTTTCGTTGTAGCAGCCCTACGTAGGAATGGGGGAGGGGTGACGGGGCAATGTTCGAGCGTTGAATGAAGGTGGGGGAAAGGGTTAATCCAACAGCGTCAAAGATACCCCCCGACAATTGCTTTAACACGCCGAGCTGGTAATGCATCCCCCCAAAAACGATTCCATTCTCGGACGCGTGGCCACAATTTTTTTTTTTTTTTTTTTTTCTTTTTTTTCTCTTTTCAACTTTTAAATTTTTTTTTTTTTTTTTTTTTTTTTTTTTTTGTTTTTTTTTATTTTGGTTCAATTGCGCCTCAAAATTTTGCACCATAACTAGTGGGATCGTCTCAATTTTTCACATGGGGATCATTGGTTTTTTGTTTCTTTTGCGGGCCGGAGAAAAATGACGGTCCACCAAATTGGCGCCAACAACATTTTTGTTTTAATTATTTCCGGGGGATATTTTTTTGAAGCCAGATTTCTGAAAGAGCATAACATGACGATTTCAAAACTGCCAAAAAAACCACCAAAAAAAAAAACATACTTGAAAAATGTTATTTCTCCAAACGCGAAAAAATTTGTGCCTATTTTTAGAAACAAAATGGCCGCGGTACATGCTTTTTTGTCAAAAAAATTTTTTTTTCTTTTTTTTTTTTTTTTTTTTTTCCCCAAAAAACATTTTCAATTCAAACACATAAACTTTCGAATATGGAGTGCATAACCAGACGCCAGCTACCGGCGTGTAAACTGTAAAGTCTTAATTAAATTACCGTGATGTTTTGGGAATATCAAACATAAAAAATCTAACAAAAAGTTTCAGCGCACCTCGAAGGAATTTCCAATTCTTGCGCTGTTGTTTCGATGTTGCTGCATACTGTACGGATCCACGTTGATCGTGTGATTTCGCCATCGATCCCTCTGACAAGGTTAACGCCACCGTTACAATGTTTTGCATGTTGCGTATTAGGCTTTTGTGAAGCGTGGTGGGGGTGGGGCGGGGGTTGGGGGTGGGGTGGGGGGGCGATGGGCTGGGGGGGGGGGTGGGCGGCTGTCCGAGAAGGGGGGGGGGGGGCGTGGGGGTGGGGGAGGGGGGGGGGGGGGGTGTGTGGTGCTTCTGAGTTTGGCCTTTCCATCGGCCATTTCTTATTTTTTTTGATAATGAAGACTGCGGATGAGGCAAAAAAAACCAGTTGATGTGAAGAGGTGAGTCTTTCCCAAATATTTTTTTTTGTTCGTTTACGAACTTGTACATGATACTTGTTTTCATCTTAACTCCTGAATACAATACACTTTTGACTGCTCTAATTACTCTTATTCGTATATCATAAGAATAGATCTCCTTGATATTCGGAAACATTTGAAACTTTTCTTTTATGGAGATTTTTCTTGAATAGGTCAAGGTATCACTTATATTTAGCCGCACATTATTCTGTTTACATATGTTGTACATACCTCACATGACATGTGGATTGGATGTACACCTTGGATCGATGCTACTCCAAGCAAAACTGCCTTGTCAGGTCAGGAGCAGACGCCACTTCCTTGTTGAATTTTTCTAATCAGCGGGAGCGATGCATCTGAGAGGAGGCCCCACGAAGGTGGGAAGGACAATACGTTTTTAGGTAGGATTTTACTTGATTCCACTTTGAAAAATTTGCCACTTATCTCTCCCGGTGGACATTTCAAGTTCTATGTTCAAGCATAACACTGACCGAGAGATAAATGAGTAGTTCCTCGCCCACACAATTAATTTCTCAGTCATGGCTCCTCTATTAAAATACTACGGTTTTGTGTTTATTGGTTAACAATTTCATTAAAACTTCCTCAATTTGGCTTGTTTCCATTTTCTGACCAAAAATAGTGTCACGAGTTACGCCATTTTCGTTTGGAGTGTTAATCAGTGGTTATTTGTACTCTAATTCGAAGATGTCGCATCTCCCATTAATACCTCATTTGTTCCTCGATTTAAACAAACGCTGAACCTCTGGGCGCATTCTTAATTGAAACCGGGTGCTGCTGGGCGTTGTACTCAAGAGAAAATGTCCGTGTTTTTTGACACCTTATCAAATTTTTTATTAGTAGATAGTTCAAATCCAAAGGTATAGAAACTTACCCTTTTATTAACTTCCCAGAGAATGTTTTTCGTTTCTTCTTCCTCCCAACAAGAGAAAAAAGTGCGCGCATCTGATCGCGGCTAATGTGTTCCTCCTTTTGCTCCTCTTACTTACAATTCTTATTTCCTTGTTGCACCCTTTGACTGTCTGGCAAACACTGTAGCCACGGCAGTAACATTGAAGCGAAGTGTGACGCGACGATGGTTAACCTTTCAGGAGACGATGGAACAGGTTTTTTTTTCTTTTTTTTTCATTTTTAAGAGAAAAGGAAGAAAAGAAAAAAGTTTCAAATTTCACTCGCAAGAGGAATTTTCATATCGCCCACCCATGTAACTCTTATCCCTATAACATTTTGGGCGTCACCTCCAACCACTCCCTCCCAGATCGGCTTTTGGCATTAATACCCGCAGATCTGTCACAGATGCGTTTTTTTGTTGAGCTCAAGCCCATTACCAACCAATTATTAGGTACGCGGGGAGGGGCCATTAGTGAACGGTTTAATGCTAGGATTTTTAAATTAACAAATTGCCAATTAATTTTATTACTCTATAGAAAAAACAAAATAAAAAATTGTAGATTATCATCGTAATGTTATGTTACTTTACTCGTTTGTATTCGTATGTTACTTGTATGATTACTAGTATAAAATACGGCTGTTTGTTTTGACAGAGGATTTCTACCACTGAAAGTGAAATCGTACCATCACCACGTGGCTCATTAAAAAATTATCGCTCATTTGTTACGTGTGATGAAGATCGGACCCCCCGGACTGACATAACCTTCGTTTTTTGTTGGACGAGGTTTGTTTTGACATGTTTCAATGCTGAATTGAAACAAAGCTTTATCCGATATTAACTCCGAAACATCTTCAGATCTTCTTCGGACAATCTTCGGCAATCTTCGGCGAAAAATAAGTTCCACGGAAAAACGTTTTTTTTTATGTTTCCGTACTATGGACCTCCGTGGGCACAATCATTCGCTGACAATTTTTTCCCCGGAAATAATCAAAAGTAAAAAAATTTAATAGGGGGAGGGAAAAATTCGGTCAGACGGAAGGGAAAATCTTTCGGAAAAATCGTCAAAAAATCTGAGTTTCCCTCGGACTTCCATCATTTAGCTAGCTAAAATGTCTCTCTTGTTCTCTGTTTTTTTGTTGAAAAACACGTTTGAGTTAATTAAACAAACGTTATAGCAATTGTTAGACCCCATTTGTCCAGTGTGCGGCCGAGCGACGGGAAAATTATCGATATTAAGGCGGATTTTCCTGAAACCCGCAGGTTTTTTTTTAGGTCTTCAAGTTGGGCCGAGTTGGCTAATAATTTAAAACCTGTGTGCGCATCAAATAAAGGAGAAATCGCCCGGCTACCCGTTTGCCTTTTATACTACGCCCCCCCCCCCCCGGATGTATTTTGTGTTACTGCTGTTATTCGATCTTCGTTTGTGTTCTTATCGTTTTTTTTTTTTTTTTTCGGCGGAATCTCTGTAAATAGGGGTAACCCGCAGGAATTGCGGGACCTGCTGGTGGCGCCACATCTGTCACACCCGCAACTAAGATCGTTTACTTCGTGAACCTTTCGTCCGCCTACCGGATAAGCTTTCGGAAAGGCGGGACACCGATTACCCGCCGGACGGAAAAACGAAAACAACTAAGATCGAAATAAACGGCAGTAGTTACGTAACCGCAATTACTACCGCCGTTATAAAGCCAATATAAGATTGTAAGCTCGCAAAAGTCAAATTTTTAGCTCCTTCCTGATTCCCTTTGGCGGAACGAGGCGCGCACGAAAAAATCTATGCAAAACAGATTAATAAGTTCCAATCAAAGTGTGAACTCAAACCTTTTTACTTTCGTTCTCCACAATTTCAAGGACAGGGGCTCTTTTTATTTGAACTGGCCCCCCCACACAAGTTCGCGTGGATGTTGGTGATGTTGACTTCATTCCTTTTTCTTCAGACGTGTCCCCACATTCACAGAACAATCTCTCCTAATATGGTTTTCGCATTTTTCGAGACTGGCTGTTGTTTGGCCTTGCGATCTCTGCATTTACTGCTTATTACAGGTGTATATGGCAGGATATTTTTTTATTTGCTCGATCGGAAATCGTACATAGGATCCTGAATAATGAACATCGAAAAAAAAAAATTCCATATCGCTTTTCATTCGACCGCTTTTTAGCCGTCTATAAGACGTGACAAATTTCATTTACGGTCATAGGTAAAAAGCAGGAGTCGAGGTGGAGTACCTGGACCGAGTCGGTCGTGACGTCAAAAACCAGTCCGAAAACGCCCTTCGACAAACAACGCAAAGACAGCGCAGGAGTTTCGAGGCTTGTAGCCTTGTATAACCAAGAATCTAATTTTAGTTCAAATTTTTGTCTAGCACCGTCAAAACGTACAACAAAGTTAGGTCTACGGATGATTTGATGAGTTTGGCGAGCGATTCTGGCAGCGATCAGGACGCATAATTCAGTGTTTCTTCGACTGTTGATGGAAGTTTAGTGCCGGATTAGTCTTTAATATACAGGTTTATAGAAGCAGCAATCAGACAAACTCCAGACCCAGGAAGGTCCTTACGATGAGTGGCTTCAAGAGCTACATGTATACCACTAGACCAGATAACGACAGCGACATACTAATTTCTCATTCTGAATAAGACAAGAAACGTGGAATTTAGGATGAAAGGGAAAGATGGAAATGCGGGTTCTAGGTGTATTAACTAAGTCGTAAAAAATAACATTGTTTGTTTACACAAAATTTGTGATGTTTTTGACTCGAAATGAGTTGAAACCGATTTGTAATAAGCTTTTTAAAATTCGCTTTGTAGTTTACTCTTGAGTTTTTCTCTTTTCGAGGACCGTTCATGAGGGGCGAAGGAGCCCAGCAACTCGCGATAGCGTGCTGAGCGAGTTGAAATCGAATGGATCTTTAGCAACGAAGATCGACGGCAACGACTACAAATGTAAATAGTGTCACAGAAATAGCGGTCACGACCTACTAAACAAGGTTTTTTTCCTCTCTTCTTCGCTCCTAAAGGTATTTAAGAAAAAATGGTTCATTGAATTTGATAGAGTTCTTATGCTATCTTTAGAAAGAATGATTATGTTTCATGGAGCAATTATGTCCCGTGAGTCCAGACAAGTCAGAAAAGAAACAACAGCCTTCGCTGATTTCAATTACAATACGCTGTTGTGGATGACTTGGGACCTGAATCGCTTTTTCATAAAAGACATCTTGTGTCGTCACTAGGTAGTTTCTCAGTCAACATGTGGTTTTACGTTGCGGAGGCAGAGGAATAAATTTCATCTTTAAGAGAATAACCGAAGTTGTGATTCCAGAACCATTTTTTGTTCGTTGCAGGTAACGTTTTTCTTTGCTCAGTTCCTGAATAATTTTCGACGCCCTGCGCGCTCTCCGCAGATCAGTAAACTAATTATTTATTCCACAATATCACAATCAATTATTACACAGTTGGTCTGACTCTACCGCAGTAGATGATTGCAGTTGCTATTTGTTGCTTTTTCTTCGCGCAACGGAATCAAAACAGAACAACTGACAATCAAAAATCGAAAGTCAAAACTACCTTTAGACACCGCAGCGAAAACAAAAAAAGCGAAAAAAAAACCCCTCTTTGTTTAGTCGTGGAACCTGCTTCTGTGGACACTATTTTACATTTGGAGCGTGCCGCGATCTTTCGTGCCTAAAAATCCATTCGATTTCAACGGTCTCAGAAAAGTCGCTGCCGCTTCGCGAGTTGCTGTGCTCGCTTTGCCCCCTCACGAACAAGTCCTCCGAAATAGGGAACACAAACGTTCAATGACTTAAAACTATACTTGAGAATTAGCTACTATAACGCAAGATCTTGCAATCAGCTCGCGAATCTCTCTAAAAAAGCCCTTATTACAAATCGGCGTTAAACGTTCATTTCGATTCACAAACATGTCCGCAATTGTAGGGTGAGATAACGGAAACAATGTTATTTGAGCGGAGTGGACGTAGTTATACACACGCATTTCCAGGATGTCCCGGGACTCACCGAAATTCACGTTCTTTCAAGAATGAGAAGATTATATCGCTGATCGTTTATCTGCTAGCGGTTATACCATGTACTCATTGGGAAATGCCACTCATCGTAAGGTACCTTCTGGGGGTTTCTGAGGTTGTCTATTGGCTGCGTGACTATAAACCTGTATATTAAAAAAACTCATCCGCACTCAACTTTCAGCAACAGTCGAAAAAAAACTGAAATTATGCGTCTGATCGCCTCAGAATCGCTCCCAAACTCAAAAAATCATCCGTTATACATAAACTTTGCTGTAAAGTTTTGGACGGTTCTATGACAAAAGTTGAAACTAAAAATATATACTGGTTATACACGGCCTAACAAGCCACGACAAAAAGGTCCTCGCTGAGTTATCTTTGCGTTGTTGTCGTAAGGCGGTTCTGGTTTTGGACCGTCACGACCGACTCGGTCCAAGGGAATCCACCTCGCTGGGCTTTTTACATAACCGGGAAATGAAATTTTCACGTCTTTGGACGGGGCCTCTCTAAAAACGCGGTGAAGAAAAAGCGATATGGAAAATTTTTTTTTTTTCGATGTTCGTATCCGGAATCATAATGTAAGATTCGATTCAAGCAAATGTAAAAAAATATCTGTCAATATTACACTTTAAACAGCTGGAGAACAGAGATCGCAAGGTTTCTCGAAGTTGGGTCGCACTTGAGTGGACATGGAATTTTTGCTGGTGTCCAAGCGGCAACCTTGCTTCGGCAACCAAAACGGCACTCGCCCCCTATTCACCGTTGCCAACATGCTGTTTTGCGAATAGATTTACTGCAAAAAAGGCGGATTTACTGGCCGCGCCTGCCCACATCTGGCATGTTGTTGCGGTGTTATCTCGTCTGTGAACATTTCCTCTACCGCGAACAAAATCCCACAAAAAACTGTGGCCACATGGTGTCGCCATCTCCGCCGTCACACAGAACTGGATTTCTGCTGCCAAAAAATAGAAATCCGGCTAAAAAGTTACGAACCACCCAACCCGGTTGTCAAAGTGCCGCGCCCTTCGGTCGACTCTTACCCAGACAGCGCCACAAGAAATGGATTTCCACAAGATCAATAGTTGCATCAGTATCGTATGTGATCGAATACGTCTGTTTCGATGGAGAATCCATTTTCTTTATTGAAGCGAACTTACGAGCTGATTCACTTTACACGTGTATATAACGCAAATGGTAGGCTATCATATTTACCCGGCCATCAAATGGACGTGTCACCTAAGTTTAGTAATTGCGGAGCTAAAATGAAAAATATTAAATTAGACCTCCTCTAGGCGGAAACAGGGTTACAAACGCACAGGAAACTCTAGTATAACAAGTATAACCGAGTTAATACGGAGACCAAAGTGGACGATGAAAAAGTGGTCCCATATCTATCCTGGGTCGTCCGTATAAGCGGGCTGATATAAGAGAAAACATATGGTGGTCGTAGGGACAAACAAAACTGGTCCACGTAATAAGCGGCTCTTCCCCTTAGTATTAACGAAGTGCTCCGTTAAGCGGTGTTCCACTGTATAAATTAATCTTGTCTTGAGCTTTTAGCTAGTTTAGTCTCATTTGCTGCCAGGGGCCAGAATTGTCTTGGCCACAATCCAAATAAATGTGTGCGTTCGATTTTCTCCCAGCCATAGAACGTGAACCAATAGGGACATGAAAATAACGCAGCCGCTGTAGAAGAAATCCACCAGGGGGGGACATCAATAGGCTAGGTCCAAAAGCCACGAAACATTGCCTCGGAATACTTGTAGTTCCGTTTCATCCAAGTAGCAGAACGGCGATTTTTTTCCTACCAAAAATTTTGTTCAAGCAATTCTTACCAAAGCTTTCAAAGGGCCGCCGCTCCGTCCTGCCCACAGAGCAGGACCATGAGGAGAAAAACACAAACAACCCAGACTTTCAAAATGTAAAGTACCTTCCCCTACAATTTACTAGAAGGTTATGTTCTAGTAAACATTGTATACCTAAATTTAAGCCGCACCAGCTGAGGTGTCATAATCCGTTTCTCCAAGTCGTCAAGAAACTTGTTCGCACAAGATTGAAAAGGAAACCAGATCAAAAGGAGTGATGTCCTCGTGGGGAGTAGAATCGTCTCGATATGGTCTTGAACCGTGACCCTGAATGATGTTGAATAAATATGATCGAAATAAAGCGTTAATCCGAAGCGTATATAATGCAAAGGGCCGGGCAAAATTGCGGCGTAAAATAATTCGATAATTCTCGCCCCGTCGATATACTTTAGATAGGGAGGGATACCATCGGACGCCAGTACGTCCCCAATCACTCAACTGAAACGGGTCACTTGACTCACATAAAAAAACACTCCCCCGCGCGGAAGATTTGGGAAATTAAATTGTTATAGCCCCCCCCGTGGTGGACTATGTTCCTTCAGTATTTTAAAAAGCTATATAAGGACATCTTCCTGATAAAGCGTTGACAGTCCTGGAAAATTTGCATGGCTACCCTTGTAGTGGCCTTTCAATAGAAACAGATATGTTTATTCACATTTTTTTTTTTGTTGAATGCATAACATATCGATATGTATGTACACAATTATGATCCAACCAGTTTAATACATGTATGTTATCATGTAAGCGGGATTTCCATATTGTTACATCAAATAAAAAACCCAGTACAAACGACCCCCCCGTCATGAAACCTTTCTCTCCCCCCCCCGACGCGTGCATTGTCAAAAGACAGCGTGTGGACACAATAAACCATTTATAAATGAAAATTAATTTCCAAAGGATTAGGCCCAGGCCAAAACTTTGTTTATAATTTCGCGACGAAATATTATTAATTAGTGCAATCTTTGAGGAATTGATCAAAAAGGGTTAGCTAAGACTTCTAGGACTGGAGTCAGGGCAAATTAGTATCTCTTGGTTATACCATACCTGACTGAGGTGGGCCACCCTAATAGCAGATACAGCACCGAATATTTAAATTTATAGCGTCGCTACGCATTGCGTAATCTCCGTGGTTACGACTCCATACCGTAGGTTATTATGTGCCACACTTACCGATACAGACGAATATTAAATTATAGCTTGATATATCTTGGTTATTCCATAACGCATGGGTGCCCGTCACCTTGCAGTACAGACGAATATAAATTTATAGAGTGCCATAAGCACCCCAATTGGTATCTATTGGTTACTCCATACCGTTTAAGAGTACTGGTAGCCTGAAAACCCATATCACCAGTTAATTAGAAAGAATATTAAAAATCTCATAGGAAGTATAAATACGAAAAAAATTATGGTACCTTAAACTTGCGCTCTACTCCATACCGCTTGGAAGACACGCTTGTGTCACAACCTACAGTACAGACGAATATAATAAATAATATACTAGCATCGTCACGCATTGGTATCTCTTGCTGTTACCCACATACCGTTGGCGCGCGAAACGTGATGCCACCTTACAGTGACCCAGATAACCGAATATTTAAAAATATATAGCGTCGCTACGCATTGGTATCTCTTGGGTACTCCATACCGTTGGGTTGTTTCGCACCTATAAAGTACAGTAACAGAAAAAAATATTAAATTATATGCCGTGCTAGGCATTGGTATCTCTTGGGTAATCCCCATATCGTTGGCTTTAGTGATGCCACCTTATACAGTACAGACGAATATTAACATCTATAGCTGACAATGCTACGCCTATATATGTGGTATCTCTTGTCGAGACCATCAAATACCGCTGTTGAAACGAGTGTGTGCAACCTTACCGTACAGACGAATATCTAAATTATAGCGTGCTATATCTCGGTTATTCCATAACGCAAGGATTCTATAGCGATAAAATTCTACTCAGAATGAGTTTACTCGGTTACGCACACAGATAGAATATATATGAAAGTGTTAGCCCTATCCAGCAAAAAACACGAATAAATAATCTAAAATGTAGAGTTAAAATATTTAGTGTCTAAATAAAGATTTTAAATTCCACAGCTGTAGGATGGGCAAACGTCTAGCGTGCGACGTAAGGTAAAATAACCAGAAACAATTTTTATTTAAAACGTAATCAATGACGCAAAACAAAGCCCGAAAGATAGTAATATTATGTTACGCCAGCCAAGTGAAAATACCTATTGCTTTGTCAAAATAATTTGTACCTATACTTTACAGGATAATTTATAAAAAATATAATAAATTGCCGCTTGATGCACGCTAGATCAATCGCAAGGACGTATTATTAAAAACAATTTATTACCATGTAGTGACTGGACCTCGCTGTAGGTTATACAGCGGCGATTTAAAGCATTGAACGCGGTTAAAATGCATTAACAAATACGCGTCTTCAATCTATTTGTAAATACTTAGCGATTACCCGTTTTTACATAGCATGGAAACGGACCTTACCTGCGTTCCTCCAGTCTTCATGATTGACCCCTAAGCAATGGAATGATCCACGATGTGAAAACCCGGACATTATATTACGCGGGATGCGTTTCGTATTGGGTGTTTAACGGATTTACTCGACAGTTAAAACCAAACGGAATAAAGACTGGGGACTGAAACACAAAACTTCAATGCTTGCTGCCGAGACGTTGAACGATTGACTTTCGCTACTACAAAAACAAAATTCTGACCTTTCCTTTACCCGACAGACCAGAAGGATTTCATACAAGTAACCCACCTACTGACCAATTACAAGATTTGAGACACAACATAATATGGCAAGGCACAAGGCCCTTTCGCATTCGCTTCGATTGACCCGGGCCGCCCCGGCAACAGACGCGTAATCAAGAGTCGCACTCCCACTCTCATATTCACGGCAGTTTCCACTTCGTCTGGAACACGTCGTTTATGTAGATCGACGGAGATGACCATATTCTAACTTATAGTAAGCGAAAACTCCCACTTGAAGAGCATTGCGAGATCGAAATGTATACACTGATCTCTAGCTAGTAAAACTCGACATTTTACCGCCAACTGAATTCGCCGCGAAATATTATAATTTTATTCTGCCGCGAGAAATGCCGGGAAATTGATACTATGCATAACACTAGTGATGACAACATGGCTAGAAGAGTATTGACAGATTATAACACTTTCGGTAACCGCATTAACTTAATCTCCTTTAATTCAGGAACTTACAGTTGAAACGTCTTGTGTCCCCTCATGAAATTTTGTCAAGCGTCAAAACTGACAGATTCATCAATTCACACACATTAATCTCAAGGTTACAGCGGTGATTATTTCGCTTGCCTCGGTCCGTACAACTAGTACCGATCCCAAATTTTACCCGCTAGCAGCACCTAGTGATGTTTGAGTAGCACAATTTGCTTCATAAACAGTGAAACAGTGCACGGTCCGATCGGGTGCAAGTATTGCGCTAAAAAGTGACAGTGACAGTCGGGGAAAACGGCAAGAAACATGCAAGTCGTTTAAAAATTTCAGTCCCGAGAAGAAGAATTATCTAGTTACTATTAGTTTTGTGTATCATACTACGAAGGCAGGAGAGTAAAAACTTTTGAAAGTACTGGTTTTAAAAGACTGTCGAGGACTGAGTTGAATGCAAAATTTCACAGCAACAACAGAGGTTTTCGGTTTCTACGTGATTGATATGTTGTGGTTCGCGAATCATTTGTCATGATTTTTGGTTTTCAAGTGCGTACGCGTTTATCAAAATGAAAATTTGGCGGAGACAAAATTTGTAGTATATTTTGGTAGCGCCAAACAAATTTTGTCAGCCTAGTGCGGCCGGGT